>BNST01001794.1:0-365026 GCA_019650275.1 Xylocarpus granatum | reverse complement strand
TTATTGTCTGGACTTGGTTGTGTACAGGTATGGTACTGGCGCATACGGTCAATCAAAGCTTGCCAACATTTTGCATGCTAATGAGCTTGCAAGACGTTTGAAGGTTGATTTTTTTTTCACTTACAGAAGAAAGAATTTGTTATCTGTTTCATGTTTTCGCTGAATTTTATATTCTTTCTTGTGGCCAAAAGTGTAGTTTTGCTGCAAGTATTTCTTTTAGTTATTTGATAATTGATATGAGCTTCTTGTCTTTCTCCCAGTGCTTTTCTTTTACCCTCAATCATGTCTCCACTTAGTTGTTTATGTTGTATTACCTGTCTAAGGAATCTACTTAGTTGTTTATGTTGTATTACCTGTCTAAGGAATCTTTTTAGAGGGTAGATAATTATGTATATTTTCATATGCAAGCTAATGATGCCGATCACATTTTGCCACGTTTATTAATGGGATGTTTTGTAAACAGGATGAGGGGGCGCAGGTAACTGTAAATTCACTTCACCCAGGAGTAATTGCCACCAACATTTTCCGTAATACCACCACTTTTGGAGGTATAGACTCAATATCTCTCTTACTGTGCTTGCCCCTTTTTTCACCTTTTAAAATTTTGCTTGTGTAAATGGTCTACATTGCTTTGGCTAGTATGAAGAAGCATAGTATGTCAAAAGAAACCATTCAGATTAACCAGCTACATAAGATTTCTCAGTCATCCATTTATTGCTAATATTTTTTCGGCTACAACATCGTTTCAGTGAAAATTCAACTTTGCTCAATTTCCTGTGCTCAAATTATAATGTAAATGATGCACAGGGTAGCTATGGTCATAAAAAATATATATAAAAAACTCTGTATTCATTGCTCCATAACTTGTGGCATGTGCATTCTTGTTCTAGTTGTTCCCTTCTCGTTTCCATTATGCATTTGATGGAAGTCGTATTGCTTGATGTTAACTTAATGTTCATTTCCTATTGATGCAGCTATCGTTTCCTTTTTTGGCAAATTCATGATGAAGAATATTCAGCAGGTAATTCCATTTTCATTTTAGAACAAAGAAACAAAATTTGACATGTATTTAACCGAGAGTCATGTATCTAAAGAAATACAACACAAAACTAAACTGTCCACTATCTTGATTAGGCTCTGAATCATTTGGTATTTGATTGTTTGTTCATTTTGATCTGAACTATTTCAGGGGGCAGCAACAACATGTTACGTTGCATTGAATCCACAAGTTGAAGGGAAGAGTGGCCTCTATTTCAATGACTGCAATGTAGCTAAACCAAACGCAAAAGCTCTTGATACCGAGTCTCAGAAGAAACTATGGGATCTCAGCATGGATTTGATTAACAGAAGTCCCCATGCTTGATACAGAGTATACAAATGTATGGCTATATTTGTTTGAATGGTGGTTAATTGAAACTGTTGGCTTCTTTTTTCCTTATCTGCTTTTAGCTTTCTGTAACTCATCAAATAAATGTATTCTGTTGGATTGGATTGTGTTGTATTGAATTGTGGCGTATCAAATAATTGGACTGTGTTGTATTGAATTGTGACGTATCAAATAATGTATTTAGTTTAAAAAGTTTCTCGGGGCTCCTTGCAGCCATGACCCATGACTGGCCACCATTTTAATACAAAACAGTTATTAAATAAGCAGTTAACTTCGTTTAAACCTTTCAATATCATCCAGAGTGCAGCATTAATTGAATTCATTTGACAACACAGTGCTGCATAAAAGAAATTTACCAAACATGTACTAAAAATCGTTTAATGCAGTTCCCTTGTTTTTTACCATAACCATTGTAGGCCATCTAACATGCCCAAACTGTAAACCATGGAATTGCCAATGACATTGGCTGCTGATAATTAATGATATTTTATTTTGTTATTGGATTCTTGCATCTTGACATCAGAGCCATCAGCAAGAATTCAGCCCCAAGCTTAAATAACATATCCTTCAGAACGATGCAGAAAACAGGGGAACCTAGTGATTTCATGAGGTTGGTGTCTGCAGCAGTTACAATGAGGAAATGAAGCATACAAATTCAACACATAAAACTACATCCCTCCTTAATATCATCAGAGAATGGAGTCATCCCGTTTCTTTCTTTCTGCATCATAATAACATCTTGTTCTGGAACTTGGAAAATTTAATACGACTAATTCCAAGTACAACAACAAATTCTAAATGCTGAAAACATGTGCATGCACAGCCAGGGAAACAGGTACAAGGCAAGAGACTCTCTTCAATTTAGTGAAGTGGTAACTGCACATACAACAAATCAGGTAGAGCAGTTCATAATGACAGTTACACCTGAAGCAAGCAAAAACCACAAGCAAGAAACAGATGCACAATCTTCACAAATCTGTGATTGTTTTGTACACAAATTTTTGACGCGATCCTGTTCTCCATTTCCTGTACAACAATCTGACCCAAAAATTAGTCTTATGTGCTAATAAATGTACCCCCTTTCGTTCTTCTCTTCTCTACGATGATTTAGAAAACTGTACCAATTTTACAGCCATGCAAACATGCTTTCCATGAGGAATCAGCATTACATTGGAGATCAGAAGCCATCTTCGCCATAAAAACAAGCTCTTAATACCACAGTTCAGTTAGCCACTAGACGATAATTTAAGGACTCAGCTCTGTACAAAGTTGATGCTGCATCATATATACAAACTAACCCCAAGACGGCAAGTTTGTTATTAGCTGGGTAAGTGAGCTCTAGTTGACTAATTAGGTCTAGCCATCCAACAGTACCATCAGTTTTTGTCAAACAGCTTAAATTCCTCGTCAATCAGGAATCTGAGATACAAAAGCCTAAAAGCCAAAGGCATGGCCAATGATGTATCCACCTCCAGCCACTTCATTTCCCCAAACTTATTCCATAGATTTTCCCTGTGGGCCCTTATGGACAAATTAGCTTCCAAAGCAGTTAACATGAGAACATATTGTTTTGTATAACGCAGAAACAGTCCAGACAAAGCTTAAAAGTTCGATCAGATTGGTGGGGTCCACAAAAAATGACTTAACGTTAGATACCACCAGTCCGGGTGGGCAAAGGAGAGCAGGGACTAAGATTCAGGGATGGATTCGTCTTCACTTTATCCCTCAGGAGCTGCCGAGACACACGATCAGCCAAGACCGACTGTCCACCATAAGTGCTCCCCATGAGCAGACCTTCCCAATTGCTTTCCTAAAACATCATTTTCAGAGGATACTAGTTCTGGAGAATATGTGAGACCCTGGATGCATCCCTCGGAAGATGTCAGTATTTGTATCTTGATAAGGGCCATTGCCATAAAAGTTACTTGAAGGGCTTTGGCAAGTTTCCCAAACCCTCTTGGAAGGAAACTGGTTGTTTCAGGTGATTGAAAGGTATAGCACCACTGCCACCTGTTAGAGGTGTAGATGTACCTGAAGTGGTGCGCGGGCTAGATATTGGAGAAGGAGACATTCTGCCATTCAGGTGTTGTGGCGACCTCGGATGTAAAAGAGGGACTTCCAATAGGTGACACAGGGCATGATCTGTTCTTCAAAATATGCTGATCACTGCAGATCAGGGAACTGAAAACAGACTACAAGCTCATGACGCTGATGGTAAAGATTTGCCATCATGTTATTACTATTTTCATGTCTGTGCTGCCTGCAGGTGTGTTGCGTGTGTGTGTGTGGGGAGAGAGAGAGAGAGAGAGAGAGACCTGGCATTCAGAGCAGTTTGGGAAACTCTTGATGAATGAACTGCGAGTCTCTCCATATCCAAGGTGGAAAAGTTTCTCACTTGTCCAATACCCTGAAAGATGATTGATGAGCCCAAAACAAGCAGAACGTAAATTAGGAAAACTTGGTTGCCTACAAAGAAGAGGTTATGGTCTACGTAAATTAGGAAAACAAATCAGTTCCTGTAGATGCTCTCAAGAGCATTGCCAACAAATAAAAACTGAAAGATAAAAACAAGAATTTTCTGGGCTCTTATGTGCAAACAAAGCATTTTATATAGACATTTCCCATGGCATTCACTCACACACCAACATGTCAAACTTTGTTTTACAAACTCTACAAGCATATTTGACATAGCCACTGCAGCCATCAATGCTGTCCAAGCCTTATCACAACGGTGTAGATTCAGCTAGACTGACCATTTTTACAGCATGTTTGCCTATCTATATTTGTCCCCATAAACTTAAAATTTATTCACCAAAAAGCTTTACATTAGTTATGCTTTATATTTGCCCCCAAATTGCTCCATAAAACTAGAATAGTTTGTGCATTCACAAATCCCAGTTTTAAGGGATGGTTGATTGTATAGAACTCCTAAACTACATTAGCCAACAAATTCTAGTAAAGCGTCATCTGGCTATATCATTATCTCATTCTGATATCTCAACCAAAGATAAATTAACAAACTGTCTTAAGCATCCCCTACAACATTAATTTGCAATGATTCATTCATCTCCAAGAACTAATTCATCAAAGCTGACTGCACACTGCTAAGTCGATATGACTATAATGGAACCATGATTTTAGGAAGGTTATCAATGTTGTTTTAGTTGAGGGATTAATTAAATAAGTCTCTCATATCATACTAGTCAGAATAAGACTGAGTTATATAATCGTTCATTTTTGCCTAAGGTTTGAGATATTGTGAAGCTCACAAAGGATCCAAACATTCTGCATATATTATTTTCCAAGCCAACCTGTCACTCAGTAGCTCACCAAAACTAGCAGCTATCAGCTATTTTCCAACATGGAAAGTATAAAAGTTGTAGTCATAACTCATTGTTTCACACAGATCTTTTACTTCCTATTCATTGATTGGAGCACAGAAATGAGGCAGAAGAGTGTGTAATTCCACAACAAGGTCATTAAAAATAAGAATTCTATATCAAGACCACATGACTAATTTAAAATTTATGGTATAACTGAACTTTATTGCTAAAATAAACAGAAACACAGAGGAACACCACAAATGTGAGCATGCCCAGCCTCACACCCAATAGAGATGGAATGGAAACAAAGAGAAATGAAATTACCAGAGGTTTTACTTCATTTGTAACACCATGGGGATAGATCGGAAGGCTCAGGGTCCAAAATAGGTCTTTCTAAAGGGGCAGCATGTTTCACAAAACGATGTTCCAAAAGCTGTGCAGCTGTTGGACGATTTGAGGGATTACGCTGCAAACATTGCCTAATAAAATCCTTTCCATCATCAGAAAGGTGATCTGGAATCACCGGAAGTTCCTTACTGTTCCCAATCTTAAACATGGCAGCAACCTGCAGACCATCACATGAAACTATCTCACATCAAGGACAGCAATCTACAGTACATGCATAGAATGTAAGAACTAAGCATCAAAATTCATGACAAGGAACTAGACTACATGAACTTTAATTAAAACACCGCATAAAAAGAGATGAACCATTTAAGATATTATATGTTTCTTCAGTACTGACCCCTTCATACTGGCTCCAAGGTGGTTTTGTTGTAGCCATTTCCAAAACAGTGCATCCAAGACTCCATATATCAACAGCAAGATGGCTACCATTTGAGTTCTTTATAACCTGAGCAAAAGTTAGATTTGAGAAATCCCAGTTGAGAACAACATAACATGGTTGATGAGAGTGACCATAAAAAAAAATAAAAATAAAAGTCTAACCTCAGGTGCCATCCAGTAAGGGCTTCCCTTGAATGATAAATGGGCATGACTGCCCTGGCAATCTGCCAAGAGCATACAAGATAATGGGAAACTGACTTTTACATTAAAACTGCAACAGAGTAGTCACTCACGCAACATCAAAATGTCTTTATTTTGTACTTATCAGCATATGCAAACAAGAAGTTAAAACCCAAGATATCACTTAATTATAATGCAGCATTTTTTTATTCCCCATTAGTGGTTGGTTTAAATCAAATTTAACTGGAAGATTTCAATTCATTTAATTTAAGAAATGCCCATGCCTATGTTATCAGAAATGATTATGCCTGCTTACATGCTTTGCCATCCCAAAATCAGCCAACTTGACCCGACCATTTGGATCCACAAGTATGTTTGCTCCTTTAATGTCTCTGTAGAAGAAATGCAATTTATTTAAGAACACAAATGGTGCTTAAATTGAGCAGGACAACTAAATCTGTTCATAGAGCTTCAAATTTATTCAAGAATGGGATAGATTAATTCACCTGTGGACAGTGTGTTTTGAGTGTAAGTAGGCAAGCCCTGACAAGATTTGTTGAGTATAACTACGAATTGCTAGTTCACCAAATTGTCCATAATCCTGGAGAAGTTTATAAATGGACCCACCAGATACATACTCCAGGAATATATAAAGTTTGTCACCAACCTGTAGAGGAAAAAAATTTCAAGGATTCTATATGTGAGATGGGCCAATGACCTGACTTGTCAAAAAAATTATGATGATTTTGCACACGATGCAGTAGTACTGCTTATCAAGTTAAGGTACTTCGAAATTAGGAAATCAAGTAACCATCAATTTAGTTACTTAGAGTTCAACTGTCCAATTTATAAATGAATATTACTCTGTAATATTTCCTTTCAAGCACTATCCTTGTATGTATGAACAATTTCCAAATGTCATATTTCTACTACATAAAATCACAACCACGTCAAATAAATATCAAAAGATTCAAATAACAATGGTCATGTGCATAAGATGAATAATAGGGAATGGAACACATAACACTTACTGTCTTGGATCCATAGTATTGCACAATATTCGGATGCCTTAAGCGGCTTAATAATATAATTTCCTGCCAAAAACCTTGAGTAAGAATGTTTCCTTAAAGCTATACACACACACAAAACTAAAACTGAAAGCCCCTTTCTACTGGAAAATGAACGTACCTGCATCAACTGCTTAGCACTTTCCTTTTGACTTGGCATCATCAAACAAAGTAACTTCCTTCATAGCACACATTTCACCACTATCACTGGACCAATTAAAAGGAAAAATCAGATATACAAACTTAATTAATGAACAACACCTGCTGAAACTCCATCGACAATTTAGGACCCATAGGAGCCAGTGTTATTGATTGTCAAGAAAATCAACTAATATCGACCTCAACTGCTAAGCTCACAAATGGATTAAGTTTGATGGGAGGGTGGTACATTATATCCTATAAGCCATTGAGTAACAATAACTATGATGGGCACTGCCCAAATATGTTAAGGCATAAAATAATAAGAAAAATTCAAGCAATATTCTTTGCGGTGAACCTGTTAAAACCAACATAAACATGTCCAAATGTTCCTCTACCCAGCATCTTTCCTTTTTTCCAGTGTGACTCAGGGCTAACTGGATTCTCTGCTCTCCCTGGACTCCGTGGCACTGGGGGTGATGTTGCTGCCGAATTTGAATGAGAAAAAGGAGAAGAGTTGGAAACTGTTATTGGAGGAAGGGGTAAGCGGTGGCTTTGTTGTTTTCCGTCGTCAGCCCAACTTGTCTGTGAATCGATGGCTGCACTTCCTGCTCTAGGATGAATAGGAGTAACTGCACCACTTTGTATTCTGGAGCTGGGACCAGGGCTAGTCATTCTGGGACTAGGTATCGGTGAATATTCTGGGCTACCCCGGCTTGGTTGCCAAAATAACTGTCCTGACATATCCCCTCCCGTCGAATTGTGCGCAGAATTTTGACCTGAACCTGGACTTGAACAGTGGCCAGATCCAAGTAACATGACATCTGCATAAGTCTTCCCAGACCAGAAAGCAGAATTCATGACTTGCTCCGAGCCAGATGCTCTGATTGGACTTCTGGAGGGACTTGACAAGGAGCTATCAGGAGCACTGCTGAAAGTACCGTGATACGAAACCTGTAGATTTGGCACATGATTGCTTAAAGGTCTTTGTTTAGGTGATATCAGGGAGAGACGATTATTTAATGAAAGGTTTGCTGGTTTTTTTGCCTCTCTTGAGTTTGTTTGAGCAGCATTGCACAGATGGTCCTTGGGCATCAGGCTTCAAGGACCAAAAAAAAATCAAGTCAATTGATCAGGGGATGAGTAAACATATTAAAACATCTATAATATGTAGCCATAACTACACACGCATGAATATACATATACATTTATATTCTTAGTCAAAGCATCGACTACAAGCATGCTAACCTGGAAGGGCTGGTTGCAGCAGTTCTAGTTCCATTGTCATAGTCGTTTGCCATTGGACTGCGATGAAGGAAGTTGGCTGGATCATCACCATCAATGGAGCTCTCACTGGAAATAGAAGCGGTGACCAAATCTCCATCCAAATCAGTAGGATTTGCCCTGCTACGCATCCATGCTGGTGTTGGGGGAGGTAAAAACAACGAAGATTTCAACCCTTTCTCCAATTTTGGCTCAGTTGATACACTAATTTCAGAATCTGTGAGACCTACAGTCGCCAGGTGCAAATCAGGAAGAGGAAGTGGTTGAGCATTAGACCTTTCAACAAAACTTTGACTCCTTGCTACGTGCTTGGAAGGTGAAGTCAATCTAGATTCTGCTCGAGATTGAGATCCTAGCTCTGAAATTGTATCATTGCAATGTCTTCGAGACCCTACTGTTCTACTGCTTGCTTTACCATCAGAGGTAACCTTTGACTTTTGTTGTATTGTGCAAATAATGCTTTCCTTACTGGCTTTCTTCTTTGACGATGACTTCCCCCACCAAGAACGCATTTTGTTTATTGTCAAAATTTCTAGAAATAGCAGGAAAATTCTTCTAAGTCAATTTCATTTCTGAATCTTCCAAGGGCAGTTCCATTTCAGAATACCGATATCTATCGTGTAACACCTTGACAGAAAGTAATTTACACCTTCTAAAAGCTTGAGTTCATCACAAATACTGACTTTAGAATGTCAGTAACAATTCAAGCGAGCTTCCCAATAATTCTAAAATACCAAAACCTGTCAAAAAGAACAAAAAAGAAATACGAAAATACCACATTTTTAGTTTTTTCACAAAGGAAAATCTAACAGGTCTAATTATGGCCAAAAGTTTGCATCTCCGAAAATTGATTTCACAAACATGTGGACAATTGTATGTGCGAAACTACTTCCATGAGCACAAATGATTCAAAAGTGTTAAGTACCTATCTGTAACAGGTAAAAAAATGATCAAAGAAACGAGCTTGCCGACATTCTTGAAGTCAAAATTGGTCAGCCAGTCAGCTAACCACAGGATTTTGACTGATTCATGTCAACTTCATCCAACAACCCTAACAGAGAACCACATTTTTTACTCAAACAACGCAGCATCACATTTTTCTTTGAACATGTCTTAACCTTGTATTATATAATCATAAATCATTGAATTTTTAATTACAGCAACAGATAATAAACACGTGCTTTCAAAATCCATGCTGTAGCTGAAATTCATTCGTTAAAATCACTTAATTCCCAATATCCAACTTATAATCTCAGATGTGCAGATTTTCTGAGGAACCAAACACATTGTTAACGATCTTAACTAGCTCAAAACGACAATCTTAACAGACAGATCTACACACGGAAAATTTAACTAACCTACTAAAATTAGAAAAGGAAGAGAAGAGCGCTCACTCCACATGCTCAACGGCAGTGAATCTGAACCGAAGAACAAGAAGAAGTAGTGATTGGTCAACATAAATCCGAGTGATGAAAATCGGTAGAATCGCGTAGTAATCGGTGCCAGAAATCAACCCTAGAAATATGAAACGCAGCGTCTCGAGAGACTTTGTAAGAATCTATCGACCTGAAGGTTGTGATGAGATCGCGTAAAGAAGACACAGATTAATAGAAATGTAGAGAGAGAAAGAGAGAGAGAGTATGTTAGCTTAGACATGGAGTTGTCCGTGCGTTGATTTTAGAATATTTAAAAAATAATAAAATTAAAATATCAAAGCAATAAGGGTAAATTGGTAAATTTAAATGTTACAGTAAATTCGTTTTCTATGAATGTTCTTTTATTATATTTATTTCAAGTAAAAAGAATACCATTCATGTTCACATTGACATGGACGTTGACATCAGCCAATCAAATCATATATATTTTTTAAAAACAAATTATCTTTTAGCCCCCTAAATTTTACAAAAAATCAACATAAGAAATAAGATATGACAAAATTATACTTACCCCCTAAATATTTTATCCACTAAAAATACTCTGTAATTACATTAGTAATTTCAGACACATTAATAAAATTATTTTTAATTAAAATAATTTTTTTTATTCTTATAATTTTAGATAAAAATTCGTAACAAATACAACACTATAAATAAATAATATATTACTTTTGTTTTAATAATTCATTAAAATTTTATAATTAATTAATTTTTTAATTTTCTTCGCCCTTTTTATTTTTCCACCTCCAAAGAGTTGGTATACTTTTAAGAATCTAGTGTAATTAAATCAACCAAGCTTGACCTAAAAGTTGACTCTAGTTTAGTGTCATTCACCTCAAATTTATTTTTTTATTTTAATATTAAAATAAATTAATTAAATTATTCGTTGATTTAGTGTGAACGAAATTTTAAACTCTAACTTTTTATACGATAATTTTTATCCTTCAGAATAATTAATATTTATTAAACTTACAAATAGAATATTATATCCGACTTTAAGAATGAAATTCCATTAGAATATGATGAATTTTGACTGATTCTCTTAAAAGAAAAACTAACGGTGCAAAAATTAATATCAATGGTATAAAAAAAAATTTTATTGGTATTTATATTATAAAAAAATAAAAGCATGTGACATGTTACTTACAAATGCAAAAGGTAACAAAGGGAGGACGCAGTCATCGGGATTGAAAGGTGGTGGCGCAACAGAGCAAAAGCGAAGAGGGCAAGGGGAGATGAATCAAGCATGTATGCGGGCTTCTTTGAAGGGTAATTGTGGGGACCTCATCCCACCGCTTATGTTTAGTGCTGTTGCTATCAATCTTGCACGTGCCATGCATGCTCCCCAAGGACCCATTTTTGACTTTGTTGTCATTTTGGGATTGGTTCATGCCATCTTCCCCTCCCTTCTAACATTTTGACAAGAAACAAGACAACGCATGCTTTGTATTGTAAGGTCGGCTTCAAATATCTTGCCTTCAATTGGACCGTCATTTTTCGTATGAAAGCAAATTCCACTTGTATATATACACAAGCCAATGTCTTGATCAATCCATTTTCTTTTGGGTTTTCTGGGAAAAAAATTTATATCTAATTATTTTAAATTTTAATCATAAAATGTTAAAACCACTAAATAGATTTGATTCTTGTAATTTAATCAAATCTATTATGAATGAGCATTTTTGTGGGATAAAGGCTAAAAGTACCGAATAGATCCAATTCTTATACTTTTTATTTATTGAATTATGAATGAATATTTTATGCGACAATCAAATCAATAATATTTGGCCATTTTTTTTGAATTATCAACGATGAACAAAAATTAATTTGAACTATATAGTATTGGGGATTTTATCTATTCTTGGACGAGAATGAAAATGACTCGCAGAGTACTACTCACGTTGAGGTTTGACTTGATTCCAGCAGAGTATTAACAGGAAAATTCACACTTTATCGGTAATTATTTGTTTCAGGAGTGGCCTCGATTTTGACTACGAGTCAAACTTTTATTGGGCCAGGCTCGGGTAACCTGTTGGCTTGATTTTGACCTTAGCAACCAGCTTTGTTGGAACAAAGTCTTGGCTTCTGTTTATGAGCAAAAGGGGAGACAAGAGCTCAACTTTGAAGCACTTCAGGAAGAGTTCAGCACTTCAGGAACACATTTGTCTTATTTTCAAGCCAAAATTTTACATCATCTGCTAGCAAACAACAGTGTCATCTAATCATTGTCAAACCAACAGCTGTGACTATGAGAGCTGCGGGAAGTCCGAATTTGATATGATTCCAGAAAGATAAGGTGTACCCAAGATGTTGAGCACGGTGAGCTTGCTCGCACACTATCAAGTTGGCAGCTGATCCCACTAGAGAGAGGTTGCCGGCTACCGTGCTGACCCAAGCTAAAATGAGCCATGCCTTCTTCTCATCAGCCGCTGAAATTGCAGCTGCTGACGCTGCCACCCGGCCTCCAAGCAGAAGAACTAGGACGGTATAAACAGGTTAATAGGTAAACATGTAGGACAAGTGAATAGATATTGTACAATGAAAATTGTGTTGTTATTTATCACGGCGCTAACATATGGAAAAACTTTTGAGGAATTTAACAATGACTAAGATGTTGCCCAAAGTTTCTGGCTTGCAAAAGTAATTTTCATCAAGTAGATTTGTGCAAGATAAACATCAACATACCAGTTGGTACATTGGAAGCCAAATTTGAGAGAACAAGTATGACAGCCGCGAGAACTGCTATGCCAGCAATGTGATCAATCTTTGCATACGGCTCCACGATATCCCATAGGTCACTTGGTATTCCAGTTTTGTTAAATCCATCGACTGTGATAAACATTCCACAGAAGAAAATTAAAAGCGAATAGGACACCTGGTCAAAGAAGAGAAGTAACTTCAGAGATTTATATGCAAGCTTCAACATATCAATTGACATTACATCAATCATATAATATGCTTTCAAATCTACCCATTTGCATTAATCCAAAAGGAAGACGAAGAAAGAAGCACCCTAGTTGCAGATTTTACCTTTTCTAGGCTTGGTCGAGCATCCTTAAAATCAAGAACCACTAGAGCAAGTGCAGCAGTAATTGCTGTCCAGGACATGTTGAGACCCATAAGTAGAGAAACTAACATTCCTAGAGTAATTAGGTAAACACATGATTTCCACAAAATTCTCTTCCACCCTGCAGTCCAATTTTCCTTTTGCAGTGAAAGAACATTGCCCCATCTATCCAGCAATGAAACTCCATGCGAAGGGCCAGTTTCTTCCCTTCTCTGAGAAGTTCCATCAGTTGACACCTCTTTTGATTCATCACTAGATGCCTTGTGGATCTCATTTTCAATTGAAATAGCCCGATTTCTAAGACTCTCGACTTGGCTGGTATTTCCAATTTCATTCGGAGAGTTTTGCAAATTCATGGATTCCACTCTAGAGTTCCACTCCTGAGAATTTAAGGATGAAAAATGTGACATTGTAGCTGGTGAGAATCGATGAGAAGTCACATCCTCTTCTGCAACAACTTCTGTGGTCACATCTTCTTCATCTTTATGAGATGATAACAATTTCCAGTACATGATAAGAAGAATTACAGCATTCACGGTAACTCCCGTGAGCATTGCAGGCAGCACTCCAAGAAGAAACCTCCCAAAAGGAATCTTACTCTGAACAGCTATAACCAGATTTTGGGGGTTGCCAATTGGAGTTGCTGAGGACCCAATGTTAGCACTTGATGCCAGGGCAAGTAGAAATGGATGAGGTGGAAGATTATGTTGTCTTGCAATTTTCAATACAAATTCAGTTAAGACAACGCAAGAGGTATCATTGGTGAAAAGAGCACTAGAAATGGCAGAAATCAAGCAGATTCGACAAATTAAGTCCTTCGGTCCTCTGCTCTTCCAAGAGAGCAACTTACCCAAATATTTAAACATATCTGCTCTTTCCAGATACACACTGACAATCATTGTTCCAAACAGAAGACCAAGGATTGGGAGATCAATTGCAGCAAAGGCTTGATCAGGGGTTATAACTTGGAAAATGACCATAAGCATTGCCCCGAGGAGGGATCCTGCAGTCCTCCCTACTGGTAGAAAAGGGATAGCCGGGAAAACTGCCAGTGTCCAAAAGATTGCAAAGGCAATTGAGCCCAGAACCACCTTTACAGTTGAAGCCATTGCCATTTTTGAATCTCAATAAACTGATAATCTAAATCTCATGCCATGACAAAGAAGTCTCAAAACATTAATCATTTGAATTGCTTGTCCTGTAGCATAACCATTTCTTGTCAAAATGATTCACAAAGAGCACGAACCAGCACGGAATACTGCTTGAAAATTCAATCTTCAGCCACTGTTACCCGTTCGAGGCTGGGCTAGAAATCAAAAACAGTCCATTGAAATTTTAGCTAGCAAATAACCAAACAGCAGGAAGTGCAACTATTAAACAAAGTACAAATGCCAAAGAAAAACCTGGCTGTTACAATTTACATAGCAGCTTGGCATATTACGATCTCAAAATGAATAGCAATTCTAAAAACCAGAAATCAAAGAGAATGAGTGTAATTAGCATTAGCAATCTAAACTATTTTCCTCTTTTTCGTCTCCTTGTTATAGAATGATCAAACTAAAGAGAATAACTCGGGATTCAAGTTGCAAGCAACTTCCACTATATTTTCCGTACCATGAACAACATCATTCAAGAAACAAAGGATGAACATAAATGCCTAATATATGTTGTCATGAAAAAAAAAGCTACTTCCATGGCTATCCCTGGAAGCTTCTAAGCTAAATTTCATATAAACAAAAGGAACCCAGACAAAAACGCACAGATCTGCAACTCCATGGCTATTGTAGTGAACTTTAACTGAATCTGAATCAAATTTAACATACCCAGATGCGAAAATAAGTGCAAAAACAGCAGATTATCACCTGAAATGCAAGTTGAATAAATTGAAACTCTACCGGTAACACGAGAAGATAATAGAAAGGTGTCTTATCTGCATGTAAAGATCATGAAATCTAAACGTGATAAAGTAGCTGGATGGTCCAAATTCGGTAGCTTTGGCGCTGAGTGTCGCAGGGTTTTACACCTAAATACCCCATTTTCAAACCCATCCACAATATCAGTCAATCCCTCAATCTTCTCGTAATTTGAGTTAAATATCAGTTTTCGGACGATTTTATCCCTGAGATTCCTTCATCCTCTTTCTCACTAGTTGAACGATTTAAATACTAGATAATCCAAAATTTTTAATTATAAGCAATATTTCTACTTCATCATATATTCATATTAATTCTAATTTACTTCTAACGCCTTAATATTATTTAAAATATTATTTTTTAATTCTAATTTAAAAATAATAAATATAAAATTATTCAATATTTTTTTTTAATATCAATACGATCTCATTGTTAATTTTATGATTGTCGTAAAATTTATTATGCTTGGTCGTCTGAATATTTATAGGTACGATAACCAGAAGATTTCTCTCTTTTTTAAGAATATCTGTGTTTTTGAGGCAAAGTGAAAGAAGAAAAACAATAACAGAAAGAAGCAAAGTTAATTCTAATTTTGCTAATGCAAAATCCTGCCACAATTGGTAATTTGACCAAATTATGATAAGTAGGAGGACTAAACTAATATTATCAATAAACTTTAATTTAAAATAGGCCATTTAATTGTAAAACCCGTGTCCAAAAATGGATCGCGAAATTCAAACGGAACTTCTTTCCTTTAGCTTCTGTCTGGAACTTTCCCGACACGTCATGCACACATGGCCCTGAGCTGGTTCGTTCTTGCCCTAATCCAGTACGAGTTAAATTATTTGGTTTTACAGTTCTGGTCGGGGTAGTGGGCTTCTGCGTATAACATTGTATTTTTAAGATAATTGATGACGATTTTCTAGCCACTTGATTAAATTGTCAAACTTCAATCATGCAAAAATAATTTAATTTATTTTTTGTACTTATTTTTTTTATAAATTTTTTTATTATTAATATTTTAAATATTATTTATTATAAAATTTAAATTTTATATTGTGTTTCGATACTCTAAATTTTTTTGCTGGTTGCAAGGATACGTGCATGTACCATTGTTAAGTCTCTATATATAGCCATAAATACAAGTAATCTTGAATTTTTGAGTGTTTTAAGAGAATTTTTAACGTATAATTTCTGTCAAGTTTCGTGTTTGAACCGAAAAAATAATAGTTTATATAGAAGAAAATGAACATCAATCTTACACTTGTAACCCAAATTTTGATGATTCTAACCAACTAGATGCCATTGTCCATTGTTGTGCAAGACTTCGTCAATTTTCTGTTCTCTGGTTTTGAGTATTTGTGAATAAGAATTGTAGCAATTGTATCAACTGGTTCTGAAACTTAGCCTTCGAATTTGGATGACTGAGTGACACAACGCCAACAAACCCTTAGAAAAGACAAAGATCCATTGCAAATAAACGAAATCCACTTCAGACCAATATGGTTATTTCTTTCCTTCCTTGGCAACTCGTGAGTGTATCTTGTCTGAGATCCACATCCCAAAAAAACTTTTTGAGCATGCAAGAATCTGTGCAAGGCCCCAATTCCAAGTTCTAACAACTAGTACTTCGCACTTGTAAGAACCCGACTATATTGATTTTTAGCTCTGAAAATCCCTAGTATGGTATCTGATTATTTACCCGTTATCAAGATCATGCTCCGATTTGCTGGCCAGAGCCCAATCTTTATCGTTCCCAGGCTGTTTCTTCTCTTCCATCTCTTATTTTGGTTGGACGAGGGAGGAAGAAAATGACGTGGGGTTGTCTTGCATTGCTACCTAACAAACATTACATTACCCTGTTTATCTTAGCTAGCCAGCGCATAACAACCGCTGTCATCAACCATAAATGAGATGGCATTTATATTTTTCATGATCTCTCAAGATTTTGTGTTTGTGATCTTATCCCCTAATACGTATGTCCACAATCTTGTTTTCTGTGCCCTCGCAGAAGTTTTAAGCAGTAGCCAGGCCCATCGGACCACCCAGTGCTGTACCAGATGCCGTTTTAGATTTCCTGGTACACATTTTCAGAGTTTGTCTCATTTTATGGAAGAAAAGAACAAGAAAAAGCTCCCAAGTTTCACTTCTCAGCCATGTATCCTGTAGATCTATTTCAGTGAATGAGATCAGAAAGTATGGAAATACCAATGTCTGCCGGCCATGAGCTCATGATTGCAACACAGATAACAAATGAAAGCAATTACATGAGACGTTTAGACATCCCAGTAGCATAATAGAGCATGTCAAAGGCAGAGAGCATATGACCATACTGATCATCAAACAGATTAACGGGATTCTTAATGCCAAAAGTAATCTTCTTATTATTACACACGATAAAGAAAAAATAATTCATAATACAAAGACCTATATACGAATGCAAATTTTTGTTAAATATCAGGTAAAGAAATATCGAAAAGAATGCTCTAATAGTGATCCCTACGAACTATTTTCTTATCTGCATTGTCTTATGGGCAGTCAAAAGGCGTTAGATAATGTAACCTTTTGAGTAGATCAATCCATCAATTCATCCTTTGATCCCACACACACCAAGTTGTATAGCTAATCCAAAGATGGCATGAACTTCAGAGTTACATCTACTAGGCTAGTCGCATTTAGTGTTGTTTTGAGTCCAAGCTCAGAGATGAATCTGCGTTTCAGAATTTGAATGTTAACTGACCTCTGACTGCAGCATTGGGAAGAAATTGCAGTTGATGGGGGGTGTAGACTCCTTTCCAACAACCTTTTTGTTGGCCCACCACTCCAAACTATTGGAGGGTTTGTCCGGGACTTCTCCTTCTGTATTGTCAAAGTTGAATTCTTTGATTGACCCAAAAGTGATTGAACGATGCTTTCGGTAACAATGTTCCTCTTCCGCTTCTACCAAAGTTTTCTCTGGCTTTTCACTGGAAGTTTCTGCAGTACACAACTCAAAATGATTTTCACTATGAGTTAATTTCCCATCTCTTCCTATTTGGCCATCAGCCACAAAGTCCTGTGGGTATTCTGGCACACCTCCTGGGGATGCAACTGACTTATTTGCAAGACATCGTGCAACTTCTTCACCACTCAGCTCAAATGAAACTCTGTGTACAATCATATGTTCATCACTTTTATGTCCATTATCTGAATTGGCAAGCGATGCTGCCTTAGAAACCCGTTTCTCCCTTAGAAATCCATCTCGAGAGGCTGGCCTCATTCCGTCAGGTGTCAAAGATCCTGAACCCAGCCTTGAACCAAGACCTGCACCATCAGGGGTCACACATCCTGAACTCAACCTTGAAGCAAGACACATGCCATCAGGCGTCAATGATCCTGAGCCCATTCTTGAACCAAGCCCTAAACCATCGGGAGTCACAGACCCAGAACCTAACCTTGACCCCCATTTGGAGGTAGTAAAATGTTCAAAGCCTAAGAGCTTGGGTGCTTCCCCCACACTGAAATCAAGAATGGGTTGTCTATCTTGGAAGGGAGAAGAAGTGCCAGAATAAGAGACAGCTGAGCCTGGTGATATAAGTTGACCACCTGGGCTTCCAGGGTACATCTGATAAGACTGAAATCCACAAGGGGGTAATGAGAACTTCTGAATGGTCCCGCTTTTTCTTCGAGCATGCTCCAGTGAAGATGTCAACAGTTGAGCAAATGGCACTTCTGGGGATGAAGGAGTTGTTACCTGAACAGATTCAGGTGGGGGAGTGCACAGGGCAGTAGATGGTTCAGTGGTGAACGCAGAAAACACGGGTGGCGTAACTAACTGTGTTTCATGAGCATAGGGGCCTATAGCAAAAATGGATGCAGGCCCACCAGGAGAATATGCGTGGACAGAAAGGGAAGTAAGGGAAAGCAATCCAGCAGGTGATTGAGTGGCAGATGGAGGATCTGATTGGAGGAACGATGCAGGTGAGGAAGGAGGAGCAATAAAGGGTAGTACAATGGCAGTTGAGTTGGCTTGATTTTCTGCAGTAGGGACTGCATCAGCTCCTGTTACCACTGGTTCAGGAACAAGGATGGCATGGCTAATGCGCTTGCTATTTTTATGAGATCCAAAACACCAGTACAGGCTCCAGCAGCTTCCCCATCTTCTTTTCTGTAGTCAAACAAAAACTGATTAAGAATGAGTAGCTCAAACAAGAATCAGAATTGGCTGCATTTTCATCCCAAGTCATGCAGCATAGACAACTGAGCATTATAGATACATTAATTTAAAGTGAAGACTCCTGTAAAAAGACCAATCTAGGAGTACTGGTACAACCATAAAAAACTGTAAGCTTAAAAATCTTTATCAACGTACACTGTAATCGAATAATTATCAATTAAGGAAGACATATGTTGGCAAAGGAAAACAACTTTGACTCAAAAGTGCATTTTTTCCTTTTAAAGCCTATCGAAACTTCACATTTAAAAAGACATCATGAACCAGAAACTAATAAGAGGGAAACTTGGCCATGTATAAAAAAACATTACAATTAGTGATTTGAAGACTGAAACACAAGAAATTAAACTCTCACGCATTATAAAACAGTGCTAGTTTGGATTTCAGCCTTTATTGTTCCTCAAATAACATCTACTACCTATATGAAAAGATAGCCATCAAGGTCACCAAATGCAAATAAAAAGGATTCATTTGTGATGTCACTTTGAAGGCAAACTAATTCGGCTTAATATTTTACAATTATTCATCAGTTTGTTAGTGTTGCTCATTCTTCAATATCAAGTAATTATATTCCTTGTGTTACCAACCAAACCATCCAAACTCCTTAACATTTATGTTTTCCTTTTGGTCCTGAAGAGGGCTTCTAACAGCCCAACAACAATTAAGCTATAACAGGAGTATTTCAACATCAGAAGACGCACAACTTCAAGAGGATGCTATCCCCTATTCTATCAGAATAAAATTTTCTTATAAAACTTTAAATCATCGCTATTTACTGCAGAAAATTCTGAAGTACCCTGTTAGCAATTCATTTAATTGATTAAATTACGATATACAAAATTTCACAACCACCCAATTTCTCAACAGTGAATAAAGAATAAAATTCTCAACTTTTTACTTTGTTTCAAAAAAAAACCAAACAAGATACTCCAAGGGTTTATCTTTCCACCGATAACATCTTCAAAGGGAATAAATAAAACAAAATTTGATCCTCAAATTCCAGCTTACATGACCATACCCAAAACACCTAGTCATTCATTTGATGCAAAGCTTCTACCTTTCCAAGACCAAAAAGGAAAAAAGAAACAACACAAAGAACATAGGATCCTACATCCCATTTTCTTTCCTTTTCCCACAGTTTCTCTGCTACCAAACATGTTCATCAACCACAAAATAAACAAAAGCCAATCTCTTAAGCTGAAAACATTTGACCCAACATCCAAGATTTTACTTTTCTCTTCTACCGCAAAAAAAAATAACAGTAATTTATAACCCACGTACGAACCTGAACTGCGGTTGGCTGGGGGCGCGACTCGGCTGAAATTATGGCGGTTGCAGCGGCGTTAACGGTTTCCACGCTGTTGTTAATACTACTCATCTTCTTTTTCTTTTCTCGGATTTGGAAACGTGAAATGAAAAAGCCAGCACGGATTTCGATCTCAGAATTTAAGCAAAGTGTCTTAAAAAATTAAACTATATTATTATGAGTTTTATAAATTAAAATAAATTAAATCAGAGGAGAAGCGCAAGGACAAAGCATACAATACAATATAATAAGTAGATCAACGACAGCCTTTGCGGTTTGGTTTCTCTCGGGTCGTCACCCTTTCATCCATTATGCATTGAAGTTATTACCACGCAAGAAAGGATGGTTAGCTCCTATACATACCCCATAAGTTTAATTAATAATTACTTTAATTAATAGTAATAATCACAATTATTTATCCCAATTTCGATTCTATGGGAATTTTATAACTTTAAATTGATATTATTATTATTAAAAATTTTTATATAATTATTAAATAGTTTAAATTTAATTATTTTTAAAAATTTTCATTTTTAAAAAATAATTTTTAATATAATATAAATACAAAATAATAATTCCAGTTCAAGCTCTAATCAAAATAGAATGGACAAGAGCCAGCTGTCACACACACACGCGCGCACTCTCTCACTCTCTCTCTTACTTGCTGTGATTTTGTAATTATATCATTTGAAAAGTCAATCGCATAATTAACAAAAAGATTAGTAAATAATTAAGGTCCGCAAGAGTTTCACCAAAAAGCAATTAAATAAATAAAAAGCGGATAACGCGATGCTTTCAACGTGTATTGACAGGATTGCCATTACAGTTTACTCGAATTTTCGGTTTATGCCACGCAGTAATGACTCAGAACCGTGGAATCCTCGTGAGTTGGTGTTTGTTTAACGTGTTGGTCTGTCTGCCTTGTCCACCCCACCTTGCCTCTTGTATGCGTGACTCGAGAGACCGTGTTTGCGTACTACGCGGCCTTAGTCAAAGTCAATGTTGATTCAGCATTTTCCACCGTCTGATGTGTAGTCCCACGTGAACTGTTAACAACATCTGAATCCCCTTCTTTTTTTTTAACATTATTTCAAATAATTCCCTGCAGCAAGTCCCACGAGACACGATCCACATTAATTTCCGTCGGGACAGAACTAGAACATAGGCAGACTAAGGGTATTATAGACAAATCAAAAAACCCGAATTTATTTATTTTTAAAATTTGTGTGTTTAGATTTAAAAGAAACAAAGAAGCTATGTTTATGAATTTTATCATATATCATGGTAATAAATAATTTTATTTTACATTAAATTTTATAATTTATTTTTATATTAAACTAATTAATAAAAAATATACTAAAATTATAATTTATGCATTTTAATGTAAATAAATAAAAAAATTTAACAAAAATGAGTAATTTAAATTTTATAATAAAAAATTATTATTTTTATTAATTAATCTATAATTTTTTAAAAAAAATATTAAATAGTAAAAATAGTTTAGTTACTGTACATTTATGTACAGTTAAATTTTTAAAAAATTAATTTTTTAAACTTAAAATTATGTTTATAAAAATAAAAAATTTTAATTTTAAATTTTAAATTTTTTACAAAATAATTTTAAATTATAAAATTAAACACAACGGTACACGATGCACGCAATACAAATCACCGAAAAGTGAAAAGGACTGCTGGCGGTAATTGAACAAATTCCTTCGTCAAAAGTGTGCACGTGTGGAGGTCCCCTTGTTGAATGGGTTTTCGTGCGCACCCCTCGTGCGTAAGATAGCGACAAGTTCCTTCTCCCTCTCCCTCGCGTATCAACCAATCAAGCAAGCACTTTTCTTCTTCCCCCCTTTTACCTATAAATTGAAAAAGATATCACAACTTCCTCTCCTTTCATCTTTCAACTCATTGCTCTTTCTATCTTCTTCCTATCAAAAGTCCCTTCCCACTCACTTTCTTTCCCAACTCTTTAAGGCCTTTTTCATTTCTTTGCTTTTTACCCTTTTATGCATCCTTCCAAGACCTTTCCTGTCAAATAAAAGAAGAAAAATTTGCATGCCCGCATTCCAAATTGATAAGAGATTTCAATTACTATCAATGAAAAACATATAATGATCAATCAATACAAAATAACTAGTGATGTAGCGGGGCCATAATTTGACTCTTAATTAAGATTTAATTATACTATATATTGATTTTAAGATGCAAATAATTTTCATATTATTATGTTAATAATTTTAAATTTAATATTTTTCTTTCAAAATTTCTATATTATTTGTTTTAAAATTTATATTAATCGTTTTAAATTTATTTATAATATTTTAAATTTTATATTAAAAAAATTATATATATAAGAATGTTAAAGAAATCAGATCGAAATATAAGAATGAAAGGTAAACATCAATCAAAGATTGTGTTGAACTTAATTATATTTTAACGAATTGAATTTATCTTTTGCAAGCGTGACCCAACCCAATCGACACTAGTAATCACACGTATAGAATATATTTTACTTTTTTTTAATTAAAATAAAAATATTTAATTTTTAATTGTTGTTGTGTTATTTTCGTAAACATATATTATCAAAAAAAAATCTAAAATTTAGACAATAGATAATATATACTTATATCAATAGAGAATCAATTCTCCTCCGCAATTACGCCAGCCTCAAGGAAAAATATATGTATATGCATACACATACGTACATACATATATATATATATATATATATATATGTTAAAAAAATAAATAAATATTCGATTAATAAATATAAATAATTTAAATTTTATTAAAATATGTTAATTTAAAAAAAAAGACGTTAACATTGACTTCTTAGCTCCTTGATTTCATGATCTCTCCGCATCCAAATCAATGATTATGTTATAATTAAGTTACTACGATTTCTTAGTAATTTTTTTATTTTACCTTTTTACGATTTTCCCGTGCATTATTTATCTATTACACACTTCTCTTTATCTATCCTTTCATGTCTGAAGTTGTCGTTCAAATTGTGTCTCATGATTACGTCTTTTTATATCCACTCGTGCGGATCACTAAAAGTAATCATACGCCTAATAAAGGATATTATCATTTACCTCTCCTATAATTTCACTTTTATTATTTTAAAAAATTTTAAAATTCTTAACATTGTTAATTGACCTAACGGAATATAATTCAATTGCTTTTTTACCCTTATTACAAGAATAAAATCTGACATAATTATTTACTTGTCGGGAGAATAAATAATTAATAAAATTTTCAATAATTTAAATTAATATTTATATAATTTGTTATTATATGTAAAAAAAAATTAACGGTAAATACTCCAATGACAATAATAATTTTAAATTAATTATTAAAAGAATAATAATATGAAGAAGGTAGATAGATGGCCAGGCTAGCTCTTGTTGTGCAACTTTTATTGTTGGGTCCACCTGGTGGCGCTGGCGCAACGGCTAGTTCTGGAGCGTAGCTCGGTTTGCTTACGGCCCTACACCGCAAAAGCTAGCCCGGCACGCCACATGGTTCGGCTTATCAATTAGGTGCCACAGGCATTTCATCTCTCACTTCAATGTTTCTACCTAAAATGTATTATTTTCAATTAATTTACCCATTATTCTGTTATTTTTTACATAATTTATATAATCATAATTACGATAATTAAATTTCAACTCCTATAATATTAAATTTATCAAATAAAATTTAAATTATTTTCTATTAGACGGACTTTTTGGTATCGGAGAAAAATTAATTCGTAATTCTTCAATTTAATAGAAATAACGTCTTATTTAAATAATTTATATATATAAAATATTAATTTTTGCTTAAATAAATTTATGGTATTGTAATTATTCCATTTTAATTTTATAGAGAGAAAAGATGGGTTATGCATGGTTTTGCCATCACATGCACATGCATGATGTGATGCCATCGTCATTATTCGCATTCGCTTTTGATGAAAACGACAATGCATTACTGCATGGGTCAATTCTTTCATTGTTACAGTTGACCGTGATTGTTCGTTCATGCGTTAATCTCCAATTGAGGGAGTTTTTTTCGTACTTGACGAGTAATTTTTCATAATTAATAATTTTTTATATTATTTTTTAAAAAATTATTAATTTTAATTTAAATTAAATTATTAATAAAAAATAAATTAAATCGTTAATTTATTATTTTATATTGTAAATTTTAAGATAAGTTTGATTTCTATTGGTTTGAATTAAATTTAAAATAAAATTTATTTATTAAAATATTTTATTAATTAAATTTAAATAAGTTATTATTTGTTAATTAAAATAATAAAATAAATAAATAATATAAAATTTTTAAATAATTGAGTTTTAAAACGAAGGTCAAATTAAATTTTAAAAATTATTGATTTTATTTTTTAAAATTTAAATTAAATAAATAATTTTAAAATATATTCAAAGTGATATAAATTTTAAATTGTTTGAGCCCATAATTTATATTAAGTCCAAAGTGATAGTCACATTTAAATGGCCTGCACGAAGGCCCATAGCCACGTCCACATTTTTAATCACCTGGCGCATTGTACAGATCCCCTCCGTGGAGTTAAACTTGCTGGATGCAAAGAATAATAAAAGTACTGTTTTACTATTTACACTTCGTTGTCTTCTCACTCTTCCTAACCTTAAACCCCTTTCGGAAAGTTCTCTGCGGTTTGTCCTGGGAATGTAAGATACTTCTCACTGTAATCTCTATCTTATCTACAGTAATTGAATAGGCTTGTGGCAGAACTATTCTAGGGTTTGTGTGGTTCCATTTATGGGGTTGAGTTCTTAGATTTGGTTGTTTAAGAGATTCAATCTTGACTTGGCGGGTTGTCTAATTTGGTAAAGCGATTCGTGTAGTTTGTTTCGGGTTCTCTAATATAATGGTTGTAATGCAATTTCACGGGTTACTTGAGTCGTGGTCTTTAGGTTTTATATACATTATGGGTTTTAGAACTGTAAGGAAATTAGATTATGGGCAAACATCTGTGGATTGCTGTTGTATGTTGTTTTTAGCGGATAAAACTAGGTAGATTTATGCAGGTTCAGCTTTAGTTGGAGTTGACATTATGATGGGAAAGATTGGTAGGAATCGTTAATTGAGTTCATGTTGTGGGAACCAAAATTCGTTATAGATTTTGATAGCATATTATAAGTTTAGTTAAAATGTATTATCTGCGGTCCCACTGCAGAATATTTATTAATGGAAAATTTTTGTTCTGAGGTTTTGTTTTGAAGTTCCGAACTTAAGTAAGATTTTTTGCGTAGTCACTTTGCTCATTCTTTTTTGCATATGGTTTCAGGTGGATTTCTTTGTAGAGTCATCCTTCATTGAAGCAATATCCTCTTTCGTCACATAGACTGTGAAGGAACTTCTTTGAGGGTATTGCAATGGATTCACCTGAACGTAGTCAGAGTTACATGGAACGAGAAACAGAAGATGGTCTTGATGTCAAGAGTGATAGGGCCATGGATGATGAAGAATGGGGGGGAAGTGATAAGAGGAAGCATAGGTCAAGCAAGTCTAGAAAGCCTAGCAACGGGGAAGAAGTTGAAGGATTAGATGGTAGTGGAAGAATACGGAGTTCTGGTGACAGGAATGAGAGCCGTAAGAGGTCTGGTGGTACAAGCAGAGCGGATAGCAATGAAGATGATTATGACACAAGAAAAGATCAGCGTTCTAAGCAGATAAAGAAAAAACAAGAGGAGAGTTCCTTGGAAAAGTTGAGCAGTTGGTACCAGGATGGAGAAATAAATAGCAGGAAAGACGGTGGGAGAGAAATCTGGGAGTAGAGGGCACAGTCGGGTTGATGAAACTGAGAGAAGGAAAGCAACTGCAAAGTTCTCAGATCATGAGAGTTCCAGGACTAAAAGTAAGGAAGAAAGATCACATGATGGAGAGTTTCGAGAAGACTTTGGATAGAGATTTCAAGGTACTCAGATAGAAGGGAAAGTGGCCGAGAGAAGGGTAATGATTCTTCTGAGCAGGGGAGAAGCTCAAGGAGGAGATGGGATGATGCTGCTGATGCTCTCAGGAAATCCGAAGAAAATAATTATGAAAGAACTGATCTGAGAAGTGGAAGGGTCTTCTGATTCTAAATATGAGAGTTCTAAAGAGAGAAGTGCATCTGCAAGACACGAGTCCAGCGAGGGTAAAAGCAGGGAGTATAGAATCAAACAGTGAAAAGGGTTTCAAATCCAGAACAAGGGAGGATGGAAGGATGGATTCTGAGAAGAGTAAGAGAAAAGGCAGGTCAGAAGGTCTAGAAGAAGAAAATCGAGCTAGTCCTGTTAGTCACGAGGACAGATCTGTGAGGGATAGAAATGAGAAGCACAGGCAGCAGAGAACTCCAACTGGTCGAGATATTCCTGAAGGCCGTGCAATAGGTCTTCCGTCAAGGACGAAGATGGAAATACACGGATGAAAGACAAAAGTGTTAGGGAAGTAGGTCACTCAAACAGGTCCAGGACCCCTGAGAGGAGTGGCAGACATTATCAAGATTCAGAACACTCTTGAGAGCGATCATGAAAGAGGCATTGACCTAAAACGGAGGGAGCAGGAAAAAGATAGTCATAGGGATGATAGATCAAAAGCCAGAGATGATAGCTGGAGTGACAGGAATAGGGATCGGGAAGGTACAAAAGAGAACTGGAAAAAAGGGCAACCCTAACAGTAATGATAAAGATTCAAAAGATGGGGATATCTTTTATGATCGTGGCAGAGAATGGGAGTTACCAAGGCATGGCCCGAGAGAGGAATGACCATGAAAGGCCTCATGGTCGGTCAGGTAACAGAAAAGATGGAAGTAGGGGTGAAGCTGTGAAGACATCATCAAATTTTGGAATTTCAAACGAGAATTATGATGTGATAGAGATCCAAACCAAGCCTCTTGATTATGGAAGAGCAGAGGGTGGACCCAATTTTTCCTGGAGAAATGAAGTTGGTCAACAGTCTGATGCTCAACTGGCTCCAAATGAGCAAGAGTGGGCATATGTGAGAGAAGATAGGGCAAAAAGAACTGACATTTATGGATCTGGGCTCCCAGGTGAAGATTCAAGAGACAGATTTATGGATGATGTTACCTCTATGCGAGATCCAAATTCATGGAGGGATGAAACGTGACTACCAGGGTGGTAAAGGAAGAGGCCAGAAAGGTGCTCTGCCTGGTCGACCTGCTAGTTCTGGTAGTGGTTTGCAGCCTCCATATGGAAACCAGGAGTCTGGGTCATTTGGCAGAACTCCTCTGCTGGGAATGAAAGGGAGTAGAGCAGGGAGAGGAGGAAGGGGCAGGCCTACTGGAAGAGACAACCAACAGGTTGGGGTGCCGTTGCCTATGATGGGATCACATTTTGGACCTCTTGGAATGCCACCACCTGGACCAATTCAGCCGCTGAACCCTAATATGTCACCTGCTCCTGGTCCTCCAATTACACCCTGGTGTCTTCATTCCACCTTTTTCTCCTCCTGTTGTCTGGCCTGGGCCACGAGGAGTTGATATGAATATGCTAGGTGTCCCACCTGGTCTCTCTTCTGTTCCTCCTGGACCAGCGGGCCCACGATTTCCTCCAAATATGGGGACTCCCCCGAAACCCTGCTATGTACTTTAATCAATCTGGCCCAGGAAGAGGAGGTCCTCCAGAGCATGTCTGGGCCTGGCTTTAATGCTACTGGACCAATTATACGAGGAGCAGCACCCTGAGAAACCCTCCGGAGGTTGGGCCCCTCCTAGATCTAGTGGAATATCTGGTAAAGCTCCTTCCAGGGGAGAGCAGAATGATTACTCTCAGAATTTTGTTGACACCGGTATGCGGCCCCAGAATTTCATCAGGGAGCTGGAGCTCACCAATGTCGTAGAGGATTATCCCAAGCTTAGGGAGCTCATACAGAAAAAGGATGAAATTGTGGCTAAATCTGCTACTGCTCCCTGTGTATTTCAAATGTGATCTGCATGAATTTGAGCTGTCCCCTGAGTTCTTTGGAACCAAGTTCGATGTTATTCTTGTTGATCCCCCTTGGGAGGAATATGTTCATCGAGCTCCTGGTGTTGCTGACCATATGGAGTACTGGACTTTTGAAGAAATACTGAATCTAAAGATTGAGGTAATCTGTTTGCATGTCACTTTTACTTGTGATTCTTTCAATGAGAAATGAGTAATTTTGTGCTTGTTCTTGCATTTGCATTTGTGACACTGATATAAAACTCTTAAGCCTCTACTTTAAGATCTGATAAACTAATCATATATATTATATATATATATTATATGACATACGGTGTAATTCATATGATAATGGTCAGATTCCGGTAACTTCAATACCAACGTCTATGGTCATAAATGCACCTTGAACACTGTGTTGGTATTTGTAGAGATGATTTGTTTTTGTCTGGTGCCACAGTTTCTGTCCCTTAAATCAAATTTGTAATTTTTTTTTCCTTTTTTGTGTGTCGTTTGTTCTGCAGGCAATTGCAGATACTCCTTCATTTATCTTCCTTTGGGTGGGTGATGGCGTAGGCCTTGAGCAGGGACGCCAATGTTTGAAGAAGGTGCATAATTAAAACTTGTAAATCAGAATTTACATAGGAATTTCTCTTTCCTTTCAGCTATTAGAAACAAAATATGCTGTGACATTTTGGTGTGCATTGGAGAATTTAATTGTATTTTCTTGGTAATGCAGTGGGGTTTTCGGAGGTGTGAGGATATTTGCTGGGTGAAGACAAACAAGAACAATGCAACTCCAGGGTTGCGGCATGGTCATACTTTGTTTCAGCACTCAAAGGTTGGTAGTATGTTTATTTATATCATCGATGTGTAAGCATCACCGTGCTTTATGAACTAACCTCCTGTCTTTTTAACTCTTTGCAGACACATGTACTCTACTAAATTTATGTTGTTTGACGTTTTTCATTTGTGCTGAAGGAACACTGCTTGATGGGTATAAAAGGAACTGTCCGTCGCAGCACTGATGGTCATATAATCCATGCCAACATTGACACTGATGTGATTATTGCCGAGGAACCACCTTATGGTTAGTAATATACTTGACATCGCACGTTGATCACAGGAACGTGCATCTATCCATTTACTGCTTATTTGCTAGTCTTTTACATGTGTGAAGAGTGTATGCATGAAAAGATCACAAGGTGAATCGTTTTTTGGCATTAGCAGTGAGAAAAATAAAGAGTAACGTGATGGATAATTAGAGCAAAATATGGCTTTAATTTGAATAATATGAGCTTCATATGTTTTCGTCCCACTGCTAGGATAAAAACAGTGGCTACATATGAACTTCTTACATGCTGTTCTATGCGAGTGAGTGGACTACTGACTTGAAATACTTTTGCCCATGAAATCGTAGGCTCAACTCGAAAGCCTGAAGATATGTATCGGATAATTGAGCATTTTGCCCTTGGCCGCAGAAGGCTTGAGCTCTTTGGCGAAGACCACAATATCCGAGCTGGTTGGCTGACTGCTGGTAATGGACTATCGTCATCAAATTTCAGTAAGGAGGTATGCTATCATTTGAAAGCAAGAGTATTTTAGTTGGGGGATACATATTCATGTACATTTTGCTGAAACTGCCTGATTATTTGTGCATCTTCTGTTAAACGTGGTTTACTTTAACTGAAAAACTTCTGCCTGCCGTACTGTGGACCACTGAGTAGTCCTTGGTTATCTCAAGGTTTACGAAAGGAAAGCATAATTGTGGGTCTTTTCATCAGTTGGAGTGGAAAATATTTAGTTTAAGTGGGGAGAAAAGGGGAAAATATGCAAGTTTCATTCCTAAAATTGCGAAGAACTGGATCAAATGCAGTTGCTTCTTGACACCATATGGATCTGGTTAGAAGAATTTCCTCACCTCTTCTTTTAGGTGTGTGGGGAGGGGAAAGACTGTTGGTGTACGATATCATAGTTCTTTATCATGTTGAGAAATCATCTTTAAAGTTGAAGAGAATCTAGAGTTTTAATTCCTTGCTTGTTATTGTTGCCGAGTAACTTGAGTGTTTTTCAATAGGGAGTCTGACAGGAGGGATTGATTTGGGCTGTTTGCAGGCGTACATTAAAAACTTTTCAGACAAGGATGGAAAAGTTTGGCAAGGAGGGGGAGGACGAAATCCACCACCAGAGGCACCTCATCTTGTCATTACAACCCCCTGAAATAGAGGCACTCCGGCCCAAGTCACCCATGAAGAACCAGCAGCAAATGCAGCAGCAGCAGCAGTCACATCTATCTGTGACGCCCATCAATTCCACAGGTAGAAGGGCAACTGGAAATTCCCCTCAGAATCCGGGCACCCTTTGGTTTAAATCAAGAAGCTAGCTCTAACCCGTCTACTCCAGCTCCCGTGGGCTTCGCCAATGGAGGGATTTAGGGGCGGTAACATACCATCGAGAAGAAAAGTATTTTGACATGTATGCCGCTGCGTATAGCGGGCAGGCAAATGGAGATTACCCAGATTTTGAATCTCAAAGACAAATGAATTTGTTGTAGACAAATTTCGAGCAGGAAACTGCTAATATTAACATTTGTTTTGTAATATACACGCGCGCGTATATTCTCATCCGCATCGAAATATAATGAGAAGGAAAAGGAAAGGCCGTTGCCTCGCTTCTTCATATGCTATTCTGAAATGGAAGTTCATCCAGCTGACGACAAATGACAAAAAACTAAATATTTCCACAAAATAGGCAAATTCAGTTGCTGCGTATTCACAAATTCTATGGAACTCGAGACAACAAAGCTTGTTAGCTCTCTCTTGCTACGTATAATTTATTCAAATCTTGACAACAATATATAAGTAACATTAAAACAATTTAAAAATCAGAGCATCGACCGTTTCGTTCCCAGTCACCATAACGAGTCGGCTCAGGGCCTTTGGGTCCACCCACTTCTCCGGTCTCTTTATTCACGTAATCGTCATCCTTATCTTCTTCTCCGTCTTCTTGATGTTCTGAATTTTCGCTTTTGACGGTCTCTTCTTGTTCTTTGATGGATTTTTCTTCGTTTTGTTGAGTCGATGAGCAGATGAGTCTACTTATTACTGAGTTGGAAGCAAAACCGGCAACTAACTCGGATCGGATGAATTCACCGGTTGCCTTCGGTGGAGCTGAGAAGCTTGAGATTGATGCAAAAACACGGCCAAGATGGTTCCTTGCCATCGTAGTTTCTTTCTTTTGATATTGTAGAAGAAGAAAATCAGCAGTAAACCCTAATTTAATTAGAAGAAAGAAGAATCAGTCGGCGGTAGAGATCGTTAAACTAGGGCAGACCCATCCCAGTCCGTGCATACTCCATCGAGCCGTAGCTCTAAATGGGCTGGGCTACTTCTGGATACATTGCGGCCCCTGAGGGGCAAGCTTAATGGCTGGGGAAGGGATGATTAGACTGGGCGCTCTTTTAAGTAAAATATAGGGTTGGCAATTTGGGTGCTTATATTATATTTGCACCGTATTAAAAAAATAAAATAAAATTTAACTGATTTAATAATTGTATTAAAAAATAAAAATTTTTAATTCAGTATAATTATTAAAAATTAAATAAATTATAATTTTGTTATTTATTTAATTTTTGTATGTATATTTAATACATTTTCATAATATTTTATTAAATACTAACTAATTTTATTCTAAATATAATTTTACATTTTCTAAAAATAAATAAATACATTTATTTTTTTAAAGAATATAAATATTATAAAATAAATTTATTAAATTATAAATAAATTAATATAATATAATTAATCTTATTATAAATAAATTTATATATTTAAAATTCTAAACTTAAATTCAAAATAATTAATAATCATGTCATTAATTTAATAATTGTATCCATTTACCTTAACTAAAATTTATAAATTTTATATTATATTTTTGTAGAATCGAGGATTGTGTTAAAAAATTACGGCCTTCAAAAAATGCCAGCAGACCTCGGTACAATTACGAGTTAACCTACGGGGACTATAACTGGACCAGCCATTGATTTCACAGTATGGAGTAGTCAATTTTTAGACATGCCTTGTCTGTGTTGTTTAAGCAGCCAAGGAACCCAATATTTGGAGGACATGTGTATACGTAAGGGATCAATTAATGGGACAAACTCTAGTTAGTACGTAGTATTCTTATGGCCTAAAATATACGTTCCACGATTAACGTTATCTGCCAGTAAGATCTCTCGTTTTATACATAGAATTCAAAATATATATATATATATAATATTATATTTTTGTAATAAAATGTTATCGATCCAAGATTTATGTTATTGATTGGAAATGAAGTAACAACCATGACCTAATCATGAGAGGGTGATCATGTATTGCAATGTCAATATCCAATAAATTGGAAATGGACACAAAACCTTACACCATAATCATATTAGTCCCAGAGACTTAGACGTCCAAATTCCAAACCCATCCTCGTACTACAAGCACTCATAACGACAGAACATCATAAACAAACACACAAACTTAATTCGGACACTCAGAGTCTTCTGCAAATATTTAAATTCCTTGTCCTTCATAATCTTCTCTAGACCTCCATGACAAATTCTTTATCCATCTCCAATCTCTCCATAGCACCAGCTTCCAGGGTAATCTCCACGTCAATGCCTCCATTCTTTCCCTGATACAAATAGATCATCCCATCGAATCTGTTGTTGCACCCGCTTCTGACGCTCTCGGGCTTCCCCCAGCCGAAATCGACTTCGTAAACCTTGAACCTCGGCGAGCTCCCGACGGCCACGCAGTTCACGCCGGCATCCTTGAACTGAAAAATCTTTGGTGCACTCTCCCACTCTTTGTTACGTTCGTCAATGGCCTTAGCATTGTGCATTTCTATCGCTTTTTGTATCAAGGACGCGCCGAATTCCGGCGGGTTTGCGAATAACAACCCGGATGCCGTGACTGTGAAGATGGCCTGGATTAGGTTTCCGAAGTAACTTTCCGGCATCGGTGGGTCGACGCGTTTCCGGCAGTCAGCGAAGACGGTGAAGACTGTGTAGTCTTCAGCTTTTAGGTTACGTGCATGGGTTACATGGCGCCAGATATGTACGGCGAGAGATTGGAATGTTGAGAATGGTTTTGAGCCATCGGATGGAGGTTTTTCGTTGACTTTTGACTTGATCGTGTTAACGGCAGATTCAGAGAATTTGAAGACTCTCTCCCTTAGGACCAGCTCCTTCTTGGCATCAGCATTGGATTGAGCGTGTGGGTCAGCGGGGACCGAGAGGTCGAGCTTCACGCGCGTGTCCCGAACTTTTGTGCGCTGGAGGAAGGGTGGGACGGAGATTGAGGAGGCCCCATTGCAAACCTGAGCCCAAGAGCTCATAAAATGCCACGTGGAGGTACCATCTAGGATCGCGTGATTGAAGGCGCACCCAATTGCTAGACCGTCCCCTAGCTTGGTCAACTGTGTGAACATGATCAAGATGACAAGATGGTGATTCTTGATCTACGGTAGCGATGAAAGTGAATCGACATCAAACAGTTCATACAAAGCAATAAATGATTGACCAGTGGGCGGAAAGGAAATCGACAGCGTGATATTAATCAGAAGACAGGAGATTAAATCTTCACTTAATGGCCTGAAACTGAAAGTATCAGAGGATCTAGTACGCTGTGGGTCCGAATCCAGAGTGGCATAACGAGAAAATCTTAAATAACAGTGTCTTCCTCCCATAAAATTAGAATATTAATACACGTATGAAATAAAATATAAAATTAATATATTAAATAATGAAAAAATATATTTAATATTCTTAAAAATATTTATAACATAAATATAATAAGAATAGAACGCATAACCCTTGTTTATAATGCCACATCTAACCTTAAGATGTTAGTAAGATACAATATTAAAACAAAAATTTTGTTGCTCTTTAACCATGTCTGAATCGAATCGAACCAATACTTACATGTTAAGTTCAGTTCGACTCATCTTTTAGTATTAATTTATTATTATTTTTATATTAACTTAAATTAAATCGACACTGTCAATTTCAAAATAATTGAAAATTTGGCTAAAACTAAACAGATGATGCCCATGCCCACCCATAACCTAAACTAGTTGTCTATTTATGGTTGTGGGTGGAGGTTGGATGTTGAATCTTGGAAACGCCATCAATCTATGTGTCAATTGGATCAAAACATAATACTACCCATCCCCATCCTCTGTAATTTTTCTTACAACAGTAGATGGCAGCCATGCATGGCATGCATTTTGGCATTTAAATTTTCTTCTGTGATTATTTGAGAGTCAAAGTTATTGCATGGCAGAGTCAATGCAAAGTAATGGTTGTGTCAAAATCATCAAGATACTTGAGTTCTTTAGGTCCATATAATTGGTCTTCAAGCAAAGGGAAATCAAAGTTTACCTGCACTGCTAGCAGAGGGCGATGAATCCCGTCCAAGTTCAAGATTCCGTTGTACGGAATCAACTCCTTCAAATTTTTCGTGTCTTCCTCCGCCTTCAGATCGTCAACGGAGACCTCTTCAGCCATCGCCTCGGCCACCTCAACGCCGTCCAACTCGTCATCGAACTCGACCCTGAACACTCCTCCTTCATCTGTTCCTAGTTTCCCGGCCAGCTGATAAAACTCCTCCAGCACGACCCTAAGCCCGTCCTTGAGTTTCTCAACCATGGCCTTGAAATCGTCGCCGTTTACTTTGTAAATTAACAGCTTCTGGTTGTAGTAGAAAGCCAGATATGGCAGATCAAAGGTGACAAGCTGACACTCTCTTCTCCCAATTGTCTTGCTCGGTTTGACATGGGTTTTGCTCGTAATCTTCACCTTCACCGTCTCTTTCTTCTTTCCTGCTTCGGCAGCTTCCATTGTTAACTGAAAAAGCACTTCTCTTTAGAGAAATAAGAAGATGTGAAAACTCTTCCGGCTATGGGGTTGAAGAAGAGAAGTGATTTAATGGGATTTATATAGCGAAATGAAAACTCTTGGTGTGGCTGGCAGTGCATTAATGAACTTCATGAGAGCAGTTGCGATCAATTAATGTTGCTGCAACACTGTGTATTTTTTAGTTAGGGTTAAATTTGACTGGTGAAAGTTCTTGTATCACCTCCTCATGGCCTTAGCTAAAAGGAAAATATTCAATGTCAAAATACGCAAAAATATGTTTGCCTATGAGCGTGCGTGTATAATAAATATATATATATATTATCAATTTAACTAAAAATAAAATATTAAATATTATTGACTTTAAAATATGTGAAGATATGTTTGTGTATTTATATATATATATATTTAATTTTATGTAATTTTTTATATTATTTTTAGTTATTAAATTAATATATTTTGTAATAATTAAGATTAATTTTAATTTATATAATTAATACATCACAAATATATATATTATCAATTTAACTAAAAATAAAATATTAAATATTATTATTATAATATTATTGACTTTAAAATATGTGAAGATATGTTTGTGTATTTATATATATATATATTTAATTTTTTTAATTTTAAGTAATTTTTTTATTATTTTTAGTTATTAAATTAATATATTTTTAATAATTAAGATTAATTTTAATTTATATAATTAATACATCACAAATGTATGTACTAAATTTAATCTTAATTATTAAAAATGTATTAATCTAATGATTGAAAAAATAATATAAAATTTAAAATTTTCAATTTTTTATTTTTTTATTTTTTATATTTTTATTTTATTTTTTCTAAAATAAAATATTAATATTATGCTATTGTTGATCTTAAAATATGTAAAAATATATTTACGCGTATGTATATATATATCTTTTTAATTTTATATAATTTTTTAAATATTAAATTAATATATTTTTAATAGTTAAAATAAAAATTAATTTATGTGATTAATATATTTATTAATTTTAATTTTAATTATTAAAAATATACTAATATAATAATTAAGAAATAATATAAAATTAAAAAAATTCTTAATTTTTCCGAGTGTGCGCATTCACACACGAACGTCGTTATCACTTTAACTAAAAGTAATATATTAAATGACAATATGATACCATTATTGACCTCAAAATATGTAAAGATATGTTTGGGTATACATACATCATCATCATCGTTGTAGCTATTAAATGTTAACATTATGTCATTATGCATCTCAAATATATGTGAAGATATGTTTGCACATATATGTACAACATTATGCCATTATGCCCGTTAAAATATCAAAATATATAAATATATATATATATATTATGGTCATGCATCTCAAAATATGTATACATGTTTATATATATATGTATATAAAAATTATAAAACTTTATTTAAAAATAAAATATTAAATATCAACATTATGTTATTATGTACCTTAAAATATACGAAAATATATTTGTATATATATACACACATATATATATATATGTACATAGAAAGACGCATGATTAACATGAATAATATATATATATATATATATTTATACAATTTTTTATATTATTTATATAGTATTGAATTAATTTCAATAAGATTAAATTTCAAGTGTGCATTAATTATATAAATTATGTTTAATTTTAACTATTAAAAATATATTGATTCAAATTCAAAATTTTAAAAGTCTAAAAAATTAGATAAAATTGTAAGAATCCATATCTTACTTTATATATATACATATGACAAAACTTTATATAATATATTTTTAATAATTAAAATACTCTCCCATACATATACATATACATATATATATATATATATATATATATATATATGCATACACACACGTGCGCGTGTGTGTTTCTTTATCTAACCCGTGTGTGTTTCTTTATCTAACCCACGTTTTTCAAATAATGAACCGATTTGTTAAGCAGGAGTTAAACTTTAATACCGAGTCCATTTTCTTGTCATTAATAATTAGCACCGCACTGACTGATGCTTGCGGGACCACGAGAAGCTTGAGCCCTGAACTCCGATAGTCTGGATGGTGCTTGTTTTCCATGAAGCCGGGAAAAGACACAAAAGTTTGGTGGTCCTTCGTTGTGCTGAAATGATAACATAGTAGGAGCTGGGTTACTACAACTTACAAGTCATTCACTCAAATCTATTTCATGAAATTTATATTTTATAACGTAAAATATAAAATTAATATTTAATAATTTAATTTTATAATAATTATAATTTAAAAATCATCACGCTAATTTTCAATATTTTACAAAGGAAATCTTAAAATTTTGACGTTAGTATAATAATTGGGTAAACAATAAATAGGCAGCACCGAGCTCTGAAATGAGGGTGGGCTACTTGATTGTAGGAAATTGATTGCAGCTTGATATCTAATACCATTGCAATCTAAACTGTTGAGCCTAGTAATTCAATGTCTTACAGGAAAGAAATGGAAGGAACAGCCATAGATAGGCTTTAAAGAAGTCACATATGTACCTCGTAATTTTGATAGCTATGTATGTACATAGTATATGGCCCATTAGTATTTGTTACACATAATTGATTTCAGTGGACTGAATTGGAAACCCATGTTTAAAGAGACACATGAATAAAGGCTTACCTTTCGGTTGTTGTTGTTGGCGGTGGTGGTCCCAAAGCTAATATGATGGCTCATTGACATCTTAACCACTCTCTTCAATTTTCAACAACCATTTGACCCAAGTGGTTTTTGCTATAAAAATGGAAGTGAAGGTTGGCCCAATTGATACTCTTCCCAGAAGCAACCGAAAGTGGGTAAGGCCAGCCTTGTTGTGCAATTTGAGCAGACGCTTTGATATGAATCGACACTGATTGAGCCTGGACTAACACTGCTTCCCTCTGTGTAACCGATGATATAAGCACCCTGTGTGGCTTCGTTATAGAAATCTGTTGTTTGTCCTGTACTATTTGAAACTGATCAAACGACGTGAACCGATGCCTTTATCGGGAAAAGGAAATTAAGACACGGCTTCAAATAATTTCGCTTCCCAAAATCAAACATACTCAACACAACAACGAGTTGATAGTATCAGCCAATGCCATTCCACCGAATGCTCCTCCTTCCAATCCACCCTTGAATCCGAACTTGGACGACGGTGGGGCCGTTGCACTACCAGCCCACATAGCCATTTCAGGTCACAGGCTCGCCCCTGCGTACGTTAGCCTTGCTGCTGGTACTGTTGCATCCTTGAACGAGCTGCATTGAAACTGGCCGGCCGTGTGCTGGTAACAAACCCTAGCTGGACTGTGGTGATCCATGAGGTACCGAAATGGAGGACACTGAAATTCAGGCACCAGAAGTTTGGTTTGTATTTTGGAGTAAAAGGTTTTAACAAAATGGGAGAAAAAATTTCAAAAATGAAAAAGGTGGGAAAATGTTTGCTTAACAAATAATAAATGGCCGAACAAAATCTTCACAGCTCTTTCACGACAGTTAGATAACAGTATTACATGCTAAATTACAAAAGCATTCCAAGCCAGCTGCATAATCTCAGTAAGTTATTGCCATAGAGACAAAATTGAAGTTCAATCTGTGGCATGATTAACGCTTAACCCATTGGAAACTCTTTCTTGCTTTTGCCTTGCCAGGCTTTTTCCTTTCCACTACACGCGAATCTCTTGTTAAGAACCCAGCTGTTAAGACAAATGAGATATTTTTAGTACTTCAGGAGAGAACTTGAGATTTGATAGTAAAAGGAATCAATATTAGGTCATCAACACACATGCACGTGTCAACATGAACATAGGTTATTGCCATTAAGATACTATAATGAAATTACCAGATCTGAGTGCAGGACGTAGGCCTGGTTCCCAGTTTTGCAATGCCCTACTGATCCCCAGCCGAATAGCTCCGACTTGACCTGTCAGGCAGGCGATTACATTTACATCATATTTCAAAGAATAATGAGAATGCACAGCCTCGCTCCAAAATAAGTTTTCCAATTTGCAACGGATGTAGTTCTAAGTAATCACTATTTCACCACAAAACCTTCAAGGCATACATCCACAAAATAAGATAGTTTAATCACTAGAATCATACAACTATCTTTCAGGCTTGTCTGAAAACAATCCACAAAGAATCAATAAAAACCATGGGAACACCCATTAACTTATTAGCCACATATATTTATCCCACAGGACAATCTAATTATGAAATACCTGTTGTATCAATAAAAAACCGCCTGACAGCATCCAGAGATGTATCAAACAAATTGCTAGGAAAATATATCTCTAAACAAAAATGTGGTGGAGGTACAACTATATTTCAACTTGAAATTCAGAAAGAAACTACAAGTCATAAGAGGAAAAATCATATGATCAACAGCTTGAAACACTTAACTCACCTGAAAAACCACCCCCTTTAACAGTACAATCGACATCCCAAAGGCCCAAGGTCTTCGTCTCAGAGAAAGGTCGAAGAAGTGCTGCACGATGATCAAGCATTGGAAAATATACATCAAATTCCTTATCATTAACAATGAATTTGCCATCACCAGGTTGAATCCAAACACGGGCTATACTACATTTCCTTCTTCCTGTTCCATAAGCCCTTCCTTTTTCATCTACTTGTCTCACTCTTGCTTTAGCAACTTCCTCCTGTTTCTGGCGCTCTATTTCAGCTCTTGTAGATTTTCTTGTATTCTTTTCATAACGAATGTCTTCTATTTCACTTAAAGGAGGCAAACCTTCAACCGCTTCCAAGTCCTTCAGTGCAATCAAACTTTCTATCATTGAATCTGTGATACCAGATGCTGCAATAAGGTCGCCAAATGCACGATCGGGACCTGCAAGCAAACACACTGACATCAATACTGCCTTCAGAGTTAATCTGCAAAGATGACAAAAGAAAAGTGCCACCCATTGCCTGGAAATTGTTTAGAGTGCATTTACTTCAAATTCACATTGTTCCTAGTACAGATTTAACTTCACAAATGAAAAGTAAAACTCAATAAAAAAATTCAAAAAAGGAAGTTAGTGAACCTGCAAATTTCACAACAAGACTGTCAATCAAGTCCAAACATAAATTTAGCATATTCATGTTTTCAGTGATATTGTTAAGGAGCTACATTGTTCATTAGATGTTAGTGATGATGTTATAGATCTTCTAAGTATTTCTTCATACAAGTCTGGGCAGCAGCCAAAAGAATAGAGGTCAGATTAAACATGCCCAGTAATACCAAAGATATCTATGTTTTGCTTGATAAAGTGACAGAAAATAAGAAGAGCTAATACCAGCTAGCTTGATGATACAGAAATCTCTTGCTCTTCCTGTACAATCAACACTTATGATTAATCCTATTCCCTACATTCAATTTCTTCTCCTATCCACTATCAGAAACATCATCTCCTCAACAAAAAACTCCATCCGGCTCATACCCATACACCATCCATCATCAACACCACTCAGTCTTCGTCAACTATGCTTCCTAATACCAACTCCACAACAACTGTATCATATAACATCAATTTACACTATACAGACAAAGACCCACTTCTATCCAAACCTACAGGATAAAGAATGATCACTTTCGGTTTTCCAAACTTTCAACATGAACTGAAACATATCGTTATTACTCACTTGAAACGGCAAAGACCATCTCACAAAACTGTAAGAAAATATGTAAGCTGAAGATAAGTCGATTTGATGAAGCTTGTTTTAAAATTTCACCTTTCCTTTCATTAACATATTCGCTCCGTTCCGTGCATTATTCAAGAGAAACAAAATACTCAATCGCCCGGATAAATAAACTTAATACTAAATTTTATTGTTAATCATAAATAACCAGACGAATTACATGTTATTACATGAATTTACGCACCAAAAAATTAAACGAAACTTGCCTTCAAGTACAGCTGTAAGTTGTTTCTCTTCTATCTCAAGTCTCCTCTCCTCTTCTTGATTCCTAACACTTTCCACGCTCGTACTACTCTCATCCCCTACACTTTCAGCAACAGGCTGTACGCTATCCCCAAGATCAAACACGTCATCTTTCACCTCATCCGCCAATCTCCAAGGCTTGTACTCCTCAGCACTTGCCGCCGTCAACCATTCCTCTCCGCCGAGACCACCGCCACCCTTTGCCTCCGTTTCATTGAATAGCGGATCGAATTTTCCATCATTTTGTCGAGAAAGGTTCCATATATTTGAAGTTGAGGACTCTTTGCTATCACTATTGTTGTTGTTATTGCCGCTGTTGTGATTTGTGGAGAGAAAACGAGAGAAGCTGAGAAGGGGAGAGAAGCTACGGTTTTGCGGATGAGGATGGGATTTTGAGGAAAGATTGATCAGTTGACGGAAATATGAGGGTCTGGGAAGCAGGCGAGGGAGCATCGTTTGGGAAAGCAATTCGCGAAGACCAACAGAAATGAGGCTTCTCCCAACGAGAACGTAAAAGATGGGGTTTTGGCGTTTTGCTCTTTTAATTTTATTTTTGTTCGGTTTAGGGTTTTGCAGATGTAGATCGGAAACCGGCTCAATATTTCATTCGGAAAATCTAAAACGACGTGTTGTTGGGCTGTAGCTTGAGGGTTGGGCCTTGGTCCGGTCCATTCTCGACTAGCGATTTGGAAAAAGAAAGCGACTTGGTTGTTCAAACCGTCATTGAAGACTAATTGATTAAGGCCCGTGATCAGCAGCGGCCCGATCAAGACAAGAACGTAGAAGCTGAACCTTGAATATAATGAATCCCAGCAATACAATCCAATTTCATCTCCTTCCTTCAAGTTTCTCCCGCCACAAAATCCTGATTCCAATGTTCAGTGAAGACGTAGCTCTGTGATGAACTCTGTTTCTTGAAAATCAAGTGGTGCAATGAATTAGTGTCATGATCCCACTCAGTTACCGGCAAACCTTTGTCACCGTGAACTTTACTGACGCGAGCACCGCCTAGGAAAGGCAGGACCAGTTAAACTCTATGATACTCAACTTGCAGAAGAACTAAGAAATGGAGAAGATGAACTTCTTGTATTGAAAACTTGCAAATAAAGGTTATGCACAGAGCTTGCGAATTACAGCTGCAAAGTATGAATATATAGATCTACGAAAAGGTAAAGTTGCCCTAAAGGTTAAAAGAAACGAAGTACTGAAAAATACACTGCTGCAGGCCGGGGCACTTCACCCTGCAGAAAATCAATCCATCAGTCTTTATGCAAAGCGTCCCACTCAACTGAATGTTTTGGCATTAATGGAAATAGCGGAAGAGAGGCCAATTTGCTTTTCCTTTACTTCCTCTTTAGGTTCGTAGTTTTTAATCAGTTCAATGTTGTAAGCCAGTGCTTTTTTTCTTTCATTTCTGCCGCCGTTAATCTTTTAGTGTAGGTTTCGTTGTCCTTTGTAGGCCCGAGTGTTATTATATAACACCAACTTTGTTGAACAAGCCTCGGCTTCTGGTCCACCTGGAAGACTGTTGTCTACTGAAACTTTGCTGTTTTCTTCAGCTTGTTCCGGTGTTTTTCGCTTGCCGGGAACCGCACTTTCAGCAGAAAAACAAACGACCTCTTGTTTCTTGGCTCTGAAAGTATAATCACCGAGTGGTTTTTGACTACTCGCTGCTGACCAATGACTTTCTTCATCGAAGTGATTATCTCGCTTAATGGGTTCCTTCTCTTGTGCCGAACATAGCACAGACATGGAATTTTGTGCTTGCAGTCCCGGATAAGGCGCAAAAGAAAAGGCCTGCGATGAGGTGAGAGGAGGATCACAACAACGAAGAAATCAGTGTTAGTGGGTCTACTTCTGCTGCTGCTCATTCCGTAGTCTTAAATTCAAGAACGGAGAATCAAAAACAACCCTTTGATTTCGATTGTTCTTGCAGATTCAAGAAGCAGCTGAAGACCTTCTTCATTTCCTGAAACAGCGATACTATTTAGCAGTTATTATTTGGAACATGTTTTAGATTCAATAAGGTTACTAAAATTATAAAAAAAAATAATATATTTTTAAAATTAATAACTAATGAACTTACTATTTGAAATATAAAATAACTAATGAAACGTATCATATAATATAAAAATAATAAACAAAAGTTAGGTCAGATATACAATATCAGATATTTTAAATTTTTATATTTCATCCATTTAGTTAGTCTTGTAATTTACATAATTTCGTAATAAATATGTATATTAAAAATAAATTTTATTAGAAGAATTAATAAACTTGTAACACCTAAAATTCCCACAGAAAAAGTGACGTTTAGTTTTGGTTTAATTTAGAATATTAAATTGCATAATTTAAAAAGAAAATTCAATTATTTTATTGAGCAAATTATATTTAAGAGAATTATCGTTTTTGGATATTGGTATCAAGATCTATGCTTAATTTAATTCATTTATTATTACATTAAAATCAATAAACTTTAGGTCAAAGATTAGAATTTTTTTACCTTGATTTGAAATTGCCATGGTTCTTGTTCTTCTCCACTTCAATACTAGAGAGAATTCAATATTAAAGTTTGTAATTATATGAAATACGGTTGATATAATTGGATATGCATGACCGACCAATGTATGATATTAGGAATCTACGGTGTATTTTATTGGAGTGAAGGATAAATCATTTGGGTAGTAGGAAAGCACTGTATTAATTTCAGTAGTAATATTATAATAAATAATTGTAATTAGGAAAGTCATTAGTAGTAGACTTCTGAAACATCACTACCTGAAATGTAACAAGGGTTTCCTACTCCGCATTGGTTTCCATCTCCCGCACTAATAACTTTTTCTACATATGTTTAACCATCAAGCCACCAGATTCATCAGATGCACTCTCTCTGTCCAGCTAAAAACACCCAACATCTTTCGTTGCTTTTCCGATTCGACAACGGTGACTCCGACATAAACCTGTGATTTTTTTGCTTACAGAGCCCAAAAGGAAATGGGGGAAGACGTTCTAGCTAAAGCTGATGAAGCTACAATTATGAAGCGTAAAACTCCCGAGGCTGAAGACCTGACGCTTTCTCCGGGAGATGAAAGCGAAAACAAGAAGCAAAGAACTGCTGGAATGAGTCTTTCACCGAGCGCTGGTTCGGTAGTTTCGACAAAGGTGACTCCGACGGAAACCTTCGATTTTTTTGCTTACAGAGCCCTAAAGGAAATAGAGGAACAAAACAGCAACAACGAGCAAGGAACTACTGAAATCAGTCCTCCACCGAGTGCTGGTTTGGATGTTTCAACCGAACTGACGCTGTTTGATGAAACTTGGCCAACCGAGAACGGGAAACCCTATGTCAAAGAATGGTCCGAGGCAGAAATAAAGGAGAGGGCAGTGGCTCGCAAGATTGCGGCGATGAAGAAGTACAGACCTGGGGAGAAGGAAGAAGAAAAGCGAAAGGGCGTTTCGACAAAACTAGAGCTCTACCTCGATCCCTGGATTATCAAGAAGACTCTTAAACGCAGTGATTTAGACCATCTGTCTAGGCTTTTGCTGCCAATAAACTTGGTCGAGAAGCAAATTTTTCCTTTAATGGACGTTGATATCGTTAAGCAAATTCCGACAAAGGACGGTTTGTTTGTTATAGTTTGTGATCAAGATACTGATTCTGCGCATCAATTAACCTTCAAACGGTATCCTTCTTCCAAGAGCTACGTTCTGAATGGCAGCTGGAACCGTGATTTTGTGAAGAGGAGAAACTTGAAGGTGGAGGATGAAATTGGAATGTATTGGGATCCAAACTCTTCAAGATTCAATTTCCGGGTTCTTAATCGTGCTCCAATAGTTCATCCTCCTCCTGCTGCTGCTTCTGCTAATGGAGCTTCAAGCTCTGGAAGAAATTAACTGTTTACAGTATGTTATTATAGATCATTAATTGTAGTTCTTTTACTCTTTGATTACACTGGAGAATGTAAAGAGTTTTGGCATGAAATTGCTTATCATATTAAGTAATGAAGTTCAAGTTATCAAATGCTATTCTCATTATTAATTAAATATTTAATTATGATGATGATCTTGTAATTTAAATTTATACATGAAATATTAATTTTGTAATTCAATGCTTAAGTGGTAAGTTAATTTAATTTCAATTATTTAATACAAATTAAAGGGAATGGCTCGGTGAATTCTCTTAAAACATTGAAAAGATTTTTAAAAATAGTAATGTTAATTTATGAATTAAGGTTCTTTCCTTTTTTTTATATAATTTTTAATAAAATAATAATATATGATATAATTAATAATAAATAATTAAAATTATATTTTAACAAAAATTATAAATTAAATGTATTCTAATTCAAAAAGACAAAAAATTAAAAGAGATGCAATTTTGTATTAATTTTCATACACTCATGCTGTCATAGTGAAAATAATACTCAAGAATCAAAATCCTGAAGAATTTTTGCTGTGTTAATTCAATTTCTCTCCTTTTGATAAGCAATGAGACCACGACTAATGGAGTGTGAGCCGTGGAATTTTGTGCTTGCAGTCCCGGATCAGGCGCAGAAGAAAAGGCCTGCGATGAGGCGAGAGGAGGATCACAACAACGAAGAAATCAGTGTTAGTGGGTTTACTTCTTCTGCTGATGATGATGCTCATTCTGTAGTCTTAAATTCAAGAATGGAGAATCGAAAACAACCCTTTGATTTCGATTGTTCTTGCAAATTCAAGAAGCAGCTGAAGACGCTCTCTTTATTTCCTGAAACAGCGATACCACCTATGAAGAAAGAGCCCGCGAAGCGGGAGAATGAAAACAAGAAGGAGATGGATCCATGGACTATCAAGAAGAAACTTAAACGTAGTGATTTAGACCATCTGTCTAGGCTTTTGCTGCCAATAAACTCGGTCAAGAAGCATGTTTTGCCCTTGATGGGCGTTGATATCGTTAATGAAATTCTGACAAAGGACGGTTTGTTAGTTATAGTTTGTGATGAAGATACTGATTCTGCGCATCCGTTGACCTTCAAACAGTATCCTTCTTCCAAGAGCTACGTTCTGAATGGCATCTGGAACCGTGATTTTGTGAAGGGGAGAAACCTGAAGGTGGAGGATCAAGTTGGAGTGTCCTGGGATCCAAACTCTTCAAGATTCAATTTCCGAGTTCTTAATCATGCTCCAACAGTTCAGCTTCCTGCTGTTGGTGCTGCTAATGAAGAAATTAACTGTTGATTTATGTTTACAGTATGTCATCATAGATCACTAATTGTAGTTCTTTTACTCTTTGATTACACTGGAGAATGTAAAGAGTTTTGACATGAAATTGCTTATCATATCAAGTAATTCAGTTCAAGTTAGAAAAATGGCATTCTCATATATAGCACAGAACTCGATGGTTTTGATGGTGGTACAATTTTTGAAATGATCAAAGACACAATTAGGGTTTTGATTTTTTTGAGGAATTTGGCAATGAGAAATGTGAAAATGTATAATTTTTGAAATGATCAAAGACACAATTAGGGTTTTGAATTTTGAGGGTTTTAGTATTAAGAAGAAGAACAATGTATAAATTTTTAGTTGGTGTGATCATACATATTGGAGAACTAGATTAGTACTATTAAGCAATTATTAATTATTTTACTTTTAAAAATTATTACCTAAAATTTATTGTATTTTTAGTATATATTTTTAATTTAAATTGAGATTCTCATTTAATTTTTTTTATTTTTAAAAATAATAATGTATAGTATAATTAATAATATTTTATTAATATAAATTAAAAAATTTAAATTATTTATTATTATAATTTAATAATAAATAATTTCCTCCTCCAATACTGATAACTTTCGGTGAAAACAGTAGTCAAGAATCAAAATCCTGAAGAATTTTTGCTGTGTTAATTCAATTTCTCTCCTGCTGATAAACAATGAGACCACAACTGATAGAGTGTGAGCCATGGAATTTTGTGTATGCAGTCCCGGATCAACCGGAAAAGAAAAGGCCTGCGATGAGGCGAGAGGAGATTCGCAACAACGAAGAAATCACTGTTTGTGGGTCTACTCATGCTGCTGCTGATGCTGCTCATTCCGTAGTCTTAAATTCAAGAATGGAGAATCGAAAACAACCCTTTGATTTCGATTGTTCTTGTAAATTCAAGAAGCAGCCGGAGACACTCTCTTTGTTTCCTGAAACAGCGATACCAACTATGAAGCAAGAGCCCGTGAAGCGAGAGAATCAAAACAAGAAGGAAATCGATTTTGCTGACAGAGGAAGGAAAGAAAAGGAAGTCTCTGTATCTGATGTGGATGTGATGCCCATGAAGCGTAAAACCCCAGAAGCTAAAGAGAAGAGAGAAATTTCAGTAGACTTGACACTTTCTCTTGGGTCTCAAAGCGGAAACAAGAAGGAAAGAACTGCTGAAATCTGTCCTCCACTGGAAGCACACAAGGAAGTTTCAACAGAACTGACTCTGTTTGATCAAACCTGGCCAACCGAGAACAGGAAACCTTATGTCAAAGAATTGTCAGAGGCAGACATGAAAGAAAGAGTGGTGGCTCGCAAAATTTCAGCGATGAAGAATTACAAACCTGGAGAGGAGGAAGAAGAAAAGCGAAAGGGCGTTTCGACAAAACTAGAGCTCTACCTTGATCCTTGGATTTTCAAGAAGAAACTTACGCTCACTGATTTGGGTCTGGCTAGGCTTTCTCTGAGAACAAGCTTCGTCAAGAAGCATGTTTTCCCTTTGATGGCCGGTGATATCGTCAATGTTGTTCGGACTATGCAGGGTTTAGATGTTGTTGTTCGTGATCAAGATACTGATTCTCTGCATCACTTGGTCTTCAAGGAATTGCGTACTGTCAAGAGCTACGTTTTGAGAGGCAGATGGGTTCCCGATTTTGTGAATAGGAGAAACTTGAAGGAAGGCGATGAAATTGGGATGTATTGGGATCCTAGTTTTTCAAGATTCAATTTCTGTGTTCTTAATCGTGCTCCGACAATTCAACCCGCTGCTGGCTGTAGTGCAACTTCAGGCTCTGGATGGAATTAGCTGCAGATTGATGTTTACAGTATTATTGATCATCAGCCGTAATTGTTAGTCTTTGATTGCATTAGAGAATGTAAAGAATTTTTGCTAGTTTTATACGTGAGATCATTTGATTAGAAACTATAACAATAATTGTTGGTTACCATATGAAGGTAAATTCGAGTTATCAAATGCTTATCTCTCTCTGCTTTTGTTTTCACATTTTACTCGTGTTCCTGTTAATTTGACTGCAGTTTAATCTGATATCCATTCAGATATTACATGGGATTAATTTTTTTTTATGATATTAACATCGGTTGCTATATGTTTTCCGGCCATATGCCCGTCATTTGCCGGCGGCAGTTGCGATTCAGGACAAAAAAATCCAGCCTCTTTCCGTAGTTTGCACTTAAACTGGCGCTAGCAATTTCTTCAGGGGCATTGTGGTATTTTCCGTAGTCATTTGAGATAGAAACGTAAACTTTGTCTAATAAATTGTTCCCGGATCAACTTCCCTCCAGGCTCTCAGCGTTCTGCTCTGGAAGTTGCATGTACATCGGATGCCACAATCTTTTAGTTATTAATTCCAATGATTCCATTTTCTGTATTTAAAGGGGTTTTCTTTGAATGGGTAGTACCGGTTTGTGTGTGTGTGTGTGTGTGTGTGTGTGTGTCTCTCTCTCTCTCTCTCTCTCTCTACATATATATATGGTTATGCAGGGAGCGGTTCTGTCCACAATTTAAGAAAGCTTGACTCATCTGATTCTGTGCCCACTTGGTACGTTTTTCATTCACATGCTGTAATGCTTTTGATTTCTGTAATCACTGATCCAATTCCTGTTCTGCTGAACATAATTTGTTCTAATTTCTGATGTTTGATTATTTTTGTTTTATTTTTAATGGGTGTTCTTTATCCTGTTGCCTTGTCTAAGATATGAATTACGAATAGCTGTAGTTTTTCATTCGACTGAAACATGGAAATGAAGAAATGATGACTATGTGAATGTTTACTGGTCTTCTTACCTAATAGGGGAATCCCTATCAGCAATTTAGAAATTTGTTTGAAAATAGTGATGGCTAGTAACTAGATGCAATCAAAATTGTTAACACAGTCCAAAATAACTAGGATATTTACAAGGGGATTTAAACTTCGTTGCCCAAGAAATGGAAAAAGGGCAGCATCTACAGGAATCTTTACTCTGAAATCGGCTTAAGGCAACACCTTAGGGCTCCTTTTGGCAAGATAGTCATCTTTCTCAGGCAAAATTTTGTGTCACACCGTTCATATTGTACAGCGCTTTGGTGAAGTTTAGAGGACAGTTGACTAATTTATATGACTTTTATTGATATAAATGATCTAGAAATATAATGGGCTGGGGTTGATTTGGGCTCATTAGTTACTTGAGAGAGTGACAATATGTCCGCATGATAAGTGACTTCTGTATTTGATGTGGAATGGAGTACTAGTCTAGAAGTTTAAGCCCGTTGTGAAAATCTAGAATTTGTTTTTACCTAATATGTTCAGTAATGTTGGATCTAGTATTTATTATTCCTAAACTAGGTTGCCATAATCTAATCTTAAAGGAAAACACCGCATAATGCGGGCTGACAACGCAAGAATACATTTGTTAGCATATATAGATGAAATCAGTCAAGCAGATACATATGTGTGATGCCAGATGCACGTCATCATGCTCACTAAACATCTCATTGTATTATGTATGTATAGAGAAGTGTCTGAAATTTAGGCAAATGGTAAGCACACAGTGGTCTGTGTGAGGGAACTGGAAGGTTAATGAGGAAGCATCTTACATTGCAACTTATTTTAGAATAGTTGGAGCTTTGGAGAGGTCGCCAAAAAGCCAAATTTTCAAATTCTTGAGACTTTGAAATTGATTAAGATGAGGAATTCTCAAGTCAATGAGGTGAGAAATGAAACATACAAGTTCTGATTGCCTTTCGTTCAAGTTAATTCATCCAGAATTGGTAAAAACAAATTTTTATGCTATTTCATTTACTAAATCATTTGAGGATGAATTCATAATTATTTCTTTTAGCATATTTGATAAGTTAATGATATTTCAAACTGTCAGTTGCACATCAGAGCAGTAGGATGATTGATTTATTGGTTGCATTCGTCTATGACTGAGTGTCTGTTGGTGTAATATCTTAAATTAGGGCAAATACGAGATACAACTAAAATTTATAATGAGTGTGGGGAAAATTCTAGATAAATTGTTCTTGCAGATGGATTTGCTTAATCACCTTGATTAAAAAACTCAATGAAAAGGCGCTAATCTCTATCTCTCATTTTTGTTCAAGGTGTTAGTGACTAAACTAGCACAAAAGCTTCACCAAACAATTTCCTGGTTTTTTTTTAAAAAAAGGAAAAAAAATTAATGGTGTGAATATTTTATTCATCATTTTGTCAGATCTAATGAACTGTGAGAAATGAACAGGAACCTTTATCTGCCAATTATGGCCGAGTTCCAGAAGCATTTCTATCTCCTGCAGCCACCAGGCCAATGTCGTTTACTTCTGCATCACCGGCGTTTTCATCTTTTATGGGTACACCATCATCACTTGAACAAGGGATTGATGGCAGTACATCCCAAATTTATCATTCTCAACCACAGATTGAGGAATTGGCTTTTTGGCAGGTTAGTTGGGTTCTGAAATTTTCATGGAACTTTTACAACTCTGATGTTCACTTTGATTTTGTTTATTTAGTTATTGGGTGTTTGGAGTCATTAAGTAGTTCATGTATGTTGTCCAAGCCAATTTAGTTACTTGAAAATGTCAATTTCCTGAAAATTTTGGAGGTTGATTTTTTTTGAATGACTTCACTATGGATCTGTTTCTTATTCTTGAATTTGTTAGCGTATGTCAGTCATTTCATTGAGATTTCAAACATATGGTGATTCAATATTAGTATATATCATTAAAAAACAATATGAAACTCTTTTAAAAAATATTGAAGTTTTTAAAGAAACCACGAAGAAGTTATACATAACATTCAAATCAAAAGTATGCAAAAATAACCAAAGCATGTGCCCCTAAAGAATAGAAAGACACTTGTGGAGTAGAGCACAACTTTAATGTAAAATGATTACATCTAAATCTTTTTATTGGGAACCATATATGAAGCTATTCATTCTAGTAAGCAGTCCCTGTCATTAAGTGTGTATCTAACAGCTCACAACATCAACATAATAGATGTGTGAAAAATAAAAGAAAATTAAAAATCTTACAGTGATTCTGAAGTGAAAAAGAGTGGGGAGGTGGAATGAGTGTTGATTGGGGCAATTGACTGGATATTTTATTGATTTCTTTTAGATTGATTAAAAAAATCTTGCTGCACAGATTGAAGATAGATTTTGCATGCATAATAACTTTTGATATCTTTGAGTGGTCAATGGATGTGGATATATTTATGCTTATTAGCTGAACAATTGGTATCAGCATCTGTTGAGAAAATTCGCCCAGATGATGTTTATAGGCCGTGGTCATGGTTTGCAGTTTGATTTGTGTTCTTCAAAAACAATCTTTGACAATTGTACGGAAATGGGAATTCTTCCTTTTTAACTTAATTTTTTTGCGAGGTGGTCATTAGCATTTCTAGTTTGTTGGGGGACTTACTGATGATGCCAATCTTATTATTTTATAGGTTTAATTTTATTTTGTTTTGTATTGCTCTCTCTCACTCTCTTACATCACTTCAATGAATTAAATGCTGTCAAACACTACCGCCATTTTTCAACCAAAAAGGTAGCACAATTGCCTCAAGGCGGTTTGTCTCCACATTCATAGGCAAAGTTTGCCAACTCCTGATCCTAAATGTTGAGGCACAGTTTAGAGTATTCAAATATTTTCCTGCACAGATATTGAAACTGAGATATTTTGCTTCCACTATTAGGATATGAAAGCATAACAAAAATGCTATGTATTGTCTGCGTGCATCGAGCTTATTTCGTTTGAATGTTCCATTCCTTTTGTTGGATGCTCTTGCAGTCATTGCAAAAGCAGCAAACTAACAAGGATCCACCAGGGAGCTACCATTCTCAGCAGCCAGTGCAGTATCACAGATTCATTGACCATCAGCTGAAGGTTCCAATTGCTTAAATAGAATGATTGTGCATGCATGCACGCAAGTTGTACTTGTATTGCTTAGTTTCTGATGACGTTTGCTGTATGCCCTCGCAGCCATCGCAAAGCAAGCAAACCAACATGGGGCCACATAGGAGCCGCCATTTTCAACTCCTGCAGCAACATCTCAGATTCATTGAGCCTCAACTACAGGTTCTAATTGTATTAATGGAATGTATTCCGTGTGGATTTGCCCACATGCTGTACTTATTTTGAGTTTCTGATGCTAGCTGTTGTATGCTCATGCAGTCATCACCATGGCAGCAAACTAACGTGGAGCCACCTTGGATCCATCATGCTCAACTGCCGAAGCAGCAGCATTCCAGTTTTACTGAGCGCCCATTGAAGGTTATAAAGACCGAAATTTTGCATTTTAAGAGGTTAAGGTTTAGAAATGTACTTAAAGACATATGGGAGGTTAGAAGTATTTGACTGGTTTTTGTCCTTTTACTTGACAGATAGGAGGACAAATTTCTCAAGGATTTGTTCCTCAAGCTACCACTGAGTCTTTCAAATCACCGTGGTCATTTCATAATGCCCCGTTGATAATCAACCCAGATAAATCTGCTGGCAAGTCCATACAAGATGCAAGTGACAAGCCTCGACTAGTTGCTTCAATTAGTACAGGAAAGAATCTTCCAAAGGCTTCTTACAAAGGGAAAGAGAAGATAACTTCATCTTCAGCTTATATTGAAAGCTTCAAATCTCCAATGAACAAACCACTAGGGCTTGCATATTCAGGGAATATTGGTCATCTAAATGGCTTAGATTCTATCAGTCCTCAGCGGAGTCTTCCTATGATAAGTGATATTACATTGGACAGAGGAAATGATGATCCAGTATGGAAGGCTGTGTTGGAAGCCAAGCAAGCATTACAAGCATGCAGCCCTCCAGGGTCAGCTATTCCCAATCCATACGGAGATGCTGATGAACCAATGTTTGATATCTCCTTCTTCAGGAAGACTGGATTTTCCAACCCATCAGGTTCTGTCAACAATTTAAGTAGTGTACCATTGCCAAATGACATGAATGATTCGCGCTCTAGAAAAGGCAAAGCCAAAGCCAAAGAGAAAGAGGTGATGAACAAGAAAAGAAGGCTGCAGGGTTAGAAATTAGTGGTCTTGTGGCAGATGATATCTTGTTCTTCAGGTTAAAAATACAATAAAATAAGTTCCATTTCTTCTTTTAATGTCGTTAGAATTCCAAAATTCAACAAAAATGTGGATTTATGTGGGCATTGATTGACTTGTTGAATGGTTTCTTGTTCATTTGGAGTTGTTACTTTGTTAATGTATATTTTTCACATTGATAAAAATGTTTTTAACAATGTTTTTTTATAATCATTTTATAGTGTTTCTTGATTTACTTAATATTCAATTTCAGCAATCTAATCTATTTATGTTATTATTTAATATTCAATTTCAGCAATCTAATCTATTTATGTTATACTCTATTCTATGGGAACGTCGCATGGAGAGTCAAGTAGAGCTCAGCTAGCAATTACTATTCTTCATCTTGGCTTCAACCATCTTTGCCATTGGCTTCAGATTCCATATTTGCTTCCCCAATTAACTGTTACTGTTGAATCCTCTCATAGTCTAAACTAACTGTATATCATCAATTCAGACATGCGACTAACTAACAAATATTTGGATATTAAACACATTGATGAGTTGAGAAGAGTTAGAAGAATTTATTGAGAAGTTTAATGGAGGATGGAGGGAATAACTGCTCAGGAGATCTCGTGTAGTCTACAGGGATTCAGTGATGACCAACTTCCGGACAGTATCTAATTTGGCTGTCATCCAAACCAGGAACCGAGTTAAACTTGCGTGTGCGCACACGCAGCGCTAATGTGACTGCTGATCAAGAAAATAATTTAAACAGTTCCCACTACACAGTAAAACATTCAATCGACAGAGCAGATTTACAAAAGATTCTCTCTTCTCTGCCCAGAAATTTCACACCCCATCATCAGCAATCTTCTCAGTACTGAAGCTTTGTCTATCCCATTTTCGCACGTGCTCTGTTGTTTGTTCCACCTTCATTTCAATTTGCAATTGCTTACTGTTATATTGAATTAATTACTCAACCTATTTGATCTTAATCCTGAATTCGCATGAGAGTTTAGTTTGTTTACCTCCTCGCTCCCGTTGGTTCTATAAAGCACAATCAACAGCAGCAATGTTTGCAACGCAGTTCCGCAAATCATGCCTGACCAAAGTCCCTGCAATTGCATAGCAGCCAACAGATTACGCCTCCGAATGTTTGCAGAAGACACAAATTAGCTTTAGTAATAATGCATGTATAGCGTCAATCCTATTTTTGCTGCTTAACCAAGGAGATGACCAAAAAGAAGATCAAAAATGTAGTAGGAACATACGTTGGCGTAAAAAGAAGATCAAAAATGTAGTAGGAACATACGTTGGCGTAAGCCACCAGTGGTTGCTAACCGCACCAACAGCAACTCCTACAGGTTTAACACGAAAATGTTATCGGAAGAAGGTTTAGTTTTGTGGCAAACGCGAATTGGCACCTGATATTAAAGGCTGAACACTGTTGAGGACCATGATGATGTCGATAAGATGCTAGTTTTGACACGGCTATTTGGAGATCTTTGCTACTTGTGAAGTTTACAGCGAAATAATTCTTAGTAAGGTGACAACCATGATAAGGAGTTCCATGAAAAGAAATTGAAATACTTTCACATAAGAGTATCTGGCTGCTCTTGGACGTCCCAATCCAAGCTCGTTGGATATGTGGACGCCGCATACGTTTACCAAACACTTTAGCTACCAGTTGTAGATTTAAAATGAGTAGAAACCGAAGATTACAACAAACCCTTTAGTCTGATAAAATGAACCTTTGATTAACTTACTGCAGCATTTGTCCCAATGAACAGGATAGTTTCCCACCCATTCAAGTTCATGCTGAAGAATACGAATGCAAGATCTGCTATTTCATCTTCTTGGTCCAGAAGCTTTAAGATTGGAGTGACGAACAAGTAAATAGGCAAGAGAAAGATAAAGGTTACCCATAAGATTACCCAGGAACGCTGCATGCATACACCAAACATCTGAACTCGCCCAGCTCCAAATGCTTTACCCCAGAGAGTTTCCAGAGCACTACCCATGCCAAGCTAACACGCAAAAATTCAGTTTGTTTATGTTTCATTTAAATGGAATGAAGGAATGCAAGAAAGTTTGAAAATGAAAACAGAAATTGAAATCCCACGCAGCTATTACAAAGAGAATCTACACAGAACAAACAGTACTTGATTCATGCGGCTTCTTCAAAATCAAGAATTTGGGTTTTGAATTTGCTAATTTCTTTAATGGATTAATTGATTGGGTTTTTTATTGTCCAGAGTCCCAATTATTTTCCCTGAAAGGGTAAAGGAAAATGAATATAGACCTTGGTCTCTATTGGACAGTAAGCAGTGGACAAAAACTGGAGTTCCAAGAGTCTCAGAACCAACAACCCATAAACCAACGAAGATTCAGAACATAAAACATGCAGACAAATACAACATGTTCTCCAATGCCTATCCGAATCAGAACAGACAAGGAACATTCAAACAAACACTCCAAAACACTCACCCAGAACAGAGAACCAAGAACCAGGAACAGTACAGAAACAGACCAAACAGAGTATATATAACACATGCATTCCCAACTCCCAGATGATGTTTTTCAAGCACCAGAGAATTGAACTTGCCATGAAACCAAAAGAGAAGGAGCCAAAAACAGAGAGAGGAATGGTACCAGAAGAGAGTTCAACATCACCAATATGCCCAACACAAATATTAACCAGCGTGTAGTGTTCATAGCCGTCTCCACCACCGTTCAGCAGTGGCGTATCCGTTCTCCACCACTGCACACCTGTATGTTAGTGATCAAATGCCTTACGATTGATAGCAAATGGGTTTTCTTTTTCTTTCAGCTTCGGAAGGGAAGAATTGGTCTCTGGAGTGCAGTTTGACCGGATTTCGTAAGCTCTTTCACTGTTTCCGTTTGGCAGTTGGTTTCTCTATCTTGTGACAAGTAGCTAAGTGCGTTTCCTGTACATGAACTAAACACATTAAGCCCTCGTATCCTGATAAAATAAAATAGAAAGTGAACCAGTATTAAATATCAATGGTTTTTGAACTACAATTACGGCATAGTTAATGAAGAAGAACAAGAATACATAGTACAAACTGACATTTACATATAATTTTTTTAAAAAATAATTACTTTTTTTTTCTTTTACAAGATTATTTACTATTGGATATTATTCCATCTATTTTTGTGTAATTTTGATAAGTTAAAATTACAAATGCTGGGAGGGTAGGGGAGGGGTCCACTCTCCTAGGGCTGAAGGGGGTTTGATAAGAAGTTAGGAGGAGTTTTAATAGCACCACTAGAACAATAATCAATAGATTTAGATAATTGGACAATCTTTCTTTCAAGCTTCCACAAGTAACCAAAGAAAAAACAATTGGGGGCCCATTTAGAATGGAGGCCCATGAAATGTTGTCAAGTTAATTACAACAAAACCTTGGACTTCTTGATCACCCAATGACCTTAAATGAGCAATGTACATCAATTGGTACAATTAGTTCATACAAAGCAATTTGGGTAATATATTACAGGTGATAGATGGATAGAAACATATAGTTTTCATTCCTTTATAGATTTCCTTTGAGAACCAAACATTCCACCCAATTTCCACCCCACACAAAATGGGACATATAAACATTTGTGGATAAGCCACAAATTGCCATGCCACCAACCATTATCAATAATAATAATAATTGTCATGACCCGTTCACATTGAACTCGAAATAAATTATGTAAAATATTAAGATTTATAAACCGATGTTAAAAATATAAATTATTTGATAATTATATTATAATAAATTTTCTTTATTAAACTATTTCTCTTTTCAAATAACTCTACTAAAATATCCGTTTTAATCTTTCATGTTATATTAAAATCTTTTATCGTATACTTAGAATTAAGTATTTTAATTTTTAATTTTAAATACTACGTAATAAAATTATTAGTCGTTATTAATAAATATTAGATATTAAATAAAATGACATATTTATCAAATATTTTAATAATTATTTATAAATTAAGTACAAATCTATCATGCTATTATAAATTAATGATTTAAATTTAATTTTTTTTAACAATCGAGTTCGTATGATAGTCGAAGAACACATCAACTGTAATGATTTGGGTACTCGAAGAAACGAGCTTGGAGAAAGCATGCACGGGACGGGACGGGCCGGGACGGGCAATTTTTAAGACATCATAGAAGAAGAGAAAAGCGAAAGGCAACACACAATAGAAGCCCTTCTGAAAACGTGACCCACTAAACGGCGGAAGTCATTTCGAAATGTTGAAAATTTTTGTGTACTTTGATCATGAAACATTCAAAGTTCGTTCCTTTCATTCTTCAAACCAATCTTTCGTTCCCTTTCACGCGTCTCCGAGTGAGAGTCACGTGTTCATGCAACCATTTCCTTAATATATTGCCTTCCGTCCGGGATGGACATAATCAAACCAAAGTCAATTAAATTAAATAAATAATTTATTTTAATTTTAATTTTTTAAAAAAATAAATAGTTTTATATTTTTAAATAAAAAAATAAGATTGAGCGGCAAAGCGTAGTAGGCTTGCAGCAGTACGAAAAAACTTGCCCACTCTCATAATTTAACTGCAACCGACGGATTCAGCTTTTGGACAGAATAGTATTCATACACGTGTACCTGTCAAAATCTAAGGAGTAAATCTAACGGTTATGATTGAGGAACAAATAGCTTTTCGGGGGCCCGCATAACGGCGCTGAGTGCATTGAAAAGGCCAGGAGTACAGTACTCTCGCCGCCTGAAAATAACTTGACGATTTGACGACTCAAATTTTTTGTCCTCTCACCGGCTACAGCCGTTTGCTGAATTCGGCGTATAGAAACTATCTTGTTCTTTTGGCCGTAATAGGGAAAGGAAACGGCGTTAATATTTAACGGCAAAAACAAAGCTTAATGTTTTATCCATGATTATAAATTTTATTTTACTAGCATTGTATTCTTAAAAAGAATTTATGCCATTGTGTTGTCACGGGTGACATATTTGATGGAATTTAATAAGGTTATTTTTTTTATAATAACCTAAACCTAGCACAAAGATGAATAAAAATATCCAAATTTCGGTGAAAATGCCTAGGAACTAATATATTGGCTTTTTGTGGTCGAAACCAAAACCGAACCCATTGAAAAAACGACCGAGTCATGCGTGGTCGTAAAAATAGACAAAACCGTGTAAATTAATAAAGGTGTGTTGATTTAGATAGTATCGTCAAATTATATAAAATTATTTAATAAAAATACGTCATAATATAAATAATATATTGCATTCATTTTACTTAAATTTAATTTAATTTTATAATTTTTATAATTTGAGTTTAAATTAATTTTTATTGACATTGTTTATTCAAAATTAATTTAATTTAATTAAGTCACGATAAAATTTTTAAAATAAAATAAATTAATTAAAAAATAAAAGAGTTGTCTCTATTTGTCTTATTTACTGCACTTATCTTAGATGATGATTTGGCACCGCCCTCATGAACATATTAACAATTATAATCACACAAAGAACGTAATCTCTAATGTAATTAAATTGCCTGAGTGGGGGACTAACAATTTTTGGGACCAATGCCATCAAGCGGTCACGTTCCTTGATGATAAATCAAACCCATTATTAATTAATTAATTAATTATCTAATCAATTTACTTAGTCATTCTTAAAGAACATGTCATCCACGTTGCCTGGGTGGTCCGAAATCGGCTTTCCTGAGCGCGGAGATTTCGTGTGGCATGGATAGCGCGTGCGTTACTTCCTCGCTCAGTGTTTCGTGCGTTTGAAATTTTCACTTTATAGTCGGCGTTTAAAAGTTGCCCATTCACGGACCGGCTATCCCCGTAACCAAACAGCTTTCCATGCGGAATGAAATGTCATTAATGCCCTTCATTGCCCCTGTCACGAGTTAGGGGCACTGATTCGTTTTCCGGTTAGGCCGTCTCCACCAATTTTCTTGAACGAACGGCTTTCGCCTTTTCCCACTCAAGTAAAAGCGGATGTGGAGCCGTAAAATGACCAATTTGCCCTTACAAATATAATTAGCCATTAATTAGGTGAGGTGGTGGGTGCCTGCCACGAGAAGTATCATGGCACTATATAATGCAAATCGTTTGGTACATTAGGATTTAGGAATTAATTTTATTTATTTTTGATTTATTAATTAAAATGACACCAAAATTATGTATTCGACGCGTGTCGATGCATGACGAGTGTGCAAGCAAAGAGAAAAAAGAGAATTCAGTAGTTTGGATGGTTTAGTTGCTAACCAATTTCTCCAATATAGTTTTGCCTACACGCAACCTACAAATGAAATGTCAAATAGTGAGTGCTAATGTTTCTAGAACTTCACATTAGTGTATGGTGGTTTTAGTTTAGTTGACATGATCAAATCTCCTTCACTAATCATTTCTTGTTTTCTTTATCAAAGCTAAGTCACCCACCTACTAAATCTTCCAACGCGGGAGGATAGTTCACTTATTAAATTGCATAGATTTACAATTATTTGATACAAATTATATTAATTACTATATTTATTTTATTTTAAAATTAATTCACCTTATCGTGTATATTTTTAAAATTGGAATTCATATATTTTAACATATTTATAATAATTAATTTATTAAATATCTTAATAAAAAATATCTATGATCTTTAAAACAAATTTCTTTGTTTTTTTGGTTTATATTGGAGGAAACTTGACCCACCTTCTAAATTTTTTAATACGAGTGAAGATTCATTAATTTTTTAAAATATTTTTAGTGATATATTTTGAAAAATAATTGGGACCAAATATCAAATATTTCGAATATAAGTTTTGAATAGATCTCTTTGTAGAATTAGGCTAATACCATCGTAATTAACGCACGAAAACGAATAATTTTGTTTGAAAGAAATCATTTTTTTTCATTTGCGCAGGTCATTGAATTGTATTGGAATATAAATGGCTGCATGATACAATCAAAATACGAAAGTTAAAAAAAAAGAAATTTTATTATATTAAAATTAATCAACACACTTTTTACTTTTAATAATGAATTAACAATTATTTGTGAAAAATATGCTTCAAAGTTGTTTATAATGGCTTAATTTTTAAGCTATTTGAGAAAAAGAAAGAGTCTAAAAATCTTTTTTTTAAAAAATAATTATCGATTCATTTATAAATTATTCTCTACAAAAATAATATCTCAAAAGAGAATATTTCAAGAAGAGCATATCACACAAATTTTACAAATAAAAATAAATAATTTTTTTGAATAAAATTTTAATTTTATTATTAAAAAAATAAATAATAAAAATAAAAATTTATCGTTTGGAATATTATTTTTTAATTATTATAAAAACCTACCACCAATTAAATTCTCGATATACCCTATTAATTTTGAATACTAAATGTTTTAAAATAGGATTAGAAAATGTATTAAATGTACAACTTGCTTATAAGAAAAAGCCCGCGTGGCAGTATTTAATTTGCCAAGCCTAAGTTTTTAATTTGACTGTCGTGGTTGTAATAAATTAATTCACGCGTATCATTCATTGTGTAATGTATTATGTATTCGTATTGTGTAAGTAATCATTTTGTACACGTACACTCCTAAGCCCGTCTTTGCTTCGTGGCGGCCGTTAAGATACTTAAAGCGAGGTCAAAGTCTCTACGACTATACGAGTGAATCCATCTTATTTGTATAATGTATGCATACCATTAAACCGTACAATTACTAATTAAATAATTAATTATATTATAAATAAATTTAATTATCTAAAATTTTAAAATTTAATTTAATATGTAATATTATTTATTTAATAATTATATTTTGTTTATTATTAATTTGGTATCGAAATTGTGTTAATTCACCGATTTTGTTAACAAGGATAAATTTGTAATTTCGATTGAACTGTAGGGGATATTTACTTTAATTGGAAGCAACAAAATTATTACTTTTTTCTTGGCAGAAACTCATAAATTCCTATTTGTCTTTTTAATTAATTAATAATTAATTTTTTGTTGGGTATGTCGGAGCTCAATGTTTTAATGGTTGGCGCATTGGCCAACGTAATAACCAAACTCGCTGGTTTTGAAATTCTGTAATGAGACGTAAAGTTGGTAACCGACACGTGTACGTGTTTACATTGACACGTGTAGGTGATTATTATGCGGATGTCGTCTGCTGGGACAAACGAGGTATGGAATTTCGAATCCTCGAGGCAGTTAGAGAAGGTTTCAGATGACGGAGCTGTTGATGAGGATTATATCAATGCCTGCTTGTTTTCTTTACACGTATCGGAACCGTCCGTTTCTGGGTTGCATTGCAGGGTTCTTTGTCCTGGTTTTTCTTTAAAATAGTTCGTAACTGTCCTGTCAGTTGATCACTGCCGTAAAGGGATCGTTTTATTGACACAAGTTAAATTCTGGTCCCACGTCTCAACTCAACAGCGCGTAAACGCACGCACCTTGGCTGGCATTTTATTTTATTTTTTAAAAATTATGATTCTCTTTTCATTTTTTATTTTTATAAAATATAATATATAATAAATAATTTAAATTATATTTTTTAAAAAAATTATAAATTAATTTTATGATATAAATTAAAAAAATTAAAATATTTATTACTAATATTATTAATATTATTAAGTAGTAATATCTATATATATTTATATTAAAAATAAATAAATTAAAAAATAATGTTAATTTTATTTTTTAATATTAATATTTATATAAAATCTAGCTATCAAATTAATTTTTTAAAAGTTAAATTAAAAAAAATATTACGAATGAATCTTCAAATTATTCTTGCACTTTTGTTTGTTGGTTAGTAATTGTAATGGTACATCCACGCGCCTGAAAGAGTTGTGCACGTAATCTCACCCGACAAAGATGCAGCACAGCATTCTGTAAAATGAATCGCCGCTTCTGGTTTGAAAATATCAGCAACCCACCAGAACAGAAAAACAATCGAACGGTGTTGATTCAAAGGGCACACGTACACCCGCATAAACACAGCGAAACTTCACCCTGCATTAAAAAAACAAAGGGAAATAACCAAAACCCGGAACAGAAAGAGATAATAAGCGCAAGTTGTAACTTGTAAACTCCCCCACCTCTCTCTCTCTTTCTCCGTTATATTCATCAGAATCGTTTTGTCACGGTAACTGAAGAAGAACTTAATACTCTCCCTCATGCGTTTCTTCAAAATCTACTACCGCTTCTTTCTCTGATTCTTGTGTTTCTTTTGTTTTTAATCCAAAAACAGCAGAAAAAATGTCGTCTGGGTATTCGGGTGGCGGAGGTGTACCAGACTTGTATTCATCTCTCGCCGGCAGATCCGTCGCCATGAACGGTAACCCGTCACAGCCTTCGTACAGATCATCGCAACTTCCTGGAATTTTCGTCGACCCAACGATGTCTCAGATCGGTAGCCGAGCCGGAATCGGCAAGCGAAACTTTACCGACTACCAAACCCATCAACAACAGCAGCATTTGCAGCAAAATCACTTCAATCCAAGCCTAAACAGCCTATTTCTTCGCTCCGTTAAACCCAGGACGCATCAGAATTTGTCCCTTATATCTCCTTTATCGCCCGTAGAATTCTCTGCTAACAACAATGTTCTATCACGAGATTTACAGCAGTCTTTACCTCACCGCTACAATTTGCCGCTTATTCAACAGCAAATAAGGCCATATCAGCAGCAGCTGCTGTTGCAACAACAACAGCTGCCGCAACGGCAACAGCAGCAACCCATGGGGCTTGTTTCCGGGCGGAGTGTGAACCAAAATGGCTCGGCTGTATCGGGGGTATCGTATGTGAATAACAATACGGTATATAACAGGGTTCAACCGCAAGATTCGGAGAACAAGATGCTGAATCGTCTTCAAGAACTGGAAAAGCAGTTATTAGACGACAACGATGAGGAAGAAGGAGATGCTGTTTCGGTAATAACAAACACTAACAGCGAGTGGTCCGAAACTATTCAAAATCTCATAACTTTTAGTCCAAAACAGGCGGTGACTCCGATATCTCCGTCGCCTACTTCATCTTCGTCCTCGTCTTCGTCGGTTGCTTCACCCGTTTCTAGCTGCTCGAAACAGACAGTAATTGATGCTGCAACAGCTATTTCGGAGGGAAAGTTCGACGTCGTTGCGGAGATCTTGACGCGTTTGAGCCAGGCGTCAAATTCGAAAGGTAATTCGGAGCAGAGATTGATGGATTGTATGTGTTCAGCGCTTAAGTCGCGCGTTAACCCAGCGGAGAACCCGCCGCCTGTGACTGAGTTGTTCGGCAAGGAACATGTTGCCTCGACTCAGTTGCTTTACCATCATTCTCCTTGTTTCAAACTCGGTTTCATGGCTGCTAATCTTGCCATTCTTGAGGCTACACTGGACCAAACAACTAGCAACAAGTTACATGTTGTTGATTTCGATATTGGTCAAGGCAGACGGTACATGAACCTCCTGCACGCGCTATCCGCGCGTCAAAATGAGAAACCCGCCGTTGTAAAGATAACAGCTGTGTCTGACAGTAGCGCTTGTGAAGAGAACTTGAAGGTGGTCGGTGATATGCTGAGTCAAGTAGCGGAACGAGTCGAAGTTTGTTTACATTTCAATGTAGTGAGTCCAAAACTCGGTGATCTGAGTCGCGACTCACTAGGTTGCGAGCCAGATGAATCGCTAGCTGTCAATTTTGCTTTCAAATTGTTTGGAATGCCCGACGAGAGCGTTTCAACGGAGAATCCAAGGGATGAGCTTCTACGACGAGTGAAAGGGTTGGCCCCGCGTGTGGTTACCCTGGTGGAGCAAGAGATGAACACTAATACGGCACCGTTTCCGGCCCGTGTTAACGAGGCCTGCGGTTATTACGGAGCATTGTTTGACTCAATTGAGTCGTTCTTGCCAAGGGACAACCTGGACCGGTTCAGGGTGGAAGAAGGACTGGGTCGAAAACTGGCAAACTCTGTTTGTTGTGAAGGGAGGGACCGCGTGGAGAGATGCGAGGTGTTTGGCAAGTGGCGGGCCCGGATGAGCATGGCTGGCTTCGAGTTAAAGACCATGAGTCAAAGCGTAGCTGAGTCAATGCGGACACGACTGAGTTCGGGAAACCGAGTTAGCCCAGGATTCACCGTCAAAGAAGAAAACGGAGGAGTCTGTTTTGGTTGGAAAGGTCGAACTCTCACCGTCGCATCTGCTTGGCGTTAACTTCAGTCTCCCTCTCTCTTTTTTTTTAATTTAATATTATTAGTGGTTATATTTTCAACGTTTTCCCGAGAAAATGGAAAGGAAATGAAGAAAGAAAATCCCACCAAACGAGATAATAAAAGGAGTGTTTGGATTCGAGTAAAATTTGTTTCCTTGAGCGTTAATTGGTTTGGTGCTATGAACACGTGTGCGTGATGTTCGCGCGGTCAATGAAGTGTATGTTCTGCTCTTTAGAGGGCTCCAGCAATCGGATTAATTTCTCTGTTGTGCTTTGGGTAATTGAATTCTTTTGGAACATTACATGTCCACGGTTTATTGCTCGTTGAAGAAGATAGGGTTGGGGGTGGGGTGGAGAATTGGGCATGGAGATTTGGTTAATTTTGTTCACAAAACAATCTGTTTCAGTAAATAAATAATTAATAAAATATTTTTTTTAATTAATTAAAAAATATGAATAATTAAATTTAAAATTAATATAACTGTATTTAAATATAAAATATATTTAATATTTATATTAATTATTTTAAATTTTATATTAATTGTATTAAAAAATATGAAATATGTATATTATATCTTAGTGAAATTTGATGATAAATTTATGTGTTTTTCACAATAATTAAATGTTATTGGCACAGCACAAACACTGCCATGGAACATTTTGCCTTACCAATAAATAAATTTTTGCAACTTATTATAAAATTTATTTCGTTATCATCATAGCGTCACAACTATTAATAGTGTATTATAGCACAGGGAGTAAAGACAACATAAATGCACAATTTAAATGAGGGTAAAATAGAAATGGGTTCATCACCATAACTGCACATGGCAAAGAGTTATGAAAATTATATATATATATATATATATAATATTTTAACAGATTTAGCTACGATACATCAATATTTTATTATTTATTTTAATATATTTAAATTATAAAATTATATTATATATTTTATCTTAATTATTGTAATATTATTTTGATGGATTAGATACAGGCAGACTGTGTGGGTAAAAAGACCTATATACATATACATATATATATATATAAAGTGAAGAAGAAATAGGTGAATGAAGTGAAATCAAACAAAGAGAAATACAACAAGAGCAAGAATCAAATATCAATAATGAGTGAAAAAAGAGATTGTTGGATTTGATGGGTATTATATATATAGTCCCTAAAATGTCTCCTAAAGGAGGTTAGATTTGGGGTAAAGTGGTTACCTTTTTCTCTCTAATTTAATAATATATATTTTTTTATTCTATGCTTTCTGTGTCATTTTTTCAATATTTAATTCATTTTTTAAAATTAATACGATATAATAATAATTATTATTAAAATCAAAATAAAGGGTGATTTTGATTTTGATTTTTAATTGTTATTTATTTATTTTTTTAAAAAAAATAATATTTATTTATTGGTCTTTTAAGAATGGAAACAAAGTCATGGCGTTGGCAGTCAATTTCATTTTGTGCTCATAAAATGCAATGTCGGCACTGTTTTTATTGTTCTGCTTCAAATGAAATGTCACCTGCCTCGCATGACTTCCATTATTAAGGTAAACGTGTCAACATTTATTTATTTAATATATATTTTTTAAAAAATAATATATATAATTTAATTTTAATCTAGTTTATATTATAATAATAAATAAGTATATTTTACAATAATATATATTAAAAAAAATTAAATCACGTCTAATAATAAATATATTTTTAAAATTATTTGACGAATTCTTAAAATATAATCTTTGTAAAGTTTAATAAGGCGAATAATGCAAATGACACGAAGGTGTATGTGACTTTTAGTTTGGAATCATTTAAAAGAAACCATTGTACGTGCAAATTCAATGCACCCCAATTTAAGCAATAATCTAAGACTTCACTTAACTAACTACTCTCTCTGGCTGGGGACTTGCTTTGCTAACCAGCTGGCTCCCTCTTTAAGTCTAAGCTTCTTCCGTGGAGTGCTAATATCTTTTGGCCATTTGATTACAACTTAACCAACCACTGGTTGCCACAACTGATTAGTTGTTGGTGACTAACTTTTGGGCACCAAGCCCGTATTCTACCAACCGTGACTCTCTACTCGGACTCCATCCACATTTGGGTCAGGTAATTTTTAAGCAACTGCCGTCGTATACAAGTGTTAAATAAAAATAAATTTAATTAAAAATTTATATTATTATTTAAAACAAAATGTGAAGTATGTATATTTTAAATAAAATATTTATTTTTGACGTCAAAAATATCGCCAACAACTAATCCCAACTGATTTTTAATTTAATTTATTTTATAATATTAATAAATGTGATTAAAAGGAGTGGTAACGAATCCGACGGCTTAAAATGAAAATGGTGTTCTCGTGATTGTAATCCCAACTGAAGGGTATTAACGTAAAAGAAGGGGAAGAAACCGTTGGAATCCCTCCCTCCGTCCCCTATATATATATATATAAAAGAGAGCGAAACGCAAGGAAACCAGTTTTCGAATTCTGCGAGCAAGACTGTGAGTTTTGCAGGGAGTGATTTGTAGATCAGAAAACGCGAGAAAATTTGCAGAGAGTCAAGCAAGAAAAAAAGGCCGGTCGCACGAATATTTTTCGCAAAAAGCACCCTGTAACAATTGGTATCAGAGCTATGCAACATTAAGTCTCGCGAGAGAAACAAGGGCAAGCTCGTAGGCGAGTGGAACAACATGTCTAAGGCAAGCGTAGTAAGTTCAAAGGCATTTTCTTTGAATCTATTAAGCATCGTGCTGCTAATTTGGAATAAATTATGTTTACCATCGACTCCACTATCGATTACAACCATCTCAAAGGCCTGAAGACGGAATATGTCGAGGTTACCAAAGTCGCTAAAGAGTCTATCAAATAATTTAGTGAACTTTTAGGGAAGAATTTCTCTCTCTTTTTTTTTATCAGAAAGTAGCTAGATTACATGATTACATAAAGAATAAACTTTGATCTGTACTTGCAGAGAAGCAAGAAATCCCTTCAGACCGGACATGGCATAAGTCTAGCCTCAACTAGCATAGAGAGTGAGGTACACCAAATTGAAGTGTCTACGCTGCGACTTATAATGACACTCGCAGTGTTATCATGGTCGAATTTTTTCTTCGGACTCAAATAATGCTTCCATGTCATCGGCGTGAAAGACTATGCTATAAGAATTAATAATGCCCAATATACATACCATCGTGATGTCGCACCCTTACTATGGCAGTGCAGGTATAGCAAGATTGCCAAAGAAGTTTGCACCATCACAAACGAGACTTCAAGAATAAGCTGTCGAACTCGAATTTTGTGATTGCCTATGTTGGGTAGTATATCAACGAGTTCATCACCCAAACATAAGAGATAGTTGACTCTATATAAGAGTTGACACTGCTATTGTAAAAGCTAAAGCCACAAAGATGGGAGGCAATAATAACCTCTTAATCGTGATATAGGCATAAAAAATATGAAATGCCTAGGAATCCATGCTTCATCTCTGATAAACCCTATCGCGTTTCAAATTTTCTTTAAGCACAAAGTACTCAATGCTATGACAAGTGCCTAAATTTAAAAGTGATCCCGGAAAAAAGGCATTGTCATGGCAGTAAATTCACTTGTCAACCCCATTATCTGCATTGCCAAAACTGTTCAAGAAACACTTGACAAGGAAAGTTAAATTTCTCCATCGTAGCCATAGATTATCAAGTCGTCCTTAACATGACATTCATTCCTTGACCAAGTCCATACCTTCTCATTACCAGTTAATAATTCCCTCAATATTTTCGATGGGAGTAAACCATGCATGGTTTTGATGGAGTGCATAGCCAAGCTTGAGGTTGAAATGTTTTTTGCCATGCAATTCAAAGAGGGTAACTTGAAAACTTTTAATAGTTTCTACCACTAGACTCCAATCTCATTGGTAATAAAAGCTGGAGGACTTTAGGTCAAGATATTCTCCATCAATTAGATTAGTTCCATGTTAGAAGAAATGCTTTACCTGGAGTATATTTAGACTTATTGAAAGAATAAAATATGAACGAATCTCAAGAATCGAACTTTAAATAAAAAAAAATTAATTCTCATTATTTTACTAAATTCATTAATTCTTGTCAAGTAGTCAACATTCTTTGATTCATATTCATCTTGAATGCATCCGATTCAAGATGATCAAAACAATTCAAGGACTTTACATTAATAACCTTTTCATAAAAAATTAAATTACATGTTGACACTGATTAGCAAAAATTAAATACAAATAATATGTATTTTAGCGTGTTTATATTTATATTTTATTTGATATTAAAATTCAATAACTTTTAAATAACAAATATTATGAAATAAAGATATTACATGTTAAATAATAATAAAAAATAGATAAATTTTACTAAAAGTTAATATTATTCATATTTTTTTTATTAAATTTTATTTTTAAACGAAAAGTCAAATATCAAATAAAGTATCAATTTTAAGAATATAATTTTAACAAACATTACTTTTACTTAATTATTTGTATTTATCATATACTTAAGTTTGAATAACTTGGAGCGAGTCTTTCTTTTGTATTATTACGAGTACGAAAATAAATTTAATTATTAAATGAGTTTTAAAATAAAATAAAAATAAATTTCATATTATATGTATTATAAAACGTCGTGGGATGCATGTAATTAGAAAAATTTGTAATTTATTTTATAATATTAATTTGAATACTAAATAAAACTGCATCCTTACAAAAAATATTTTAAAAATGATTCTTAACAAAGAGGATGATTGAGAGGGATGGTAACAGATCCGACGGCTTAAAATAAGAATGGTGTTCTCGTGATTGTCGTCCCAAGTGAAGGGCATTAACGTAAAAATGGGTGAAGTTACCGTTGGAAGCCCGCTGTCCGCTATAAATAGAAGAGAAATACGCAAGGAAACCAATTTTCGAATTCTGTGAACAAGACTGTGAAATTTGCAGAGAGTGATTTGTAGATCAAACGCGAGAAAATTTACTCGAAAATTTGCAGAGAGTCAAGCAAGAAAGAAAAGACCGGTCCGTTAAAACTCTTTTGTGAGTTGTTTTCTTTACAAACCTTTGGCAATTTTCTGATCTATTTTTATTGCTTATTATCGTTATTATTATTTTTATTTTTGTTCGATAGATAGAGAGTAATACGATGTGAAATAGGTTCAGAAAGTGTTTTGCATTCTATATAAAAATTAGGTATAGTTTAGGGATCAACTATAAATTTGAATATTTCCTGATCTGGTTTCAAGATTTTACATTTGAGTAAACCCAAGGAAGCAAAATTAACCCGGGTCTTCGAAGTCAAATTTCGTTTTTGCTCCTGTGTTTTCTCGGCAAACAAACAATTGCAAGGGGAAAACAAAGAATGGTTTCCGAAGAAACTATGGGTCCGGTCCTCTTTGTCTTCCTATAGGGATTAGTGATCAGAGCAAAAGGATTTTTTAAGTCTCCTTTATGCTGTCGTGTAATGTTGTTTGAAATGAAATCAAGTAGTACAAAAAATGACATTATTCCATGATTTGGAGAAATCTAGGAAGATTTGCAACCTTTAACATGGAAAACAGGATCTAGATTAGGGTTTATTGTTGTGTTTTGAACTTTGAGGTTGCATACGGTTAAGAAAAGGTTTGAACGTGAGGCTTTCTATTTGCTTAGTGTTATTTTGTATTGTAAAAGATGGGGTGGGTAAATGACGTGCCACAGGGGGTTTGCATATTAGGTTATTCGGATTACTTTGTTTTGGTAGCCATGACACTTTAGAGAAAATAAAATGAGCCAAAATGATTAAATTTATTAATCAATTTTTGCTATTAGAACTATTAACAGGGTTGTAATATATCACATATTTCATATGTATACTATGTGGTTTCTGCAATCTATAAATATATATGTGGGTGTGTTTGTTATATTTTGCAAATAGAGAGAATTAAGAGAGGGAGAGCTCAGAGAGAATTAAGAGTGAAAAGAAGTGTCCTCAGTGTAAAAGATAAAAAGAAGCAAGTGTAGTGCAAAAGTGATAGTTGATCGCGGAGAATTCTATGATGTAGTTTGTGAAACAACCTTATCTGTTGATTTGCTTGGAGGGTATTTAGTTCTATTTAGTTTTTTATTTTTTTTTCATTAGGTTGTGTTAAAGGTAAACCGTAAAGTAAGCATATTTGTTATCCTCTCTTATTCTTGAATTCTTATATATGCGTCATATATCTGTGTCTATATTTGCAGAGTGTCCATCCGATTTTCCGTAGATACAGTCAATGGCGTCGCAACTTGGTGGCCTGATCCATGATCAGAACATGAATGTACCCCACAATGGTAGTCCACATATGTGCTTTGTGATTGTGTTGATTTTCTTGTCTTTTGTGGTCTCACTTGAATAGTCTGCTACCTCAGGACCTTCTGTTGGGGGCAAGAGCAATGTCTCAAAAGTGCTGAGGAAAGGAGGAGGGCTTGGCAGTAGGAAGCCTCTTGGTGATTTATCAAATTCTGTGATGCCTACTCCAAATCAGTCTTTGAAGAAGCAGAATTCCAACATTTTCTCTTTAAACGAGAAAGGGATTCGTGCTTCCAAGTCTAAAATCACATTTGATGGAAGCAGAAACAAAGGCAAAGCACCTGAGAAACTACAGAGTAGCGGTAGTAGGAAAGCACTTTCTGACATTTCAAATTCGAGGAAGTTACATCTTCAAGAGGCATCAAAGAAGAATCTGAATGCAAAACTGACTGTTTTGGCCGAGGAGCATCTCAGTGCTATTGCAGAGGAACAGTTTATACACAATCATCAAGAATGTATCAAAGCACAGTCAAAAGCTATGGACATTGATGAATTTTTGAGGACAGTTGGACTGGATAAGGGTAAACAAAACTTGACTCATGTTTGAACGTCTATTTGTGGTGCAGTCGATGCATAGACACTTAGTTTTGTTTTATTTGATCTTTTCTTTTAGGTTTTCCAAAGCAGTCAGTGCCTCCACAGTCGAGTAACTTGGCGGTCAGTTTACACCTTTTTTTTTACATCTGCCACAAGTTTTTGTTTTTGTTTTGGTTGTTTCTTTGTTATTTTGGGTTTCCAAGGCTGCAATTTTTGGCATACTTATTCAAATGCTAGTCTCATGTTTTTCAGTCGGCAATTCCTCCCAGACACTTGGAACTGCCAGAGCTGCATTTTGAAGATCGATTTCCTCAGAAATACGATCAGTTCAGTGACCTCGACTCCCCACCTCCTTGCAGCAGAACTCCAAAATCGCCAAATCATTGTATGCAATGGAAGGACCTTGACCATGTCAACTTTATGTTGATTGAATCACCATAACTGCAATACTATTGACTTGTATTGAGGTTTGGTTCTAGTTCATAGAACATGTTAGCAACTTTTAACTTTTGATCAGGATCAGGGACGAATTTTGTCTATATGACGGCGGTTCTTTTGCTATGGTATCTTGTGCGTCATGACACTTAATTGCTCATAACTAATATTCATTTAGCTTTGAGATGATTCTGTTCTTGTTTCTGGGTACTATGTGGTCATCATCATCTGCATTTTCCAGGCATTTCGAACCAGCAAAACCAGTTCTTCACTTCTTACTTCGATTGGAACAAATAATTTTTCTTTGTGATTTGTTACGACCCAGGCCCACGTGAGTCTAGTAAGTACAAAAAAAAAGGCCTCATGTGGCTTAACAAGTTCAGCCCATGCAGATCTAAGCTGAGGTTGATCCAAGAATTCTTAAAATTTTAAAAAATAATTTAAATAATAAAAAAGTTTACGAGGAGCCCACAAAAGACCTTTACTGGCCGGTTCCTACCTTTTTGCGATCTCTACTTGTTAGTCCAAGCTTTTGGAGGTTAAATTTTTGACGAAGCCCATTGGTCCATAACATGATAATACATAGACCGAAACGGTTAAAGCCCAAAGGTTAAAATTTAACGATCAGGCCGAACAAGGACAATTGATCCAACGGCGGACAAAGGCGAACAACCATTACCCACAATGTACATTAGTACACACACTCCGAAACCGAAAGCTGGTCTGCCAACTCCGTGACTGTTGCACTAAAACGCGGTACAGGTCCCTAGCATTTTACTAGAAACGACAATAAGAAAGGGTAGCAGCTCCGAGACTAGCCTCTCTTGCGTACCTTTTCTCCTCTCCCTCCATCTCCCGTCGTTCTTCGGCAATTCTACGGAGGCGAAACAACCTCCGGCCGCCTCCTTTGGTTGCCAGATTCTCTGCTCAGGGCTCGGCCTCGAGTCCGCCGGCAACCGAGGACCGAGAAGATAACCGGAAAAACCGAACGAGTCAAGTCGAGTCATCACAGCAAGGTCTCAGGACTTAAATGCTTGGTACCTCGATGTTATTGCCAAGTCTGAGCGTGCTGACTACGGTTCTGTCCGTGGAACAATGGTTGTTACCCCGTATGGTTACGCTATTTGGGAGGCAATTCAGGTTGTTTTACTGCTTTCTTTTAGAGTGAAATATGAACCTTTTTTTTTCTTTTACGATATGCACCGATTATTTTGTATTTTGGCTTTATTAATTTTTTAAAGTAATTTGCAGGAATATTTGAATGTAAAGTTCAAGGAGACAGGGCACAGTAACATGTACTTCCCACAGGTATGGTTCCAGACTCTCTGTCTGGTAGCTGAGAAATTGTCGCAAAGAAAATGAAGTGTAATTTTAAAAAATTATGTTGGCTTCTTTTGTTTGAGATTCCTGGACAAGAAGTTTGTAAAATGGAATTTCAAATGGATTACTCTATATGCGAAAAACTACTCTTAGCACGTAGAATGTCAATGCACTTTACTGCTTGATTTTTTGTTCAATTTTAACATGAGGGAATGAGGAATGAGTTACTTCTTGAGGTAAAATATATGAGACAGAAAGATTTTAGAGGGAATTGGATGGTATGTGGATGTTGGCTTCTTTTGTGCTGTAACTGAAGCGTGAATTTATAAGTTTTGACTCTGTGCGTTCAGTAAAGACAGCATTGCCTTTTTTTGAGGGACTCAAATCAAATGATTTCAACTCTGTTGCAGCTTGATTCTAGTGTTTCAGCTTCTGAATTGATCCTTTAAGATTTGATCTGTAAAAGTGTATGAACGTACTAAAATCAGAAAAATTGTGCCATGTGTTGGCCACGTCATTTTGATAAATATTTAAGTAGAATTTCTTAAGATAATATATATCAAAGTTTCTTTAGTCATTTAAGAGGAGTGATGTCTCTGTGATGATATCCTACCTTTTCTGGAAGAATGATAAGTCAAACTATCTTTCCAAAATTGTATCTCTAGAAACTAGAATATTATTTGATTTTTTCAACTTTGTTTCTCTTTTCTTGATGAGCATGAAGGCTTCTGATGATTTTAATCTGCGTTGTGATGCTTCTTATGTTCATTGAAATGTCTTACTTGTCATGTTCAGTTTGTGGATATTTTAGGCTGATAAGTGAAATTTGCAAATATTTACTCATTGTTGTAGTTTATACCATACTCTTTCATAGAGAAAGAAGCCAGCCATGTTGAGGGATTCACTCCAGACTTGGCTCTTGTGACTATTGGTGGAGGAAAGGAACTAGAAGAAAAACTTGTGGTACATATATTCCTCAGCTCATGTTGTCATCTGCTTTTCCTGTTTATGATGATGTAACCATGTTTATCCATGCAGTTCACACTAATATTCTGAATTGATGTTAATGCTGGTTTAAGTTCATCTAAAACTTTGACCTGAGTTTTGGCTTTGATTTTTGCACTTCCTGAGGTTGTGACAGGTCAGACCTACTTGTGAGACTATTGTAAATCACATGTTTACTCAGTGGATTCATAGTTATTGTCATCTTCCTCTCTTGGTTATCCAGGTGCTGTTCTGTCACATGTTTGAGACAATCTCAAGTTATACATGCTAGTTACTCAATATTGTTATTTTCTTCATACATGTTGTTCCAGTGGGCAAATGTTACATGTCAGGAGATGTGCACGAAACCGTTTGTGAGGACTCTTGAATTCCTATGGCAGGAGGGTCATACTGCTTGTGCCACTCCAGAAGAGGCAGAAGAGGAGGTTTGTGGCTGATTAACACCTTGACCATTCCTAGTGGTTATGATTGGTTGATGTCTGGTCTGATGATTTGTGATGTGAGCACAGGTGATGCAGATGTTTGATATCTATACAAAGTTTGCTTACGAGCATGCTGCAGTACCTGTTATTGCTGGTCAAAAATTGAAAGTGGAATTTTTTGCTGGTGCTTCAAGGACTGATACAATAGAGGCAATGATGGGTGATAAGAAGGCATTGCCTGCTTGCACAAGCCACAACCTTGGGCAAAACTTCTTTCGAGCTTTTGGGGCACAGTTAAATGTAATGCTGCCCTTACTAGTTAGTTCTTTCTTGGGATACCTGTTGAACCCAACTTAAATTGTTAATTCTTTTCATTGGTTAGTTATGTTTGTTGTTACGTGTACATAATGTACATCAATGAGAGAAAGAGAGATCACCAAAAGCTGTGCTTATGCAGTTTGCCGATGAAAATGGACAAAGGCAACATGTATGGCAGACATCATGGGCCATCAGTGCTCGGTTTGTTGGTGGTATCATCATGACCCATGGAGATGATACTGGGCTGATGCTTCCTCCAAAGATTGCACCAATACAGGTATGTTTTTAGGCCTTTGACTGATTTTACTGTTTGTAAGTACACAGCAAAAATTTTGTAATGTCTTTTGCCATAATTGAATATTTTTCTCTGTTAGACTCTGTATAGTTTCTGGAAAATGAGGCTCGCCATAACTATATTGTCTCAGCATGTTCACTCTCTCTCAGGAAATGAATTTGTCATGACTCATGTGAACCCAGTTTGTTCTCTCTCTCTCTCTCTCTCTCTCTCTCTTAGTTTGCGCATGTGTTTGAGCTGCATGTAGCACAAAATGTTGTGATGTTCTTCCTGCTCAAAACACTAAAATCTTGAAATGTGTTAGACCTTCAACCATTAAGACATATGTGAGGAAATCAGAGGATTTATTCCTCCTTCTAGAAGAATAAAAGATTGTAGAGAATATCTGCTTGGCCAGTCTGTTAGAAACTTTGTTAGATTTTGGTTAGTACAGGAGCATTAAATTGAGCTGCTAGGATCCTATAGGGGCATTGGGATTCTTGAGTGGAATATTTGGGAGGTCCCTAGCTGCTCGAACTACTAGGAATGGTTTATTCACTCTGTTTGCTGTAGCTCCTTTGAGGAAGAATTAATACCAACTGGTCTAGTCTCTATTCAGTGGAGGTTGCTTCGTATTCCTACTATTGGTGTACAATGGGTCTCTAATAGAATGCATCATATCCATACATGCATGTTCTAGATGCAGGGCAAAATAATGACATTCTATGAATTCCTTTCTTATTATTTGCCAGCAAATTCTGGATTGTAGTGATGCATTGCCTAGGATGAATAGCTTATGATTTCTTCTCTAGATGCAGGGCAAAATAATGACATTCTATGAATTCCTTTCTTATTATTTGCCAGCAAATTCTGGATTGTAGTGATGCATTGCCTAGGATGAATAGCTTATGATTTCTTCTTGCATACTAAAGTTTAGATTTCTTGACTTCATGGATGCCTTATGGTACTAGCTTCGATCTAGAGAAAGAGAGAGAATCTTGTCTTTCATTTTCCCCCTTTCCGTATGACTATTGTTTATTTATGTTGTCCATTGCTGCATCATGTATGTTATGGATGGACATTCAAATACTAGTGACCTTAAATCTTGGTAAAAGATCTCAACCCTGCTCTGATTACCACATTATTTAAGCAGTCCTTTCCCTATGCATACCTGGTGGTGATTTGTGTACCTTATCCAATAGAATTGGGACAGATGTATTTAGACAGACCTATTTCTGATTGCTTTCTTTTCAACAAAATGTTCTCATAAAGATTGTTTCACTTTCTACTGTTGTAATGTAATTCTTTCCTAGGGAATCCCCTTGAGAATTGAAATTGGTCCCTGTGATGTCTCCAGTGAAAGTGTGGTCATATCAAGGAGAGATGTTCCTGACACAAGGGAAAGTTTTTGGAATATCTATGGAACCTTCAATTTTAGAAGCTTATGTGAAAGACAAGTTGGATGAGATCCAGTCAGCTCTTCTGGAGAGGGTCACATAATTTCGTGATAGATGCATTGCATTTTTTGCTCTTATTAAACTAATCTCTGTAGGTTCAGTACAGAGCTTGATCAAAAGTGTAAATGTTTGAGCTCTACTCGACATTTCAGTTATGTCCTCTTCTCTTTTTGAAACTAAAAATGCATATTGCCCGAGAGATCTTATTTCACTGAACCAGCTAAACAATGTTTTATTTAGCTGTGAATACTGCAAAAGACCTTTTTTTCCCCACTAAAACATGTGGATTGGGTTACATCACAGTGAAAGCTCTTCAGTAAATGTTAAGCATTCAACTTTACCAAAACTATGGGTGAGATAGATTGCCAATTCTTTTTTTTTATAAATCATGTTCACTTTTGTACGGTTAGGTGGAGTTGAGATGGCAAAATTTATCGAATGGGCTCTGCCTCTTGGTATTCTGTTGTTTTCCTTTCATTTTCTAGTCTTGATTTTGTTTCGATTTTCTTTTGCTGTATATTGTGGATGTGAGTCCATATGATGATCTTAAAGCTTCAATATCCCAGGGTAAGTGGGCAAGGCCTTGGTCAGCTGGGTAAAGACAGCATTATACTATCTTATTGGCTTCTATTATCAGTAATATTATCATATTACTGATATGAAAACTTGCTTTTCCAATACTAGTGTTCTCCCATTGTTGATACAGTGAGGCAGATGAATTAAGAGTGAAAAAGAAACAGGCGCAACCATTTGATGTTTTCCCTTTGAACAACCCCCAGGGAATAAAATATGCTTGATGACAGGCAATCCCGCAGAGGAAGTTGCCATATCTGCAAAATCTTATTAAGCCTTTCGTCTTGCTTCTGTCTTTTAATCATTCAGATAACAACTTTCATTGCAGCGGGTATCTGCCCTTAAAAGGTTTGTTTCTTCTTCTCTGTCGGCTTGAATTATATACTTTTCATTACATTGCAGCAGGTATTTTGTCAGAGTATCATATAGCCATAGATGACTATGCTCGATGATTTCGTCAATTTTGTTTGCTTTTCTCTAGGATGGATGTATAATCATAGTTTGTCTGTGAGATATTTGAAGAAATTTGATTTTGCTATTTGTTTTTTTTCCTACCGTGCAATATGTGTTCTCGGTTAGGATGAAAAATTTTGTCTAATTTTTTTAAATTTTTATATCAATATTTATGTTTGTATTTTATATTTTTTTATGTTATGTGTTTTTAAGTTTTATATTAATTATTTTAATTTTTTATTTTATATTTAAAATTTTTTATATTATTTAAAATTATTTTATATTATATTTTAAATTTCATGTGAAAAGAGGTATAAGATGCACGTGTAAAGTTTGACTCGCCAGGCTAATATTCCTTTTTTAGGAGAAAGAACAAAGGGGACAATATATTCGGAGATGGAATGTAAAGCAACGTACGGTGGGGTCCAATCGGTAACGTGGACGGGCGAGATGCTTCAGAAGAACCATTCAATCTAATTGGCAAGTGGGGCAGGAGATTCTTTTGACTTTTCTGTCCCTTAGAAGTGGCCCCTCGCACGCGTTTTTTCGTAAAATGGTAGCCACATCCTAGGGCCAATAGATAAAAATAATATAATAAAAAAAAATTTATCAAAAGGAAGGAATCAGACAAATAAATGCAATGCCGCAGTAAAGAGAGGGAGAGGTTGAGAGAGCATTTACGCAGCCTTTTATTAAAAGGTTATTTGTTATGGGTGATAGACGAGGCAAAGTCTCGGTGAAATGGTACCGGTGGCAGAATTAATTAATTAAAAAAAATTTAATAATAATAATATAAAATTTTAATGTATTAATTAATAGTATAATGTTTTTTAATTTTTGTATTAATAAATAATTTTTTATAATATTAATTATATAATTTTATCTAATTATGTTATGATAATAGTATTATTTAATTTAATTTAATTTTTTTTTATGTATGTTGCTGATAAATGATTGTCGCACATTAGCTTAATTTTTTGGGGGTTTATAATTATTTACAATGTCATTAATTATAATTAGTGTTCATGCATAGTGATTGATGACTGTTGTCATTGTCAATGTTTACATACAACCCATATTTATCAATTAATATTTATAATTAATGGTTGTGCTAGGAAAAAACAATTGAACTCCCCAGGTAAGTTGTACCCAACTATAGGAGGACACGTCGATCGTGATTACCGTGCATGAACAAGGAACCAATTAGCCCATCCATTGGTCCCTGTCTGACTGTTGACCAAATCCAGACTTCGAGAATTATTTTTCTCCTTTACAATTGCGCATTCAATTTTGGCAGCGCAGAAATAAGATATTATAACGAGGGTATTGTTGGTAAGCTGAGAAACTAGATAAGGGCAATTTCGGTACAAGGCCAATCATAAATACACAGTTCCTAGGTCTCATCCAAATAGGGAAGGAAGAGAAGAAAAGATTTGGCTGTGGAGGCGCTGTGGAAGAAAGGAAGAGATAATCAACGAAGAGAAGGTACACAGATCTGCAATCAAGGTCCGTCAATCGTACGGTCATTAATAATCGATTGAGCCCTCTCTTTGTCTTCGATAAACTGAAGCGTCTATGAATAACTAGACCAAGGACGAAGAAGATCGTAGTTTTCTTTGGCAAGATTTGAAGATTTGTGTAAATCCGTGGAAGTTTTCCGTCGAATCGTCGAAATCGGCGGCGATTTTGTATAAAGAAGAGGCAGGTATATAAAAATATCGTTGCTTTTTTGATTTCTACGCTTTGTTTGTGGTTGTTTGTCCTTCGACAGAGGAGAAATTTATGGCATGAAGACCTAAAATCGTCTCTCTGGAATCTTTGATTTGTTGCGCATCGGCTAGAGCCTACAAGATTACGGTCTTCTGTTTATCTATTAGTTTGTGTTAGAACCCACAAAGCTACATTCTGAATTGAGGAAGTTTTTGGTGGCCAAATCTGGTTAACACGATCTGCCGCGCCTATTAAGGCATACGCTGGCAGTCTTGTTATCAGCTTTTGAGCTCGATAGCGTGTTATCTACTAGGTGGACTAGATGTTTTGTTATACTGCAAGATCTGAACTGAATATTTTACCGCTGAAATCCCCAGAGAGAATCTTCAATAACAAAAATCTGTCAAGATTGGGGGAATTTAATTGTGGTAAGTTGCCAAGGGAAATCTTGTTGTTCCCACCTTGTAGTTTGAGCTTACAAAAGCTTAGAACAAAATTTTTACATATGCTGTGGGACACGGTTAAGAGGGCACTTTGTTCATTGTTTTACAAATCTGCTATTAGTGACATATGGTAATTAGATGCCGGGAGTTATATAGAAGTTGACGTCAATATATGGGAGTTCAATGTAGCTCTCCATTCAATGATGCTATTGTTTGATGCTTCTTGGGCTACGATTGGAGCTTGTGTACCCAAAGAAATTTATTATTTTAAAAACAGACGTGCCACAAGCATACTATTATTTGTGTTGGTATCCGTATAACACTGGTGTTCTCATAAATGAAATGTTGGTATATACTAATTGAAGGTTTGTGTTACCTTTCTCAGACACGATCGTGTTTTTGCACTGGGAGATTTCCCTTTACCCTGGAAATCAAAATCCAAAGGCATGATCAGCACTGCAGGCCTAGAACTGACCAATTTCATAAATACTGATTTGACTTGGAAGAAGGCATCTAAAGGGAATAGGAGCGCAACAAGGCGAACCAGGAAACTGGCTATCAAAAACTTGATGGTGGGCATGGAGCTGGCTGATGACAATTCCCAAAGGGTGGAGCAAACAAAAGTTTCTGAATCGGAGAAGGTTATTATCTTGTCTTAGTTTGTGCTTTTGGATTTCATTTTGTTTTACATTCTATCATAAGATTACAGTTTCATGTCTCTGGCAGATCGGGCAAGGTTCCAGTGGCAAAATAGAGCATGTTCCCATCAAGAAAAGGAAATTTAATTTTCGATCTCCATCACCACCACCTCAGACTCATGCTTCAGCTCCAGGGTCTTGTTCAAATTCAAATGAAAGTAGACTTCATTTGGTAGTCGGTGCTTCTAGTGCGGCTATTGGCAGTCCTGATGTTGTTGATGTAAAGATTTCAGATTCAGTGAATGAAGAACATGGTTATAGAGAAGATTTCTCGGGTATTGAGATGCTTGCAGCTGCTGCATGTAGTGACAGTTTTGATGCTGATGTTGCCCACCCTGAGGAAAAGCCAGAGGTGGAAGAGCCCTTACAACAAGAAGAAAATGACTCTGCAATGCCTGTGGAAGAAACTGTTTCATTGCCAAAAGCAGCCAATTGCTCTCCAAGACATATGGTAGTTGAAGATAGATTAGAGGATTCTTCTTTTCAAGATACAAGTTCTGCTTTTGCCCTGAGTTCTTCATGTCAGAAGGATGATGATACAGTGGAAATGTCCGCCCCTTCAAGGCTACATTGGGATTTAAATGTTGTGATGGATGCTTGGCAGCAACCTTGTGATACTTCAAGCACTGGTTCTCAAGCCAAAGATGTAGAAGGTATTCCAGTGGTTGGGAGTGGAAAGTTGGGTGTTTTAGAAGGTTTTGAGTCGGAGAAGGGAGCTAAAGATGCCAAACACAACAATATGGTTGATAGAGTGGCTTCATCTGAAGAACATGAGAAGACCCATGCATCTTCAGATTTGAAAGGCTCTTATGGATCAGACGGAGAGGACAATCCATTAGAAGCTAGCTCTCACCTTGACTGCAACTTTGATGAATGTGGTGCTGATCCAAAAGCTTCTGTGCAGGTTGTGAGCTTACATCCCAACATAGATGATGTTGCCTGTGCAAATGACAGGGCAAGAAATACATCTCCTCTCAATCACCTTCAGGAGCAGACAAAATATTGTGCTTCTGGTGTCCTAGAAGGTGAAACTGTGTGCACAGAAAATGTTCATGTGGAGAAGTTTGATGTTGCTTCTACTTGTCTGTCAGCACTAGATAGACTTATTTGTGAGGTTGATGGGACTACCCTAAACAGAGATGGTGAAGATTGTGCTAGAGCTTCTAGCTTAGACAGTGATGTAAATGCTCAAGAGATGAGTGTAGAGAACTGTGACCTACCTGAACCTGTATTTCACAGGGTAGAGCCTGCAAGTGAAGCAGAGGAAGTGGGTGTTAACAATCCTTTGTCCAAGTGTGAAAATGCAGCTCCACCCTGTGAATGTATGGAAGAAGTCCAACCTATGGTAACTGAGGGTGCAAAAGGTGAGGTTGATTCTTCACTGGATGTTCAGTCTGACAAACTAGTGCATGTGTCTTCTGGAATTGTCACTGATATAATAGATGCAGGATGTGAACTTTGTACTCTTGACGAATGTGGAGCTAATGCTGCTACAAATAGCTCATGTAAGACTGAGTGTGAAGAAGCTTGTGATGACATTTATGAATCTGATGCTTCTCAAGATGACAAGGTTCATACGGTTTGCTTGGAAAATTCTGGATTACTACAGGATGGTTATGATTCTCAGTTTGAGGATGGGGAGTTGAGGGATTCAAATGTGCATTGCTGGGAGGAGGAAAATGATTGTGAGGGTGTAGAAATTGAACAAGTGGACTATGAGTCTGAATGTGATGGAGAAAGATTCTCTATTTTGGATGCTGAAGATATTGACAATAAAACAGAGTTTGAGAGTGGGTCTAGTCCAGGGTCTGGTGAAGTGACTGAAAAATCTGAATGTGCTACAGGAGATGCTCTAGGAGATTCTTTAACGAGCAATGATGTCCGAATTTCGGAAGCAGCTGATGGTAGCAAAATAAAGAAACTTACTTCTGTTTTTGAGAATGAGTCAAATGACAAAGATTTCACTTCAAGAGTTATTGGGTCAAGGGCATCCCTATCTACCGATGTTCTTCCAAGAAGCAGGTAATTCTATGGTTACAATCAACAATTTTTCTAATTGATCTTCTCTTATCTAATTGGTTGTTGCTAACTAATCATAATGTTTCAGATCCAGTAATTTTGATGATTTATGTCCTCGGTCAGAACGGGAGGCAGATCCAAACAGATTTACGGAAAGGGATAGATTTTCTTTGCATATGCGTCGCAGAAGCCCAGGAGTTGGCCACATTGTTGATGCCCGTCAGTCACCTCCTTGCAATGGTCCTTATGGTTCTGGGCGCCCTCGACCAAGAAGTGTTGTTGATAACCATGTTCGAAGGAAATATATGAGCTCGTCCTCAAATAATGTTTATCAATCACGTGGCCATGTTGTCAATACCCATCACTCACCTTCTTGGCATGGTCCTTATGGTTCTGGGCGTCCTAGACCAAGAAATGTCATTGAGAGTCGCGAATTTGTAATGACCTCAGAACGTACAAATTTAGAAGCAACAGGTGTTGAAGGATTTGACAGTCGTGTTCAAAGGCATATGAACTCTTCCTCAGATGGTGTTTGTCGGCCCCTTAATCGGAGGTCACTGTCCTACAGGGATGATGTTTATGCTGGAACACCACCTGTTAGAGATGGCATTAGTCCTGATAGGAGTAGGCTTAGAAGATATCCATTAAGGGATGATAGTAGAAGCATGAGGGAGGACTATTGCAGGCCCATGCCTAAATATTCTACTGATGATCATATGGCACATCGTCTGGGCAGGAGAGAAAGAAGTATTTCTCCGCTTGGTGGGGAAAGACTGCATTGTGTTCAACATTACAAGAAGCCTCGGTCGAGATCAAGAAGTCGGTCACCTAAGGGATGGTTTTTGTTGAGGGAAAGAAACGATGGGTCCAGACAACACAGCGGGTCACCAACTTTTAGGTCTGCCAGAATAAACAGGGTGAGGATGCCATATAAGAAGCGATCTGAAGTGGAATATGAAGAAGGGTTCATTTCCCTGCAAAAAAACAAGTTCTCCCCACAATTTAGTTCCCGTTTTGATGACAGGATTTCTGGTTTAGATTGGAGAGATAGGAAATCATCACCACCAGTGAGGATGTTCAGGCAAAGCCAAAGGTTTGATCCAGTTGGTACCATGAGACCAATGATACATGCAAGAAGATTTACAGAAATGGCTGGTTCCAGTAGAAGATGCAAGTACGAAGGTGCTGAAGATGATGATAGAAGGAAACCGGGGAACAGATATGATATGATTGATCGAGTGAGGCGTTATAATGATAACAATGGAGGAGTTTAGTGGCGGTTGAGGACTAATAATAATAATAATAACAATGCAGAGGAATCTCCAGGGCCAGCGAATCATAATTTATGGATGATTGCTTGCTTGCTTTTTGACGAGCCGTGAATTGAGGTTAAAAAAAAACCTGTAGCTAGTTGTGTGTTTTCTCCCCAATTCATTTGCAATAGAAACAGAATATATGACTCAACTATTTAGGGTTCTCATTTGCTGGTGAGGAGATGCCCAATTTTTAACCTGTTTGATCTCCTTACCAGTTAGCGGCTTTTTTGCCGCATTCGAATAGCTAGGCTTTGATTTTCCCATCTGTGTTTTTATTTTTTTTATGTTCTTCGGTTCTCTTGGTGAAGTTCTATCATACGATCCCAAGTTCCATGTCATGCCTTAATTTGAATTGTTGGGCGAAGGAAGCAGCGGCTTCTTGTAGGTGGAGATGAAAGTAGCCTGCGCTGCCTTGCTCTGCTCTGTCCATGTTGATTGATGGTACATATTATTGTATAGTATTAATATAATTTTAGAATTTCAGTTGTAAGGGATGCCATTGCGGCCTGTACATGACTGACTGGCATATCCAATTACGAATTTGTTGGGCATTGATTTTACCCGGAACCATAGTGAGCTAGAAGATAATTTTACAAACGACGTAATTGAAAAGAAAAATTGGATGAATTAGGCGGAGCTCCTTGTGGCTCCAATAGAACGCAATTAGCAGGGAGAAGAATAACTCAAACGGTGAGAACGGAATCAGGCTGATCGGACCATAGATAGACAAGGCACCGTAATGGTCTGCACAAGATTAATTGTTATTATTATATTTAAAAATAATTTATTAATATCTTATTTTGGGGTTCATTGAACCCAGCATCGGAAGCAATCATTGAGCAGTCGTCGCAGAAAGGAAAAGATAGATGGATGTTATTACCGGCTGGCTTGTTGAAATTGTCTTTGTAACGTAAGCAAAGATAGGAACTTAAACCTCTCGTTTAATTTTTAAAAGAAATTAACTAATTAAAGAGTAATGATATTCAATATATTTAGAGCATGGAATCGCGATTATGAATATTGAATTGTAATTAAGTGTTCAATAAATTCAGAATTTTTAGATAAATTTTAAAAATATAAATTATATTTTTAAAATTTAAAAATTTATTGTAAAGTGTAGCGAGAAAAAATAAATATAATTTTTTTTTGTAATTAAATTAACCAATGCCCGCACAAAAACATGCATGCAATAGCATGTATCAAAATTCCAGAGTTATCTTCAGAAAAAAATGCAGACGTCCGCTGCCACAAAACACGTGGAATTCACCATTAATACCAGCCTTATAGCTGATTCAACTGTTTCATCGCCTCACAAGAATAAATTATCAAGAACTAGCAGCAATATACCTCTCTCACTCTGCATACTATGCATGTTGCTGAATGAATGCACACGTTATACACCGGTTTTGAAAGCCAAATCATCTGTCAATTTGACAGGCAACAATTTTACCTTGTTCATTCCGGCAACGGGCATTAGGAAAAATTTGCCTTCAACGTTCCTTCCAAATCAAGTGTCATAGACATCTCCAATTGTAAATTAATTTCTTTCACTTTTTTACTTCTGGTTTATCTTTTTCTATGTTTGGGCTAAAGTTTACTTCAAGTTTGTTTATATAATCTTATATGACATTCTTCTCGACGCGGTCGTGTGAAAATTAACACAGTAATCGAGTAATTGAATTCACACTGCTCGTTTCTAGTTAAATCGTGTTGAACGCTAAAATGGAAGCATGATATATTTCCTTCCATCGCTGCTGCATAGACAAAGGAGTCGGGCTAACTTTTAACATATTTTGCAATGAGATTTTTCCAACATTCTGCTGCTATATAATATTAGAAGAATGCATGCATCACCAGTCGAAGCTAATGGACTCGAATTGGAGGTTATCTGCCAAACCAGATGAACAAATCTTGGCAACCTCATGTCTCATCTTCCTCGGACCACATACTAAGATTCCAACGTCTGATCCTTTTATATCAAACAATATTTCTGCAGAACATTACATAACCATTATTTACTACTTTAGTTCATCCAAAACAAGAATCCTTAGACATGAGACGTTAGTTTAGTGTCAAAAATGGAGCTTACTCTTTAGATTTGGTCTTGCACCAAAATGAACTTTGGTAGCTTGAGCAAGTGACTGATGGGGAAGACTATCGAGCTCACTATCGGAACTATGAAACCAGGAAACTGGTGATATATTTGTTGCTGTCGGCACCTCCAGGTTCTGAATTTGCTTCCCTTCAATAGCATTCTGTTGTTTCTTGCACCAGAGGAAAACTGCACTGGATGCTACGAAGACACAAAGACAAACAAGAAACATATCCCAGAGACATTTGTAGGAATAATGGTAGACTTCAGTGCCATTGCGTTCGATAGGATATATGTAGAAACGAGTAACAATGCCCAACAAGAGGAGGAACATGATGAATGCTGAAGCTGTTATTGCACCGAGCCACAGCCAACTATTGGGACTTAGAGCAGCAGAAATTGGGGAGTCTAATGGATTTGGCTTAAACCAAATGGATTGGAGCAGTTTTTGGGTATCAGTTTTGGGCTGTTCGCTCTCTCTGGTGACATAGACTTCGATCTCCAGCTGTAATTTAGAAAGTTCTGCCTGCGTGGTGCCGGAGATTGGAAGCAAGATATCAAACATGGAGAGGTCAGCAAAGTTCTTGAAGGCACAAATGAGATGAACTCTTGGAACTTTGCAGTCTGGTTTGTTGCTTTGATATATGATCTCCCGGATTATCGAAATGAAAGGAGCAATTCCACTGCCTCCACTCACCATCACCAATGACTCGTGCCTGGAAGACATGAATGCATAAATTATCATAAGCAACATAAAGACAGCATTACCCATTTATCTTAATTTCTCAACCTTACCTTAGAAAATGATATGAATTAGGACCATAGGGTCCTTCAACAGAGACTTGAAGACAATTTACAGAAGGAGATGTTTCTCTGGAAATTTCCCGGTAAAGCTTTTGAGTCCAACTCCCTTCACTTTTCGCTAAAATACTGAGCTTGTCCTGCTCCAGATTGCAATTTGAAATCACAGTAAAAGGATGCCACTGTAGCTTGGAAATGCTAGGCACGTTAACAAATAAGATGCTTGTAGGGTTATAATACAGCCCTAAAAAGAAGAAAAAAACACATGTCAAGGAAAAATACACTTGACTTTGAATTTATAGCTGTCCTAAAGTGAAGTGATTACTTAAACGTAAACTTTGAATCCACACATATCTTAATCACCTGAACTCTTACAGAAGTTCAATTCAATTGCCCCGCATGGTAAGAGGCGAGCTGAGAGTAATCTAGCCCGCTTTCGGGACTGTAGGAATCTTAAATATCGGTCGACGACGAAGAGAAAGATCCCCGGAAGGATCATGCAAAAGTAGGCAGAACCAACGTGCAATACATAGAAGAAGATGAAAAGAATGTAGAGATGGTGAGTGTAGAAGAAAACCTCAAACATTTTTCGCCTAAAGCGAGGAAAGCTTGTGACCCACATCACTGTTGCAATTACTATTGCAATCACTCCAGCTAAATTTGCTCCGTATATATTGCTCCATTCCAGCAACTGCTCGTATTGCCAATTAAAAGCAGTTTCGATGCGAACAACAGTTAGAACTCAGCACATACATATAAATGGATGCATGTTAATATTGTACCCATTGTATCTTGTGATCCGATTCAATAAGAATTTGGACATTTGAATTGAGTTATAATCGACTAGTCGAAGCTCGTGGGCCTCTTATTTGTCTTATCATGTTAGTGTTTTGTGCTTATACAGATACTACCCAATGCATTAACAATTTGGCATGAAACACAAATGAACCACTCATTATTCTTTTTCCTCTTTCAGAATTTTCAAAATAAAGAAAAGGTAAGGAAGCCAAAGGAATCTAAGCCCACCTCACGACTTTGAAATAAAAGACAAAGAAATTAGAATTCCAAAGCCATCAAGGCTAAGCCCAAGGAGGAAAAGGTGCATACGATCAGCATCTTTCGTTCTTTCTTCCACAATTGCAATGATCAAATGCATGTTCACACATGAAAATTTTAAACAATATGTATTGACTAACCAAAAAGGCAATGTTTAATCATTGACTGTATTCATGCATGTTACCTCAGCCATCTGATTGGTCATGGCCCAGTAAATAGAAAATCCGAGGGTATGCAAAACAAAGAGGAGATTGGAGAGATGACCGAGCCATATGTGGTACTTGATAGTCGACTCCGACGTGAGCCCAACCAGAGGCAAAATCGACGATCCTCGACTTACAGGAAAGAAGAGAAAAGCCCAGCATGTGTTTCCGATGTACCCAAGTCTCAGCGATACACTTCGGAATTTGGCTTGCCATCTGCCACGTCAAGCCAAAATTCGGATTAGGCAAATATCCGCCCTCAGAAATTCTTATTAATGAAATAGCGACGGATTAATTGGATTCACTTACACTTTCTCCCCTGCTTTATGAATGTGGAGATGGCCAAAGCTGACATGCAAGTAATTGGCTAGAGACCAGATCAAGAGTGCAATGAACATGACTACAAAAGCAAGTTCCATTGCAGTTACTATTCCCAGAGGTGCCATAACTAGTACCGGACGTTTCGAGAAAGAGAAACGAGAACTTGTCGTAACACTGCAACCCCTCCATGATTCACAACATTAATTGCAGAAGATGAAGAGTTGAGAATGAAGAAGAAGAAGAAATGAAGGGCACATTTTAAAAAAATTTATAACCTTTTGGAGTCATGAAGCTCACTGGATTTCTTCTGAAGTTGGAGATAGATGCATCCCAAAACAGATATGAAAATAATTGGGAATGAGAAAAGCAGAAGATTTGTCCCTGTAACAACAATAATTGAACATATCCACAAAATAAATTAGGAAGAAACTATACTTGTGAATACATACGATAAAGACCGTTACCTTGTTCTCCAAAATATGTTGAGTTGAGCTTGCTCTTAAGTTCTGGAGTCCATGTATTCCTGTAAACCTTCGTCGGTATCAGAACCCAAACCAGAAGCCAACCTAGAAACACAACAAAGCAGATGATTCTCAACACTGCTGCGCTGCTGCCCATTTTCTCTTGTCTGCTTTACAATTTCTGCGGAAGTGATTTCTGTATACGAGTGAAAGTCCTTTGGCTTTCTAATTACACGCAAGGACAGGAATTTGCGTAGGAAAAAGGAGAATTGGCGTTTATTAGTACGTCATGTATTAATCTAAAGGAAGTATTCAGGAAGAAATAACAGCATGATCTGACTTTTCAACTTCAATCTGCACACATTCTATATGTAGTCATTTTTGGGAATAAAGGTTTGTACGTTATAACACACTGATGGTTATAGATGATGTATAATTAATATGCAACCGTTCGCACAGAATCATAAGTTATTACTGTAGTTACAAAGTAGCATACACAAGCACATGCCTCGTTTACTCAGTCAGTGTCATTTTAAGGATAATATATATTAATCAAAATTATGAAGGAAGGTCGATGAATCACGATCACATCTTATTGATCATTCATCAACAGTCATGGTGAGTGTACAAGAAAACCTCAGAAAGCTTGTGACCCACAGCACCGTTGCAACTTGCAACTGCCATTGCAATCACTCCAGCCACATTTGATACGTAAGTTTTGCTCCATTTCAGCGCCTGCTCGATCATCCGTATTTCAAAATTAAAGCAGGTTCAATGTGAGCAACGATTAGAAAATTGTAAGTCCGGAAACTATTATTATACATCAACGGATTATTTGAAATAGAAACGATGAATCTAAAACGGTTAATATAAGTGTGTATCGTTGGGATACATGCATCCTAACACATTAATCAGTCTTATGACGATAACCTTGTGTTATGTAGTGCAAAAACTGTCAAAGAAAGTAGAGTTTGAAACGACACAATTTGGAACGGGGCTATGGGCCTATTGTGTCTTTTGTCTTTTGGTTTTGATATATCCTGAAACTACCCGGTGTGCACAAATTCACACCACTCATTAATCTTCTTTGCTTTTCCAGAAGAAAGAAAAAGCGACGAAGCAAAAGAAACCTAAGCCCCACGGCCTGCAGTTTTCTCACAACTTGCAACAAGAAAAGCCAACGTAGTTGGAATCCAATAGACAGCAAGGGCATAATCCAAAACAGGAAGAAGATGTATGTATGATCAGCAGCCTCCATTCTCGCTTTAAGAACGGCTATGATCAAAAGCATGCCAAAAGAATCAACATGCGATAAAGACCAATGATATACAAGTCTTTCTTTCATGTTCAAATTCTAACATCTGTCTGAAAATAATTTGTTGACTAACAAAGACTAATATTAAACTAATAATTGTTGACCGCAATATGTATGTTACCTCAACCATCCAATCAGTCATGGCCCAGTAAATAAAAAAATCCCCCGGTATGCAAAGCAAAGAGGAGATTGGAGAGATGCCCTAGCCATATGTGATGTATTTGATACTCGACTCCGATGTTAACCCCACCGGAGGCAAAATGGTCGATCCTTGACTTACAGGAAAGAACAAAAAGTGCCCAGCATGTGTTTCCAATATACCCGAGTCTCAGTGACACACTTCGGAACTTGGCATGCCATCTGCGTCAAACCCAAAATCAGCTTCAGCTAACTTAGACAGTTGAAGAAAATTCAAGTGGGCTCGCATCATCTACTCACATTTTCTCTCCTGTTTTATGCATGTGGTGTTTGCCAAAGCTGACATATAACTTGTTAGAAAGAGACCAGATCAAGAGTGCAATGAACATGACTGCAAAAGTAAGTTACTACTCACAGAGGAGCCATTACTGGTACCGGACGTTTCGAGAAGGTGAAAGTAGGACTTGTCACAACACTGTAACCAGTTCATGGTCAAGAAATTAATTGCAGAAAATGAAAAGTGGACGAAGAAGAAAAAAAATAAATGAATGATATATTTCAAGAGAGATTTGCAGCCTTTCGGAGTCATGAAGCTTATTGGATTTCCTCTGGAGATGGAGATAAACACATCCTAAAACAGACATCAACATAATAGGGAATGAGAAAAGCGAAAGATTTGTCCCTGCAGTAACAACATTCAAAGATTATTGAAGTTACCAACGAAAGAAAATTGGAAAAAAAATCATGAATATACGACACTAACCTTGTTCCCTGAAATATGTGGATTTGATCTTGGTGTTAAGTTTTGGAGTCCATATATTTTTGTAAACTTTCGTCGGTATCAGAACCCAAACCAGAAGCCAGCCAAGAACAACAACAAAGCGGATGGTCTTTTAAGACTGCGCGGCTGCCCATATTCTTGCATAAATTTGCAATTTCTGCATTGCAGAAGTGTTATCTGTAGACGGCAGATACATAAGCATTCAGTTTGTGTGTGTTCAAATTATATGCAGTGACAACTTGAGATGAATTTGTGTAAGATGATGGCAAATTGGCTATTATCAGTACGGCATCTACATTCATAGGAGCAAGCAAGAAGAGATAACAGCATGATCCGTGCACAATTATACCACTAATTGTACCGCAACTCCATTTTGCACACTTCCTCCATCGAGTAATCGTTCAGTATAAACGTTGACTAAATGATTTACATTTAATGATTATTATCTATATATATTTTATATTATAATTACAAAGGTGCAGACTTTTTATGATCATCTGGTTAACGATCAAAGATTTAGGCTTAAACATGTGACAAGGTTTGGCTTCGGCTCTTGCACTCTTCAACTTTGGGGAAGATGACGAACATAAGGTGTTTTAACTTTGAATTGTTTGAAAATGATTAATGATTACAGGATTCACTAACCTGTAAAAAAATACAATGCACATGCAATCAATTTGTAAGTACAAGTTGACTTCCGAAATATGGTGTCCGAAAGTACAGTTGCCCTATGGCTAATAGCTTTGCTAGTACTAATGTCCGTTACTACTCACTGCGTTTCCATGGAATCTGCTTTAGCTGTTAATACCAACCTGTATTACCCAGATGAATATATTATCTTTTTACGCAAAAAAATAATGAATAATGATGCTTGCAGCCACAAATTGCCATTCAGCCGGAGATTTCCAGACCAGGGATAGCAGTTTCTAGCTATATGGGTTATCATTTTACATCATCTCAGTTTTGACAATGCAAAACCAAAATCTTCCTGCTTGCAAGCTTTGTAAAGTTGTTAATGCAATTCGTTGACCTCACTTGCGGCCAGAAGCCAATGATAATTTTATTGCCAACTTTACATAATCACAAAAGACCAAAAATTTGCGTCTGGTGTGATACGATCATGGTCTGATATTTTAGGAAATCCTGAGACCCGACTGTTACTGAAAATCATCAGCAAGATAGACGCAATTACATAGTTCCAGTTATGCCCCATATACCATATAAATCAGAGTTACAAAGTTGTGCAGAGTTGATGCCAGTGTGACATGTAAATCTTACAAGTATCTAAGGACCATCATTCCAAATCCAATACCGAGAAAAGTGGCGATGGAAACTCCAAAAATGCCCGCAAGAATCGCAGGAACTATTAGAGAACCCCATCCTTTGGCTGTGGCCATTGCGCCAGCTGTTGTAGGGCCTCCAACGTTGGCATTTGATGCAAGAAGTAACAGCTTTAAATCGAATCGAAAAAGTTTTCCCAATCCAAGGACTACAGCGAGATGGACAGTTAATTGAATTAGAGCAAACAAGAAAATACTAGGTGCCGTGTTGATAACATTCCAGACGCTCCCACTGGCACCAACAACAGCGAAAAATACCTGTTTGGGTAAAGCATTTTAGAATGCATACAAAACTCAAAATTTAGGAATTGTTAAGAGAGCAAGTAATTCAGAAGATTTAGTGGCAGTTTTGCAAAAATTTCAAAATATGTAAGGTTTATAGCTATTGACATTTCAGTTAAAACCAAGTCAACCTAAAACATTTCATTTTAACACCCAAAAGGGAGTTGTCACTAATGTACGAATTACGCAAGCATTGAAGGATAATAAACAAAGAACACACTTCCATATAATGAACATTAAATGATAAAGAGCTTGTCAAATTACCTGCATCAGGACCAGAGCAACAGTATGCCCTGCAGGTGCAAGATAACTAAATTGTTTTGGAAACAGAGTAGCTAAAATGACCACAATAGCTGTCACTCCTGGAAGGTCACCTCCTTGAATTCCGCACAATTTTGTGAGGTAAGTGGCAGTCTTACATATTACAAAGGATATAGCAAGAGCTGTAGCAGTCTGAAGCACGGGCATCTTGTCTCCAGAATTCAACTCCATATCCATTTCAATACCTACAAATGAATTTCGGATGTTAATAGGGGTTGCATAGGATAAGAAGGATGTCCAGTGTATCTACCTTAACAACAAATAAGGTGGGGTCATATCAAAGCTCAATGGTACATACCATCAGCTGACAAAGCCTCAGGAGGTACTTTAGATGCCAAAGCAAACAATACCATGAAGTATATGGCACAAATAACATTATCTGCAGCTACTCCTGCAGCCAAAACGGATGGTGAAACTTGAAGAGCCTCTGAAATTGCAACATAATTAATACCTGTAACAAAACAAAAAAAGAAAAAACTTCGTAAGCTACAGAGGTAAACATGATGAAAAAAAAATATGCATGTGAAAGGCATTAAGGGAACAAAAAAGCACCAAATTGAGGAATTGGATAGTCAATAAAGCAGGTCCATGATACTTCTTAGCTGCAGGTAGTATATCACAGTCAAATAAAGAACCACTGTGGATAACAGTAAGAATATTTTATGACATTAATTGCTGCAACGATGCAGCATATTACAAAATAAGAGGCTGGCACAATCCCAGAATGCAGAGCCACAGCATTTTAGAGTTACTCTTTATTTGCTTTTACCACATATTATATTCATGTTTTCAAGATAATGCGCACCTAACAAGAAAAGTTATCCAATTCGAGCATAATTAACTAGATCCAATATTAATTTTGTATCAGACTGTTGTGGTAACAATAAAAGTAAACTTGAATTAAGGCACAGGTACACAACATTAAGCTAACTTGCAAATTATCATTAAGTTATGGGCAACTTTGGCATGGAAAATTTCATACTGCACCTGACAAATTTGGTTAAACAAAAGAATCACATAGCTCTTCTAAGTGCCCTGACACTGTGACAATCAACCTTCAAAATCCCTTCCCAAAGAACATCTATCAGGCATAGTAGATGTTGACCTGAAAAAAATCGCTTAACTGAAGAGCTCATAGCTTGTATATACTATGAAAAGAGCAATGCCGACTTGCAGCCTATCAGAGCTAACTCTTAACAGGTGATGTAATGCTATTAGCAAATGGAACAAAAGTCAAAAACAAATTCTGTATTGTCAAATTGCTATATCTCCTTACTTTGATAACAAAGTGCTCATTCCAAAAGTAAGATGCAACAACATTTCCTGACAACTTACATCCACCAATATAACTACCCATGAGGGCAGTAGCTATTTTCCAACTATCTGCTCCAAGAGATCGCATGGGCACAATCAGAAAAGCCACTACTGTTCCAACCATAGTTGCAACTGTCACACAATATGGTAAACAAAAGTTACTGGGAATCATAAAGTGCTAACCTGCATTAGCCATACAAATGAAAGAATATCCATGCTTTTTCGCAACCAACTCACCCCGTTCCTAATAGATTCGATGCAATACAAACTATCTACTAAAGGTGATCTGAAGTTTTGAACATAAAAAATAATGACACTGTAACAACCCAAGGGAGAAGAATAAGTCTGACACAGTTTCAACAAGACTCAAATTCAATCTCAGGGCAACCACAAAAAGGTCACCATGAAATTAGTTCAGATATATATCAAAGCACATTTCCAACCAGTACAAAAATTATTAGCTACTTGAAAGGTATTGCATATAGTTTTAGTAGGAAATTCATTGCATCCAATAGCAGTAGACATCATGATAGAAAATATAGCACAGCCTAATCTAGCCAAGACCACTATTGAAGATTCCAGCAGATACCAGTAAAACACAAAATTTTGAAGCCATATATAATGAGGAAAATCCACTTCTTTCTTTATGCCTGTTAGCCCTCAATTATAATTTATAATTTTGACGATGGCACAACCTGTGCAGTAAAGATAATCACAAAAATTGGGTGAAACTTACAGGATTCAGAACTAAAATATTCTTTCACAATCTGCTCCATCACTAAGATCTCTGAAAATGCATATCTTCACTCAAATGCCATGATATGTTCCTAATTCTTTCACTGGCCACCTAGAATGAAATACAAAGCACACATATCAGATTCATTATATCTAAATCAATGGATGGAAACACAACATTCTTTCCAATAGCATCACAAGGATTTGAAGTTCTTCCTTTTGACTCTGCTCATTCCCATTTCGAAGTTCTTCCTTTTGACTCCACTCATTCCCATTCTAGTAAAAACTAGTTTCCTACACTTCAAAAGCATTTTAAACGATATCAAACACATGTTTCTCTACAAAATGTTGCTTTAGTCATAACATCCTAATTATCTATTGCCCCCAAGCAAAAAGTGTGCGCCAGAGTCACAATGTTGCTGGTGTCAAGACCTTAAATATCCAAGAAGAATCTTAATGATATATATCTCATCTACATAATATGTTGCTTCACTTTAATTTATTAAAATTAAGATTAATATTTTAGGGCAACCCAATTTATATTGGAGGGCAATAACAATAAGGACAGAGCTTTCTAAGATTAATGTTGAACTCGAGATGCATTGATGATTACAAACACAATAGCATCAATAATGTAGTAGATAATTGCAACAAGTAATTTTTACCTGATCCAAGCAAGAAAGCGAGGAGCAATGTCCCAGTTGACTGCATCACACGGCGCAAGTCGGCTCTAAACAGCAGCAATGGAACAGTTAATGGAAGCAGAAACTCCAAGAAAACAGAATATGCCGGCGCTTCATATGGAATTATACCCATATTACTTGCAGCCAGTCCAACCAAAGTGCTCACCAGGGCTGCACTCACCATGCTCCCAATCTTTGTCTTCTCTGACCTTCAATTTCCCAACAAAATTCTACATTATTTTCTCCAAAAGAAGAAAGAAAGAAAGAAAGAAAAGAGTGAAGGCTTAATGGATATTGTTAATACAATATGAACATACCAGAGACCAAAAGCACCGGCGGCGAAGAGAGCAGTCCATGTGCCCCAATGGTCGTTTGGAGAAATGATGGGAAACCGCAGCTGTGACCGAACTGCCACAGATCGAATCCTTTGACGGTTTTTAGATATTATAGACGGTGAAAGAGGTGGATTTTGTATGCATTGAAACGAAGGTAAACATTTCGGATAGTGGGTCGAGACACTTGGGAGGCTATGGCGGGAAGAGAAAGGTGACAAACGGAGGAACGGAATTGGTGGCGAGGGAAAGAGAGGTCTGGGACCTAGCAAGGTTGATATGCTAGAAGCCATTAATGGCGGATGCTCTGAGAGAGAACATCACAGTGTATTTTATCTGCTTTTGGTACCGAACTCTGTCAAATTTCCACGTGGCAGCATTTCCAGTTTTGTAAAGATTAAAAATGGACAAGAAAAGTGGATGCTGAATCATGATATTTTACTCCTTTAGATTCTGTTCAACCGCCTTATGTTGCATCATAAATAAATAAAATTAAAATATACTAAATTAATTTTATATTTTATTTTGAAAAACTTATTAATAATTATGTTTAAATCAAAAATTAAAAAAAAAGAGAGAGAGTGAGAATCATGATCCATAAAATTGTAGTGCTTTCAAGATTAAAACACGTTCTAACCATCTTTACATCTTATTCAATTCCAATAACAGACATGCTTTCTTTCTCTCCATATCTTTTGAAGTGATACTTGGAATCAGACTGCCAAATCATTGCGGCATGTATTATTAACACCGTTGCTTCAAACTGAACTTGAAGTAATAGATTGGTTACAAATCAGCCTGATAGGGGTTTTACATGTATTTGAGGACAGTTACTCCATAGGCAATGCCAAGAAAAGTTGCAATGGCAATTCCAAAAATGCCGGCCAGAATGCCAGGAACAAACAAAGAACTCCAGCCTCTCACCGTGGCCATTCCGCATGCAGTTGTAGGCCCTCCAACATTTACATTTGATTCCAGAAGCAATAACTTTTGATCCAAGTGAAATAGCTTTCCTAACCCGACGATCACAGCAAGATGAATGGAAATCTGGAGAAGAGCAAACAGGAAATGCGGGGTGTTGTGTTGATGACATTCCATTAGATACCGCTTGCACCTACAACAGCAAAAAATACCTGTTTCTTAAAAAAAGGGTTGCAGAAAACATGTTATTATTAGCAAATTTGAAATTACAATCAACAATGCTGAAGATGACTACAAAAACAAATTAACCAAGAATTTAACATCTAAATGATTATGTTGAGCACGGTAGAACTAAATTGCCAGCATGAGAATTAGAACCATAGCCTCACCAGGCGGGGCAAGTTTATTGAACTGGTTTGGAAATGTAGTTGCTAAAATAACAACAATAGCTGTATGGCCAACAGGCTAGCTCCCTCAATGCCAAAAATATTTTGCAAGATAGTTGCCAGCCTTGCAGACAGTGAAGGCTACAGCAAGAGCTGTACAAACTGTAGCACAGGAGGTTTACCATCACCGTTAGACCCTTCATCCATTGAAACATCTGTCAAAATCCCAATTTGAAATTTGAGGTTACAAATTGTAGTTTAGAAACACAATTCTGCTTTTTGTCATGATCATATTTGATACATCAAAGCCATGAAAATTGGCCAGTATAGAAACGGTCTAACTATCAAAAGTTGATCCATTGAATAGAATAAAGGCAGACCAAAAATCATCACCACAAAAACAGTAAAACTTAATTAATATCAAAACCATAAAAATGCCGAGTTTTGTGCACCATTAGCTGATGTTGCAGATTCAGGAGGTATTCTTGAAACCAAAGCAAACAATGTTGAAAGATACACTGCACAAATGACATTATCTGCAGCTAATCCAGCCGCTAAAACTGATGAAGAGATGCCAAGAGCATCAGAAATAGCAACATAATTGACAGCTACAGAAAAACCAAAGATGAAAAAAAAATCAGTCACGATACATAACCAGGAAAAAGAAGAGAGAAATTAATCAAAGAAACTAAACAATGAATGTCAACATAAACAGGTTCCAGATAACCACAGAGCTTTAGAAAGAAAAGCAATAACCTCCACCAACGCATCTGTCCATAAGTGCAGCTGCAATTTTCCAACTTGACCAAGTGACCTCATTGGCACAATCAGATATGCCAATGCTATTCCAACCGTTGTTGCAACTATCATGCAACAAAAGGAAAACCATGTCAAATACACTCATGTATTCTATGAATCATGTTGAGAACCTGAATCAGAAGTTCAGGTTAAGTTACTAATGTGGATTGATTTCATATAAGGATACCAAAAATCATAATATCATGATACCAAAAATCAGATACGCCAATGCTGTTCCAACCGTTGTTGCAATTATCATGCAACAAAAGGAAAACCATGTCAAATACACTCCTGTATTCGATGAATCACGTCAAAATCCGGAATCAGAAGTTCGCGTTGAGTTACCAGTATGGATTGATTCCTATGAGGATACCAAAAATCACAATATCACAACTTCATCCCAGTTTCCATGGTAAGCTAAAGGCTATCAATTTACTCTACAAATGAAAATGGAAAGCCATTAATTTTTTTTCCACTAGAAAATATCATCTTGTAGCATACTACCCGATTCTAGCAAGAAAGCCAAGAGAAGGATCCCAGTGGACTTAATCACACGGCGCAAGTCAGCTCTAAAGAGCAACAAAGGAATAGCTCGAGGAGCAAAAACTTCAAAACAATCGAGTACGCCGGAGACTCACAGGAAATAATCCCAAAATTGCTCGCCGCAAGTCGTACCAAAAATGCTCACTAGCGCCCACTCAGTGTACTCCCAATCTTGGTCCTCTCTGACCTTCAAATTTTCATCGCAAACAACAAATTTAACAAAACCCTAATGATATTTGCATAGAATGATACATAGAAGGACAGGAAAATTTACCAGATACCGAAAGCGCCGGTGGCGAAGAGGGCAGTCCGTGTGCTCCATTTGTCGTGGGGAGAAACGAGAGGGAACTTCAACTAGGATCTAACGGTTACAGATCGGGTCAGGTCGGAGCTTTTAGGGAAAGGAGGAGGCGAGAAAAAAGTATTGCTTCTATTGTGAGATAAAGAAGACGAGGATGACCATTGATCTGCAGGAATTGAACTGATTCGAGTTGTTGATGAGATAATTAGAAGACTTTGGCGGGAACGTAAAAAATGCATATAATAAATATATCTTAAATTTATTTATTTTTTATAGTTAAAATTTTAATTTAATTTTTTATATTTAAACTTAATTTATATTTTAAATTTTTAATAATATAAAATTTTAATTAATTTATAATAAATATTATTATATTATTTACAAATAATTTATGTTAAAACTTTCTAACAATATAAAAATACTCTAAATAATAAAAATTAAAATATTTTACAATTATTAATTAATACTATTTAAAAAATTACATAATAAAATTATTTTTTATTATATATTATAAAATTTATATGAAATGTTAAATAATTTTAAATTAATTTATAAAAAAATTAATGTGTGTTTATATACATAAATTAAATGTTTTTAAACAAATATTATTTTATTTATTTTATAAAACAAACCTAACAAATTTTAAAAATTAAATATAAAATTTTATTTATAAAAAATAAATAAAATAAAATATTATATTTTTAATTAATTAATTTAAAATTAAAAAAATAAACATATTTTTTTATAAAATTTATTGCAAAATAAAATTAAAATTTTTGTAAAAAATAAATAACAAAACTCTTATTTTAATATTTTTTATTTTTTTAAATAAAAAATCATATTTAAATTGTGAATCAAACCTGTAAACAAACATGCAAGGTTGAAGAAGATAAAAGAAAGAACATGACTTGTTCCACGGCATCACGGGAGCAATCATCAGACTCAGTGGACAACTACAGCAACGATGGGTACCAACTTAGTCATTTTAGTCGGATCATTTTATAACAATTCAACCCCACCTCAAGACGTATACACAAAGGATAGAGCTGGAAAGAGATTGTCTATATGCAGGAAGGGTAAATTGTAGTAGTAACAATTGGCGGTAGAATCAGTTCACAGATTCAGCCACCCAAATTTTTATACTACTGATTTTCATTGTGATTACCTAGTGCTGATACTGTTTCCAAATGTTACAGCATATCAAAGTCAGAGAAAATGGCAGACATCAATTCTTATAAACTTGCATAGCAGCTGTTTCGGCTCGCAGCTATCATCATCTTTTGCTGGGTAAATGCTCAAGACTAGCGTTATGAGAAATGCTGTCAGCTTGCTTCTGCTTCTTTAAGCTGGAACACTCTTCCTCCAGTGCTTTCAATTTGTTCTTAATTGCTGCTATTTTTGCACTCCGGTTCATCTGTCCTGATGTGCCACCAACAAGGCTTGATTTACTTGCATCACGTACTGTTTTGGTAGAATTTTGTGCTGCTTCCTCCACACACTTCTCGCTAGCCAGACGAACAACTAAAGGGCGACCACAAGCTAATCTCCCGTGCATCTTCTCCTTGGCCAGTTTAGCTTCCTGCATGCTCACTTTAAACATGGAACTCAGAAATTGCTTAAAAATCAAAAGTCTAGAAGCACACAACTTACCTCTTTTGAGCTGTACTGGATAAAGGCAAAGCCTCGTGGCTCTCCACGCTTTGGGCCACGGGTATGCCACAGGAAGTCCTCTGATACAATCTTCCCATATGGAGAGAACATCTTAATCAGGGCAGCCCTGCAAAAAAGACATCGAGCAAGAATAAAGCAACAAAGAAGAAAAAGACTCAATTTGAAAATTTTTCCTTACTCTGTTATTTTTAGATCGAGGTTACCAACATAAAGCCTGCTCTCACACTTCTCATCAAAGTTCTTAGGATCCTGCATACAGTCAATACATAATTCAAAAAGACATTAGCTGCCTTGATACATCATGCTAGAGAATAAATCTTTCTGGGAACTCCATTTAACTCAAACTTAGTCCAACTTTAGGGTCCACAGATGAAAGTCTCCCAAAACAACTTATGGAGTTAGGTTGCAGAAAATAAGAACAAAACAAATGATAACTGATAATGAAAAGCACTGCTAACCTCACCGGGGATTATGAATACAATTAAAAGTGCAAGATGGTTTTAACTTGATGACGGCAAAATGCTAGATTTTCACTTAAGGATCACAAGTAAACGCTAATTTTAACATGGGTAAATATCTAATGGGAACAAGTTAAATTGGTTCTTCAAAAACCAGGGCCAAATTTCATTTCCATCACGACAATAGCAGGATCAATTTCATTTCCACGAATAAACGAGGGAACACAAAACAACAAGAATTATCAAGCGAAACATCAACAATCGGCAGCTAAAGGGAAAACAAATTAGCCAAGATACAACAATACAATTTCTCAATCCCAAAATAAGAAGTTAATGAAAAATAAACATCAAGCAAGGCGAAAAAAAACCCATCATATCAATGGTTTAAACTTCCAACACGCACAAATTCAAAAGCTACATATCCACTTATATGCTTTAGAGATTCAATTTACCATGAAAACACAAGCAGCAATGCGATCAATATTTGAGTACCCACCCACACGCGTAATCACGGCATAACAGTCCGCACCGTCCTGCAACTAAACCATCTTCTGCTATAATTAGCGTAACATCTAATAAATAAATAATATGCAACTTATTATTACCAAAGTAATATCCATAGTAATAACAATAATATCAAGGCAATTGCCACAGGAAGCATCGTACGCTATGAATTCAGAGAAAATCGACCACAAGTTATGCTAATAGCCCAAAATGAACTATTAAGCATATGATTTCCAGATAAAACCCTAGTTAACTTTAAGAGATAGAAGAATTTGGTGACAGTTGAAAACCGGATAACTTACAAATTGAGGCTTCCTAGTGAGTTGACGTCGATGGGCGAACTGTCTGATGTCGAGTATAACTAGTTCAGAAGATCAAGTAACCAGCAGGCAGCTAGCAAGAAAATGCCAGCGCAAAGAAAATAACTGGGCGTTTAACGCTCTCGTCAAGAAAGAGACGACCTTGTATCCATCGATGTCTTGAATCTGATCGTGGATTGATTTGGGTTTTAGTATATTTGGGCCTTGTGGGTTTTGGCCCACTCAATGGTGAGGGCTGCATGACCCGTGAACTTCTGTAGACATGTGTACAAACAATAACTTGATGATGGAAGTACTGAAAATGACAGTCACCCACCGACTAGAAAGACTAGATGCGCTCTTAAGGTGTATATTGTCAATGGAATGATCTCTAAAACATGGCAATAATTACGGTTGTGTGTCCAGAAACGAGTGGCGCAAGGTTGTATTCCATTAAAGGCCAGGCCAGACCATCCATTCCATGATCATACCAGCATAAAATGTAGATGCCTGCCAACTATATTTCTTATAATACCCGCCAACTATCTATTAAAAGAAAATGGAAAACAGAACATTTTCAAAGTTGCAGGAAAAAGAAAGGTTGGCAAAGATTTTGCTACGAAAACTCTGAACTTTAATCATGGATTAATAATTACTAATTGTTCTTTTTAACATGTGTGTACTTTGAGGAGTGTTTCTCCAAGCACAGAACAGAATCCCTCGTCTTCTACAGTCCCGTTGTGGACAGACGTACAGTTACAGTTCTGTTTTTTATCTTAAAAGCACTGATACACTTGTCTTCGGTTCGCTAACCCCAGAAAAGAAAAAGGAAACAGCAGAACTACTTCAATGGAGACCGAAAAAGCAGTTCTCCTTCCATTTGTGACTCTCTTTTGTTCTCTCCTTCACTTTTCAGCTACTGCTTTCATTCCTACAGACAACTATCTACTCAACTGCGGATCAACCACAAACGCTTCACTTTATAACCGCGTCTTCATACCTGATGGTTCCTCTAAATATGTTTCTCTCGCAGCAGAGCGGTCCATTTCGGTCACTAACAATAGCCCCTCTCCAAATTCGTCTGCTCTGTACAACACTGCTAGAGTTTTCAACAGTGATGCCAGCTACAAGTTTAACATCAAAAGGAACGGGACTCACTTGGTACGTTTCCATTTCTCGCCATTTGTAGCCAAGAATTTTAAGTTAGCATCAGCCAAATTTAGTGTTTTGGTTAATGGGATGTTGATACTCAGAGATTTTAGTACCGAAGTTATGGTGCTTGAGGAGTTTATTGTGAAAGTAGATGATGATGCGTTTGAATTTATTTTTCGGCCTGTTGGCGATTCGGGTTTCGGGTTTGTTAATGCAATTGAAGTTTTTTCTGCTCCTAGTGACTTTATTATAGATGATGGAGCTAGGTTGATTAGTTCTAGTGGGAGTATTGAGGATTTTAAGAATCTTGGTTCGCAAATTTTGGAGACTGTTCATAGGATTAATGTTGGAGGCTCAAAGATTACACCTTTTAATGACACCTTGTGGAGGACTTGGATTCCCGATGATGATTTTCTTGTCTTGAAATCTGCTGCTAAGCGTGCATTCACCACTAATCCACTGAATTACCAAAAAGGCGGTGCGTCTAGAGAGATTGCACCTGATAATGTTTATATGAATGCACGAGAGATGAATAGGGATAATGCAACAGTAGGTGCAAGGTTTAACATCTCTTGGAATTTTCCAGTTGGGTTGCGTGGCGTTAGACACTTAGTTCGGTTGCATTTTTGTGATATCGTTAGTTCTTCACTTAATCAGCTGTATTTTAATGTATATATCAATGACAATTCTGCATACAAGGATCTTGATTTGTCCACAATCACGATTCATGTGCTTGCATCTCCTGTTTACATGGATTTTGTTGCTGATTCAGATGATTCTGGGCTTATGCGAGTAAGTGTTGGACCTTCGGATTTGAGTGGTTCTTTGAAATTTAATGCCATTTTGAATGGGGTAGAGATAATGAAAATGATTAATCTAGCTAGTTCAGAAACTGGTGAGAAGAAGAAAAATATTTGGATTGTGGTGGGTTCAGTTGTTGGAGGTTTACTCTTATTGTGTTTGGCTGTAGTAGCAGTTCTGGTCTTATTTAAATGCAGGAAGAAGAAACTGAAACCAAGGACTGCTGAGAGTGTAAGTTGGACACCTTTACGTGTATATGGAGGTGGTTCACACAGTAGAACATCTGATGGAACAGCTGATGCCTCTCCAGGTACAAATGGTTATCACAGATTGAGAATCCCTTTCGCTGATATTCAACCGGCAACTAACAATTTTGACAAGAATCTGATTATTGGTTCTGGTGGATTTGGAATGGTTTACAAAGGGGTCCTTAGAGACAGTACAAAAGTTGCTGTTAAAAGAGGTGTTCCAGGGTCTAGGCAGGGACTCCCAGAATTCCAGACAGAAATAACTGTCTTGTCCAAGATTCGTCACCGCCATCTTGTTTCTCTTGTTGGATACTGTGAAGAACAATCTGAAATGATATTGGTTTATGAGTACATGGAAAAAGGGCCATTGAAGAAACATTTATATGGTCCAGAACGTACACCTTTATCTTGGAAACAAAGGCTTGAAATATGCATTGGTGCAGCCAGAGGTCTTCACTACCTTCATACAGGTTCAGCACAAGGAATAATCCACCGTGACATTAAGTCTACCAATATCCTGCTCGATGAAAATTATGTGTCAAAGGTTGCTGATTTTGGTCTTTCAAGATCTGGTCCGTGTCTCAATGAAACCCATGTAAGTACCAGTGTCAAAGGTAGTTTTGGGTATCTTGATCCAGAGTATTTCCGAAGGCAGCAGCTTACTGATAAATCTGATGTGTATTCATTTGGGGTTGTACTTTTGGAAGTTCTGTGTGCTAGACCTGCTGTTGATCCACTGCTTGCTAGAGAGCAAGTTAATTTAGCAGAATGGGCAATGCAATGGCAGAAGAAGGGCATGATTGAACAAATTATGGACCCTCAACTTATAGGAAGGATCAATCCTAGCTCTTTGAAGAAATTTGGGGAAACCGCTGAGAAATGTTTGGCCGAATATGGTGTTGATAGGCCAACTATGGGTGATGTATTGTGGAATTTGGAACATGCACTTCAGCTTCAGGAGTCTGGATTGGCTAAAGAACCACGCAAGGACAGCAATACTAATGCACTGGGGCTACCGACACCTAGAATTGTTCCCGAAGCAACATCTAGCAATGTAAAAGAGGAGGGAGATGACGTTAATGGCAACTCCAATGTCAGAACGAGTCATGTCTTTTCCCAGTTGATGACCAATGAAGCTAGATAGTTCATGACTGCATGCTTTAATATGAACAGTCCATACTGTATTGACATTTCGGGGAAGCTTGATTGTGTCTTCGGAGTTCTGCAGGAGGTACTAATCTGAAGTTCAACCTCCTCCCATTCCCCGGGGTACAATTTTTTTCCCCCCAAGTTTCATCCTAATAGCGTCTTAGCTGTATTATACTCTTTTGCTGTATTCCACTAGATAGTTATTGCATCAATAATAGTGAACCCTGTAGTTGTATAATAGCACAAAAATAATGTGGTAGCCATAACTAGTCCAATATTCTGAAAGAGGTCTAAACTTATCTCTTTTCCTATCTGTGTTCCATTTGGGTATTAAAAAATTCATTGAAAATATTGTTTCTTTGGGATGCAACTTCCATGTGTCCTAATATTACATGTTAGACTAAAGATATGCAGCGAATTTTCATTATTGCTGTTGCTTGTTCCTTACTTTGTCGCCTCTTGGTTTAACACTGATGATTGTAATGTAAATTATTGAAGTTTCCTTTGTCTTTTTTCCCCGCCCCATTGAGACCAACCATCATGGTCTTGGTTTTTTCATACAAAGTTGTTTTAACACTTCTCTTATCTGGAGAATTCTTCAGGATGACTCGTTCTCTTCTGATTAGGTAGTATTTTCAACTATGTGGCCAAATTATGTCATTTCTCATGGTCAACTTTACACAAACACACATTGAAAGGAAGAAAATGATAAGAGAAAAATGACAATTGAAGAGTAAAGGGTTTCTAGTATTCACTTTGGATATAAAGGTCCAGCCTTTCCAATCTGTGCCCTATTCACCTGATGTATCATATGCTTCTCACATTAGACAATTCATGGATCAAGTTAACTGTTGCCCATGCGAAGTTGGGGCCTTCAATGGGTGTGTTCAGTTTGCTAGAGAAGTATTATTGATAATTTTTTTTTAGAAAAAAAAAGGGGAACAGCAGTGGAAGAATGGAGAGTCAGAGATATCATCAGCTGTATGAAAGTGAAGATGGCATGTCCACTCACAGTTAGACCTGCAAGCCATTACTTTTAATTGCAAAGTTCTTGCAGATCTGATTCTCCCTCGCTACCATTTCACATAATGCCAGAGGCATTGCCAGCCCAGCCCATTCATTCTCCTTCATTATTGTTTATATGCTTCAAGGCTTCGGTATTATTCTCTTTGCAGAGCAGCAAATCCTGCTTTCTCTAGAATAAGTAAAATTCGTTATTGAAGTTTCGTTTGCAGCAAATCATACGGAGGTGTCGGTGTCTCGAATCTAATAATTGCATGCGTGACAACGTGGGGCCACATCATGTGCAACTGCGGGTTAATCATATCCGTTAGTGCCTGATAGTTGCAAGATAACTACTTGTCATTTTGGTAATTTCAACCCAAACCGGAGGCCCATTTTGTAACCGGCCTTTTCATTTCATTCGATCTTCAATTTTAAAAAATTAGTTTACTCTCTTAGAATTTGAAAACCGAGTGTACCTCCCCTCTAATATAAATATAATAATAATAGTAATAAATCACGAAACGGAAACCCAAAAAATATTAAAAAAAAATAAAAATTGAGCAATTCGAGGCGGGGATATTCAAATTGGAGAGGGAGCGAAAGTGAAAAGTGGAATTGACGTTGGATTCAATCATTCGATTTCGTTTGCTTCACAGAAGAGAAAGTAAGAGACAGAGAAGAGTAGAAGAACGTGTATTGTTTGTGAAGGAAGTGTAAACTGTTAGGGGAAATATAGGGTTCAGGCAACGATGATGGATGTGATACTTCACGTTTACGATGTGACGAATAGTGGATCGGAGAAGACGAACAACACTATTATGCAAATCAACAAGGTCTTCAAAGACGGTATTGGCATCGGCGGCATCTTCCACAGCGCTGTTCAGGTTTCCTTCTCTCTCTTTTCGTCATCTTAGTGTATGTATGTGTTAATCGATTGATGTGATTGTGCAATGTTGAGTGAGTGTGAATGAGATCTGGAGCTTTTTTTTTCCTTGAGTGGTCAGTGACGGCTTTGGTTGAAAGTGTACTGTTTTCTTGCTTATTAAAGTGTGAATAATTGTAGTAATTTACTGTTTTAATTGTGGCAGGATGAGATCTGGAGTTTTGGTACAATTGTTGGTTTGTTTGGTGTGTACGTGTCGGTATGCGTGTTAATACGTTGATGTTTCACTGTAGAATTAAACGATAAAATGAATAGACTACACGTAAAACTAGGTCAAGTGTTAGTTGTTCAATCACTGGTATACTTGGTCCATATCTCGACTTAAGTAAATCAGAGAACTAAATTCTTGTATTCTTTCTATTTTCAATTGTCGGTGGAACCCGGTTCATGAATTGTTTTAGGATCCGTCATCGAGATAGAGTCCCCGTGATCAAGGAGGCTACCTTGTATGATTGCGATAACCTCTAGCTGTAAATTATTTTTTCTCGTTGAGAAACCAAGTTATGTACAGAAATGGAAGAGTGCTAATGTCCATGCAAGCATGCTGTCTAGCGAATGTGTTTTTCCTGTTTTTGACACTGCTGTTCTCTGAGAGTGAAGCATTTTTTTTGTCTTCCACTTATATCCTCAAATCTGCGCCACCCATCTCATTTGAAATTCATGAAGAGAAGTAGTACATATGTGCAAATATGCAAAAGCAACGATTAGGTATTGACTATGGGGAAGAGATGGCATAAGATACTTAATATGGTTGATTTCTTTTTCTTTTTGGTTTTTTTAACAGGAAAAAATCTCTTGGTAATTGGCTCTCTTTGGCTACTTTGAGCACATGTTAGTTCTTCTTAGACTTTCGTGCGATGCTTTTGCTTGGCAATTCATGTTCAATTGTTATTTCTAGTCAATAATATTTAACTCTTAAGTTTAGTTGTTTGTTAGGGTAAGAATAGTCTAGTCCTTTACCTGGCAGGTATTTGGAGATGAGGAATGGTCTTTTGGGTTTTGTGAACAAGGATCTGGAGTTTTTAGTTGTCCACCTGGAAAGAATCCAATGTATACATATCGTGAGTCCATTGTTCTTGGAAAAACAAGCTTTTCAATCTTCAAGGTAAATCAGATATTGCGGGAACTTAGTAGCGAGTGGCCTGGAAATTCTTATGATCTGTTATCCAGAAACTGCAACCACTTTTGTGATGAGTTTTGTGAAAGACTTGGCGTGCCAAAGCTTCCAGGTAAACGTTATATGAGATAATGTAACCTACTATCCTTCCTCGGTGCTTCAATTTTTAAATTCTTATTTAGTGGTGCGCGGGGTTGAATTGACTGGCATATTAGATGCTACATTTGACAGTCTGGGCATAATGAAATGTCTATTAGCAACCCGTAATAACAGTATTCAATTTAGTTTCTTTTGTAACATTTTTGTTTATATAATTTCTGAGAGATTGGTGTTACCTCAGAATTAGAATTTTGATTTTAAGCATTAGATTTTATGTTCCAAAAGGAAAAAAAAATGTTCTTGGTTGTGTTACCCTTGCATTTTTCCATATCATTGGGTGGCCATTGACCAGGTGCCTGGTAGCTTGCCTGGCTTAGCTCTAAGAAAACAGGGCTAAGGCTCCTTTTGGCAAGAATAAGGCCTGGCGCACATGTTTTGTTAACTTATTGGAAAATCAACAAAGAGCTATGCCAGCATTGATTTAAATTGGAACAGTGGGCCAACCCAGGATCTACAATTGCTCTCTGGTGCAAGACCTCAGCAAGGTGGTAGAGTTTGGCAGCTTGCTGTCACTGCTAGGTCTAATAGCTTGCTGTCACTGCTAGGTCTAATAGGTTGTAGATATAATGTATAACATATGAGCTCGCTTTGTTGTCCAGAGAATTAAATTATGAATTGTGCATTTTTTTTGCTTTACACTCTGGTTTTATCTATGTTTATCCAAGAAGCTTGTACTGTCTGAGACAGGCTTTGTGAACAAGTTTTGCCAAGGTAATACATAATGGTTTGCATTGTGTTGTGATATTTTGTAATAGGTTGGGTTAATCGTTTTGCCAATGCTGGCGATGCTGCAATGGAAGTAGCAGGAACCACTGCTCTACGGGTAAGACGACATTCAGCTTTTTGGGTGTTCTTAACCTGCTGGAAATTGTTGATCTAGATTGACTTGATCTTTGGAGAAACAGATACTCTTATCTGCAATTCACATTTGCTTGAATTTCCCTGTTTACTGCCCTGTGTCTTTAACTTTTGGTAGTGTTGAACTTGTGGCTGCCATGTGCTATTGGTATCAGGCATCAGCAATGAATTTTGGACAACTGATCAGTGTGATATTGTGGGAAGTCCTAGCAAGTTCTGCATTTGACTAACAAGTATTCATATTGTCTGTATGCTATTGCAGCTGAGGCAGGCCAAGACAGAGATCGTCTCAGCTAGCAAAGTGGCTTATCGTTTCCTTTTGGGTGTTGCTTCCAATGCCAATGGTACCAACAAGGTAAACGGGCCCATTGCGGCCGATGGGGTCAATTGGGCTGTCCCTGATTCCCCGAGCAATTCAAACAGAGGAAGTCCTAGAGTCGCGTGGTTTAAAAACCTAATTACCGCTGGTGCTAAACCTTCCAGTAGTTCAGAAGTTGAAGATCACGAGAAGGATGCATCCTCCGCAACAGGAGCAAGGTCAAGAAGCAGTATCACTGCAACAGAATCAATAGCGTGATGTTTAACAGAACATCTTGCAAAGTAGATGCGTGGTAGATGAAACCATGGAAACACGGTGTTGTGGCAAAGAAATTCATTTGTTTGTTAATGTAAAGCGTCTCAATTTGTGTTGCAACAAGTTAAACCTTGCCCGTTGACTCCTCAAAGGAACTAGAGAATACGAAGGAGTTCATGGAATCTGAAGATATTTTCTCTCCTTCACAATGTGTGATGCTCATTCCTCTTCCAATATTGGTGCTTTCATGCGCTCTGCTTGTGCTCGAGGCAGTGTTTCTCTTTAATATTCTTTAGTGCTTCCCGTACTTTGAAACAGGGATGGATGAATGCTTGGCACTGAACCTAGGCTGCCAAAGAGCGACTAGAAATTTGTACTAAGATTTTAAATTACAATTGAATCGTTTGATTAATCAAGAGAATAAAGAGAAACATAAATCAAGTGCTGCTCAAAAGAAACGTCCGACAATCTGTAACCCTTGAAGGCCTCACAAGTAAAAATATCAGTGAGAGTTGCGAATAACAAAAGGTTTTTAATTTAGTACTCAATACATCAGTGTCAGTCGACTTCTGCAAGTTACGTGTATCTGCTCATAGCTCATGGACTCGACGAAACACTCCTATCAGATACAGAAAATTAAGCATATTGTAGAAACAGAAAACAAATATAGGCATGCTAGGTCAGCCTTAAAACAGAAGCAGCAACACACAAACATTGAGAGAGAACAAGTTCATGATAAATATATACATAACCATCATTTTAGAACCTTGAACCAAGACTCACCACTCTAAAGCATTTCATTAAGAACGATCCTGTCTACTTGTGCATCCTCTGCAATTTGAAGTGATGAAACAGCTTCTGCTGCAATAAGACCAGCAGATAATTCTGAAGCACCCCAACCTCCATCATCAAGATTCGGTGCACACAAACTTCTTCCAAAAGGCCCACATGAGAATGACCAGTCACTATTTCCAAAATCATCCCATTTGCATTCAGAACCATAGGCATTAGAGACCCAACCAATTCCCTTGAGTGTGCACTTTGGATGGTCCTGATGAGGAAGGGATACTCCACTTTCACAGGTGAAAAAGTCAACATTGCCATCACAGTCCCAAGGGTTGAACCCTGCTTTTTTGTTCAAAACAACCTTACATGAATCATCAGGATCTTCACAAAGGACACGCAAAGCAACAGCTTCAGCAATTGCAGCACCTTCTTCATCTAGCCTCTGCTGTTCTTCTTTCTTTTTCTGTTTCTTCTTTTCTAGTTCTGATCTGATGGCTGCAGAAGTAGCCAGGGCTTTCTCCAGTCGCCTCTTTTTCTTCTCTGCCTGCTTGATGCGATCTAATTCATCCTTCACCTGCTTCTTCTTTGCTTTTCGCATGACAGGTTGCACTTTATTACACACTGTGTTATCCATGAAGACTACAAACACTACAAATTCAACCTTCACAAACTCAGTCTGTTTGCTCGGATTCTTTCCTTTATGAGGATTCCTCTATTTCATATACATTTCCTATAACTATTTTTTCTGTCCTTCACTTTCCTTATAACCCTAATTAATTTCTAGTTCAATCTTGTATTGAAAACTAATATAATGTTATATTGCAACGGCTACACCCACTCAGGTCTGTATGAATACCTCATTTTACGAACAATGCAATCCCAAACTGAAACGACAGGAGACAACAGAAGTGAAAAATGATAAGCACTAGCAGAACCATCCATTGGCAACATTCTTCCTAATTTCCCACAACCCTTGCATTTACCCATTCTGTGAATGCCAGGAGAGTCAGTAGCTTAACGAAATTGCTGAAGTGACAATACACTTAAGGCTCAGACAGTTCACATGGCCTTCCAACTGCACTGGATGTAAAGAACTCACCATGTTAGCCATTAAAATGTGAAAGAAATCGCATACAGATAGAAGTTGCTTGCCAGTGAATGACATCATGGCATATATGCAGTCACTAATGGATTGTAGCAAAACAACAACAGTTTCCACGTAATTCTACTCTCTGATTATTACCATTACACATCAAAACTAACTCAACCACAAAAACTTCATGAAAGGAATTTTTAGCATCTATCAAGGCTATAAATACACCTTTACCATCATATTCACAATTTGTCTGTGCATCAAAAGAGACATCACCATCCAAATAGTATTTAACGCTCACAAAGTCGCACACATGAGAACAGATACACATAAAATATGAACAAACATGAAGAACCGCAGAACTTAGCAGTTAAATTATAAAAATGTCCAAAAAGCATGCACGCGTGCAAAATAAATGAATAAATGAAATAAAATAATTTCAAGAATAAATCTGCAAAGAGAATACAAAAAATTTCAAGATACATAAAAAAACATAATCCTTCCAGAAATGATTATCAACATAAGCAAATTCAAAGGTGAAAACAAAACACTGGGATCTGAAACCCAAAATGAGAAAATCAGATTCAAGGAGAACTTTTATTTGCATAATCTGGATTAGTGAAGAGCCCGCATCAATCACATTGAAACTTTCCTGAGAAAGAAAACTAAATTACTCAAAATAAGAATCCACCATACTTGTATACACCAGCCCAAGATCCTGACACACCCAACTGCTGAACAACCATAGATACAAATCTAAAGCCGAAACTCCATTTATTAACCATGACTTTAACAACCAAATCCAATATAGTTGGTGAATTTTTCATTTGTCAATAACCAGACTGTTAAACATATAACATCAAATTCAGGTTCTCAATAACCAAAACAAGGGTTATTACAATACACTATTAATAAAACATAATTTTCTAAATCACATGCAAATTTGCAAAACGAGATCTGTCGCAGAATTTCAATCAAATAATCAATAAAATTCGAATCTACACAAACCCATTAACTTAAGAAAGATATCTAACCGACCCAGATCAAGAAATTTCAGATTCGATCGATGCAAATCGATAAATACAAATATAAGCATCAGATCCAAATACCCGTCAAGCCAAAACAAACAAATCCCAACAGAAAACCAACCACAAAATTATAAACAAAACATAAATAAATGTTCAAAAAATTGAAAACCAAACCTGGCTAATAATGGTTTCTCTGAGATCGTACAAAGTAGAAAGCGAGAGAAAATTAGAGCGGAAATTGTGTGTTTGGTTCTACAGAGAGCCGAAGAGATAAAGAGAGAGAAAACTAACTGATCAAGTGCCGTTGACGAATGAAAGATAGACACGTGCCACCGGTGGACTGTAGTTGATGTAAAGCGTAAATCTAGAATATCTCTGACTTTTGTAAATTGGGAGTGTCAGTACTTTGTCACGCCACTTGGCGGCTGAACTTAGTATAGATCAGGTTTGTTCTATGTGGGTTCCACCTCAACAAGGTAATACCCTCCGTCTGATTGGCCTTTTCGGAACTTTCATGATGATCATAAAGCTGAAGAAGATGTACCCATTACGTGATTCTCTTCATGATAAGGCTTATACTCATCTCCAAACATTTTGGGCCAAGGCCAGTACACTTTGGGCCTCAATGAATCTGGTTGTGGCCCAAACAATTGAACTACCTCTTCCAATCCCATTTCCTTCACTGTCCGGCGAACCGCGAATTCTAATTCCTAGCGATGCTTTCTCTCCTTCACAGCCCGGCAATCCGATTTAAACCTGCGATACCTTCCAAAACCCTTAAAACCTATTCTTTTAAAACAACCGTCCAATCCGTTCTCCAATGTAACCGAAAGCCCGAGCTTGCAGGCGAGACGCCACGTGTGGTGGTCATTACCTCTGGTAAAGGCGGGGTCGGCAAGACTACAACAACTGCAAACGTTGGTCTTTCCTTAGCCCGTTTTGGCTTCTCCGTCGTCGCCATTGACGCCGACGTCGGCCTGCGGAACCTCGACCTCCTCCTCGGCCTCGAGAATCGCGTCAACTACACTGTTATGGAGGTCCTCAACGGCAACTGCCGCCTCGATCAAGCGTTAGTCCGTGACAAACGGTGGTCGAACTTCGAATTGCTTTGCATTTCAAAGCCAAGATCGAAGCTTCCTCTTGGGTTCGGTGGCAAGGCTCTAGTTTGGCTCGTTGATGCACTGAAATCAAGACAAGAAGGTAGCCCTGATTTTATTTGAATTGATTGTCCAGCTGGCATTGATGACGGTTTTATAACAGCGATAACGCCGGCTAATGAAGCTGTGTTAGTGACGACGCCTAATATAACGAGTTTAAGGGATGCTGATAGAGTGACAGGGCTGTTGGAATGTGATGGGATAAGGGATATAAAGATGATTGTGAATAGAGTGAGAACGGATATGATAAAAGGAGCGGATATGATGTCGGTGCTGGACATACAAGAAATGTTAGGGCTGGCTTTGTTGGGTGCAATTCCAGAGGATTCAGAAGTGATAAGGAGTACCAATAGAGGGTACCCTCTGGTTTTGAACAAACCACCTACGCTTGCGGGGTTAGCATTTGAGCAGGCTGCGTGGCGTCTTGTTGAGCAGGATAGTATGAAGGCTGTTATGATCGAGGAAGAGCCGAAAAAACGTGGGTTTTTTCTCATTTTTCGGCGGGTAAACTGATTTAGTTGAGTTGCTAATCTTTTTCTTCACTGTTTATGGTAGGCTGCTGAATACTTTGTACAGTGGGTGGGTAAAGTCTGGCTTGTTTTTCTTTCTAATTTTAGGGATCGTATTATTTGTGCTGTTAGTTATAGAGGTGTTGTCTCTACGTTTTAGATTAGAGGTTGGGTCGGCTTGATTTCCAATTTTGTTTATATAACAACGATTTTGTGGTTTAAAAGTTCAATTTTGAATCTTTGAAATCGAAAATGAGAAATGCTATATCTAATTGAATTATTTGAATTGTGTTCATTCTTGGTTTCAGAATTCCAATGTCGTTCTCGCTCTTTTAGCATTGGAACTTGTATAATTTTTAAGCTTCTTGTATGTGGATTATGCATAATATGAGATGATATTCATTGGGTGAAAGTGCCAATTAACTGACCACTGACTATCAAGATAAAGTATACGTATATGTCAAGAGATAGAATCGTTCAATTTGATTTGAATTGACAAATGAAAAGATAACTAAAAGAAAAAAAAATGGGAGAAAGATCACCAATCTGTTGTCAATTTTGTTTGTTAGTCTGTTTGCTTCGTATAGCAAAAAGCTGGAACAAGGCAGGTCCTCAAGTTAAACTGCACATAGAATGAGAAGGGAGTGGCATGTAATGTAGAATTTGTATTATCTTTATGCTGCTGAAGATGTCGGATAATGGTCACCTCATAAGCTCTTTTCTCCATAGATGGTGTTTCTTTCTTTATGTGTGTGTGTGTGTGTGTGTGTGTGTGTGTGTGTGTGTGTGTTTAATAGATATCAACAATTTAAGTTACTCTTTGAAAAGCTTTCGGAACCCTCTGGGTACTTTCTGCTCTGTTTGCCTCGATGAAAAAGCTAAATTCATGTTAGCATGCTATTTGTTATGATAGAAGACTACTATTATAAAAATTGATTAGTTTGAATTTGGAGAAATGGTGCCCATGGTTGGGGGAGAGACAGAATGCCAGTTGCATACACGTCGATACATGAATAATCAATTTAAAGTCTGCTTTAAGAATAAATAGTTTGTGCAGCACTTATGCCTCTTGTTGCCATTGTCTTTAGAAGTTCTGCATCTGGCTTGAAAGATTTTCGATTGCAAACCTGGAATCCTGTGTATCAGTACTTCAAATGTGGAATGTCTTCTTTAAATTTTAATCTTGTTAGATTACAGTCTCTGTTGCAATTTCAGGAAGGAATTCCATAGGCTACTGGAAGTCCTGCTATCTTGGGCAGTTAATTTTGCTTTTCCTCTAAAAAGAAAAAAGAGATAAAGAGCCTTTAGCATGGAGTGCACGTATTAGGAACCTTTTTCTATTTCAATTTTTCCTGGATGTACATTACATTGCATTTTCCTCAAAGGTTCCGAACCAAAAAACTCTGGTTACAACTTACAATGGAAGGCTTTTGATGCCAAGAGGGGTTCACTTTCCGCCAAGAGGGTTTGTCATAAACTTTACTCTCTTTCGCAATTGGCAGAGCAATTTGGGGCCAACGGTGGTAATATCACCTACATTCAAAAAAGTTAACTTGCTACATTCAGATGCTTTAGAGTAACATTCCCCTTCATGATCCCACTTATAAACACGTCAGATTAAACACTGATTACCTGCTCCAAGTGTTAATATGACCATTTCATGATGAAGATCTAAGGATATCTGATGCACTAATTTGTCAACCACATCCCTCTGTAAAAAACAACGAAGGAGTATAAGAGGGGGCTATACGCTAAAAAAAGTTATACAACGTGCGAAATTATTTTTTTCCCACGAGTAGAAACAAAGAATTGAAACTACTTCGTCTGAAGTCACCAGTACATTCATGGCAAAGATGAACCACTGCCTTCTTTGTTTTCTTTCAAGCATTATACATACAGGCAAATACCTAGGGATTACAAAAGATTCACCAAAACAAAAAGAGCAAGCATGGAAAGTATGCATCATGCACTAGGTAGACAAACTTTTTTTACTTTTCATCATGCACTAGGTAGACAAACTTTTTTTACTTTTCAATGTTCTTTTGCTCCTATCAGGTGAGTAGGTACAAACACTTGTAAGAGATTTAGAAGAAAATAATTATGTAATACCAGATAAGGTATGTACTCAGATGGCGGGCCAATTATTGAAGCAGCTAAATCCTTTCCACTGACTTTCCATTCATTTTTTTCTCTGCCAGCATAGACCTGACGTTACAAAATCATCCTGTTAATAGCTCTTACCTACTGGAAAAGTAGATAACGCAACAAGGATAAACCAAGATAGTTGTACCGCTGTAACCACTACTTGATCTGCACCGCTAAGTGCACCCGCAAAATCATCCTTCAATGCAACTAGACGACTGCAGAAGTTACCAAAATTAAGTCCTACGCAATGTAATATGAATTAGGGCAAAAGACATTGTCAGAAAGAAAGTATGCAGTGAACACCTGTAAGTATGAGGCTGGAATACCACGAGAAGAAGCTTATCTGAAAATCTCTGACGAGCAGTTTGAAGAACTGCACGAACTTCTGTTGGATGGTGAGCATAATCATCGTATATGTGGCATCCATATATTGTTCCAATCATTTGAAAACGTCTAGAAACACCTACGAATTTGCTTAAGTGCAACTTTATAAGATCAAGTGATTCACGTGATTGTTTATGGTCACCAATCAATGTTAGCACTGTTGCAATAACCTGCATGAGAATTAACAAGATGATATCATGCGAGGTAATATTTTACAAATTAAGGAAGAAACAACTTTAGAAACCAAACTGCTCTAGTATTTCCAATCTTAAAGAAAAAGGATAATCACCCACTGCTATTGAATTCAAGACATTATGAACTCCTGGAATCTGTATACAGATCTCTGCCAATTGACGCCCCCGCTTGCACTGCAGGCAAATAGAAAAAGAAAAAAAATAGATCCAATGAGATCAAGGTCACCATTTTCTTATAAGCTTAGCAAAACAACAACATAAGTAGAAACTAAGATGTGATATGGGTGTAGAAAACTTCGAAAGTGCACATTGGCCATAACAGTTATACCTAAAGTCTGAAAATATGCTTGATGATTTCAACTAGATTGTTGTATTCTGGAAGCATAAGTGACAAAGGGATATCTTAAATTAGTTAAAAAGACATACAGTCCCATGGACTCTCATTATTCACAGGAGTGTTATTTATGGTCATTTGGTGTTAAATGTTGACATTGTTATTCATAATTTGGTATTTGGAGTTTAATTTAGTCAAAATTGAAGTACATTTTTAACATCTGAAAAGCATGCAGATGGATGTTTGTGGCCAGGCTACTTCCAAATTCCAGAAAGGTGTCTGAAAATAAAATGTGGCTCGTAAACCAGTTTACATCTCACAATAAATTGGGGAATCCAAAACATTTTCAAAAATTTCATTGTCAGTAAAGAAAAAATGACACTTACCAAAATATAATCACTACCACCCTGTGAGTTTGGACAAACTGATTCAGCATGCCAATCATTAAAACTTGAAATACCATAAGTTATTATTCTGCAACTGTTGCCACATAGATATGAACTTTGATCCGACACCACATCACCAGAATACTTCAATCCAGTAACTTGTTTTATTTGATCCAGCAAGGAATATGCACCTTGACTGCACTCCCCTTCCGAAAGGAATTTCAAAAATTAGAATCCAAGAACTTTATAAGGCTGAAATTCATTACACTTTCTTGTAACTTAAACAACAGAAAAAACACTTGCAAAGAATCAACCACAGAACCCAACAAATTGAGAAGCAAGACCAAAAACCAAGAGCTGATTTCTGAGCAGTAAGTAGAGGAATTCCTACAGTTTAAAAGAGCCACTCAAAGACACAAGGAAGAAAAATGTGTTTTGAAAAATTTACTCCAGGTACCATGTCTAGATCTAGAGGCAAGCTTGTCTGCCTGTATTTTTAATTTCTGGTTTCGGATTTTCTCTTTCATCAACATCTTCCAAGGCACTCACTGTGAGAATATCTAAGTAATGAGATTCGCCTTCAAATAGAACATGTTTTGCTGACTACACATGCATAGGCTAAGGGCTAGAGATTATGTACGAATCCAAACGAGTTTCCATCTAGCAATAACAATGTAATGCCTGGACAAGTTTGGTACATTTCTAGAATATATTTCCTATATAATTTGAGAATTCTTTTTGACAGTAACTAGAACAGGTAATGTGGAAAGAAAGAAGGAAAAATAAATGTATATTGATTAACTGGTGAGACCAAGAAAATAGTAAGTAAATTAAGGCCACACTAGTACTCCATCTATATTCTCGAGGGAAAATTCTATACGCTCAATCACTTATTAAACTGCATAGGGTCTGGGCCACTCTGATCCCACACCTATAAGTCCTATCCATGGGAATAAGTGTAGATTTTAATAGGACAAACTTAGTAGACAGTGGAGATAAAATAGCATTCAACATATCCACAATTGCAGTTAAGTAATGAGGAGAAACAAGCACTCAAACCATCAATAAGCAACATAGGAACTTAAATCCAGACCGACTTTACCATCCTGTTTCCTATATAATTGCAAAACCCAATGTGACCATAATTAATATGAGGTTAGATGCTACAACTAGATAAGAATTTACATCCCTGAATAACCAGAAATAGAAAGAAACCAGTTTGACAAATTGTAGAGAACTAATAATCTTTCATAATTTAGCACAAAACCTTATACTCAAACTCATCAAATGCAGTAAAATTAGAATTTGTTGTAAAAAAGAAAGTCTGACCAATCTATACCTGTCCCCGCCTATAATAAGATGTCCACCCACCCTGATTTGCTTCAGAAATCTACTGAAAATACTTTTAACAGCCTCCTAATTGAAAGGAAAAAATATATATATCAATGCAAATCAGGAAAAGTTATCATGAATAATTACAGTATTAACTCTCAACAGTCCCCTAAGAAAATCACATCAGTCACCAACCTCATCTTGATAGATATCAACATGCTCCCAATCTAGATTTGTTATTATAGCAATCGAAGGTGATAATCCCAGAAAGCAACCATCATATTCATCAGCCTACATCCAAAAGAAGTACTAGAACATTAATGTGATTCTTAACAGAGGATAATACAATGAAAATGAATATAACAACTGTTTCCACCACCACTCTCAAGATGTTTCAATAGCCATAAAACCGTAAAAAAGATGCTCAATTATTTAAGTGAAGAATGTAAATAGATTTCCTTCCTTAATTTTGAAGACATACATAGTATAGCAAGCATCTTAAATTTCAAATACTCAAAAAAGAAAAGAGCATTCATATTAGTCCTATTAGAGTAAATTCATCGTTCTATGTAATCTAAATGTTCCTTCCATGTGTCGTACCACATGAACTCTATCAGGAAAAGTTTGAAATAAAGGTAAGCATACCTCCAGCACAAAGTTTTGACCACCTCCATAAATTATATTTCTGTCAGGAAACTGCAAAAAAAAGCAGTTTATGTAACATCGAACTTCTGTTGACACTCTACAATTTTCATTTGACTGTTGCAACTACTTATGCTACAAAGATGAAGTATCAAAGGCAACAATGGGGCAAATTGCCAAATGAACAAATGGACAGAAGCAAGACGAGCAAGAACTGCATCAAATAATTCTTCTTTTACTGGATAAGATTTTACCTGTGGCACGTGTGCTCCAACTACAGCCGTGAGATCATCTCCCATTTCCTTCAAAACATATGCAAGCATACTTGCCGTTGTACTCTTCCCTGCATATATCGATCATTAAATTGCAAATAAGGAAGAAAATATTATTTGAGACAGCTAAAAATATATCATCACAACCGTATCAGCAGCATCACTATTATCTCATAGGATGAAATCTAGCATTTGTTCTGAGTAAAAGTGCTTAAAATTTACAATTTACAATGATAATAGCAGGTAATAACATTACCATGACTACCACTGACAGCAATAAGATTGTAGTTCTCTGTGAGCTTTGCTAACCAATATTCTCGTTTGTAGCTGTGACAAGGGATAAAAACTGCTAATCAATGAATTATGGTAACCCTTAGCTTAGAAACTATTTGGTCTAGCCACTGAAAGACATTTCCCATCATTTAAAAAGGATAAACAAAAGCAAGTTGAATCTTTCAAAACAAGAGAACCAGTTTCAAAATTATAACCAAGTAACACCTATTTTGATATATATCAAGGTACTCACATGGGTACTCCAACAGATTTAGCATGTAAAATCTCCACATTGTCTTGTGGAATAGCACTCGAAACAATTACAGCATTAGGAAATCTTGACCCATCACTGCTCTGAATATTTGACACGGAGTGGCCAATGTGCAAATTTACCCCGGCTTCCTGCAGTCCATCCATGTAACTGCTCCGCACTATATCTGAGCCACTAACCTCAAAACCCTAAAATCAAATGTAGAGCACTTAAAACGTCCCTAGCTTTGCAATTTAGTTTATTGAGTTTCCATGGATCACTGAGAAAATATCAGTAAGGAAAGCAATTCAATAATCACGATCAAAATTTTAAATTCTATCTTAACAAAAAGAAATAATTCAACCGCTGCGCTGAGTTGAGTTGTTCAATAAGGACTTTACAGAGTAAAATCTAACTACTTTGGCTCAGCTGAGGAATATCCTTATAGTTTCTACAAGCAAAGACAAGAGTGAGCTAAAAGAAAATCTTGCTTACATTTACTTTATATGTTTCCTTTTCCTCCATTTTATCACCAACCAAACATCAAATCAAGGCAGGGTTCCGTTAAGAAAAAGAAAGACGAAGAAGCTTACTTGTTTGAGAGCGAGTATGGCGAGAGCAGACAACCCGCAACCACCAATTCCCACGAAATGAATCCAACCCTTTCGATTTTTGAAATCGACAACGCATTCTCGATTTCGTTTGTAAGCACAATTTGATAAAACTGAAATGCTACTTTTCTTCTCCGTAAATAATGAAACAGATGGCGAAACATGATTCAATTTAAACCATAGAAAACTCTTTCTGCGAAATTGATTTTCAAGCTTGTCGATAAAATTGGCCGGAAAAGGAACTGACATGGACAACGATATCTCCATGATTTCCATTGCGAATGATTTTACCGGGAACCCAACAGAGGCCTCGAAGTTGGAATGTCAATGAATCCTAAACGCTGCCGTTGAGACCTGAACCGCATTGCCAGAAAAGCGACGTCGTTTGCCTCCAAATTTTCTCGACTGAAGTCCACGACGGGCAAATACTGAGGCCCAAGAATTTCTAAGTCGACCCTGCTGACCTCTTTTTAAAAAACAAAAGTCCAATGCCTGCCCAAGTAAGTACGCAAAAAGCCAGTTAGGTAATTAATCATGCTCATTTATTGTTTTCTTTTTTAAGTTTAAATATTTATAATAATTATTATAACTTTTATATAATTATAAAAATTAATTAATTAAAATTAAAATATAAATATACATTGATGATTCTGGAATAGGCGACACAAGCTGTGGGGCAAGAGTATATCAAATTTAGCTCAAGTCGTCTCGTAAATAGAGCAAGATGCATAGAAGATCGATTAATACAAATAGTGCCACGCACTAATTGGTGGGCAAAGGTTAGTCCCTTCCTCGATCATTGGTTGACTATTTACCGCAACACAAGGGATTCGTTACGAGTATTGGGTTGCGTTTTCTTGCACTTTTAGAGGTCATTGTCAATGCGATTATAATTGTGACTGCACATTCGACGATCCTTTTGTCGGAGCCAATCCCACGTCGAAAAATCCGATCAAACTTTGACAAACCCTCTTGACCTTTATTATAATCAAAATTACGTGTGATGTTCGATCAAAATTTGACGCGTATGCCTTGATTGTAATGCAAACCCCACCAAATAAAGCAAAATTTCGAGTGCTTGTCCCAATCCATTTGGGGCAAAAAGCAAATGCATGCACCACTAAAGTTAACGTTTTTGGTTAGAAATTTGGGTCGCCGAGGGTGGGTTTATTGTGCAATTTTACATGTTTCCCCGCGACCCACGTGGAAAAGTTGAAGAATCGTTCGTGACGATGAAGCAATTAGGCAACCAAGTCGATTGGTGTTTTGAGGGGATGACTACTCCATTTTTGGATATCCATTGTTGTTTCCACGTTGTATCGTCTATCCAGTTTTGAGTTTTTAGAGCAATTTGCTTGAGAATTATTTGTTGTTTGCCAATGACGAAAGGAGGTCACCTTTTCCACCATCTAAATATAGGCAAGAGTCTAATTTTATAGCATAAAATTCAGTAAGTTACGTAAGATTAATATTAAGAATATACTCCAAATGCCATCCCGAAGGCTACAGGTAGAGGTGGCAATTTATTTAATCATGTTAAATTTAAATTTAAAATTTTTTAATATATTTATAATATTATTAATTATTTAAATAAATTTATTTATATTTTTAAAATATTTAATTATATTTATTAATTTTTAAAAAATATATTTAAAATAAATTATTTAATATTTATAAATATAATATTTAAAATATTATAAAAATATATAATAATATATAAAAATAACACAGATACCGAGTGGACACTGCTAATTACAATCAAAGCACGTAAAAATGAACTTTCCTGGCTCTACCTTTCCCTATCCCTTGTTCCTTGTTGCAAGAGGTTGGGTCATCTGCCATTTAAATTTGACCACGTGGCAATACCGCGTTCGGCGAGGATAGTGGTGACCTACTTCAAGCATAGAATAGGCGGTTAGGAAGTGACAGGTATATTAACAATCCGGGGAGGCGATGCCTAAGTTGGCATGGCCCATTGTCCAATGCCACTCTCTGTACCATTTTAAATTTGCTGTTAAAATCATGATATCATAATTGAAGTCTATGCATGTCAGATTAACAGTTTGACTTTAAGTCATTGGAACGTTAGCAGTTTAATTATAATTTATTAAAATATTTTTAAATTTTTATATTAATTATTTTAAATATTATATTTTTAAAGACAAATTTCTAATATTAGAGACCAAAGGCAAAATTCATTAGAGGCCAAAGAAGAAAAAGGAGAGCAGCAGAAATAGAAAAAGCAAAGCAATCTTCAAGTCTCTTCTTTCTTGATCAATCTTGATTTGTACAGGGTTTTAGCCGGTGTAACATATGAGTGGGATAGGATACTATCCTTGGCCCAGAATACTATAATATATTTCCATGTGACTCTAGTTTTATACCATAATCATTTCTCGTTGAGAATAACGCTATTGTTTCTCTGCACAGTCGAGCTCATCCATCATTGGTGTAGGATTTGATTCTTCTCTTGACTTCCTTCTCCAGTTCTTCTTGCCCCCCTACTTCTTCAACTTCCTGCAATAAGGAAAAAAAAATCTCAAATTATTATATATTTTTTAAAATTATTTAATAATATAATTAATTATTATAAATTTGTCATTAAATATATTTTATTAAAAATAAAAAATATGAAATGACATATAAAAGAAAGGAAGAAGGGAGGGCCCACCTTGGGTCCTAAAAACAGCCCATATGGAACACCGTTGAACTTCTCAGAGTGGTGGAGCTAAAGCCAGGAGGGCAACAAGATCAAACAAAATCTTGGTCGTTAGATCCCGAAAAGAAATAATAAATAAATTGTTAATTATTTAATTTTTACCTGGTGGGCTGCAGCGACTCGCCTGAAATATGGCACGTTGGCAATGGGACCCACTGGGAACCTTTTGTGAACCAGGCCATCGTGGACGAACATGTAGGCCATCCCAAACACTGTAATGCCAAGACCCTGATTTCGGAATCACGTGCAGTTAATTAGGCAGTTAATGCTAAATAATTAATTAAGCCGTTAACCAGGGATTAAGTTTGAGATATGCAGCTATGAATGCTCGTGTAACCGAAAGAGAAATCGAGAACTTACGGCGCCGAAACAGAGACCGGGAACGAGGCCTTCGTGGAAGAAGCCATAAGAGAGAAGGGCTATGGCTGGAACTGCGTTGATTATGGCAAACACGTCGTTTAGCTCAAAAGGACCTTCTCTCGGTCGGTGGTGAGACTGCAATCAACAATCAAAAACCGTTTGGTTCCCGAGAAACTCGAGGAAAAAACAAAAAGTTGAATACTTTGGACCAAAAAAACCAGAAAAATCCAACTTTGACTTGAATTACAGTTTATAATTTCTGTTGGAGTTATAGAAATGGAAGCACACCTCGTGCATGTGCCATAAGGAAGCATGCCACAGAGCTCTGTGAGCCCATCTCGCCCAAAACTCCATGCCCACCTGAAAATGAAGAATACCCAATTCGAATTATTAACGCATAAAAAATGATTTTGTCAGAAAGTTTCCATTTTCAGCAGAAATAAGAGCTTACAGCAGCGCCAACAGAGAGAGCAAATGTGCCAAACATTTCGGACAGAGGCACCTCTCCGCCCTGTACAAAAAAAGAGTCATTTTTTAACTCACGGATGCATAACAAACGAGCACCAAAGTAATCCGAATAGAGAGAGAGCAAACAAAGTACCCCCGTTTGCCAAGAAAATCTGTAATAAACAGCCATGACAGCCATGGAAGTAATCCCAAAACTAGACATCACAGCAGCAACGAGATAAGTAAACCTCTCGGATTTCTTCCTGTCCAACTTCTCGGCCACGCGAGCCGCCGAGATCTGCGTGTCCGTATTATCCTCAGAGATGATGATCTCTTCCACCAGATTCTCGATCTGGGAAGCTTGTTTTTTATCCTCAACAACAAAACATACAGTGAAAGCACTAGTTTTTCTTCGGTTTCTCCTGTTAAAAAAACCGTGGGAATCAAGAGTAGCGAAAAGCGGTGTCGGTTTTGAAAGAAGGAGGGAGGGCGGAAGAAGGCGGAAGGGTTTGGGTCCTATGACGGCGGATAAGCCGACTGCCATGGAATTGTTTATAACAGAAGCCGCGAGTCAAGAGGCTTAGCTAAATTTACAGAAAGATCGAGTTCAAGCTCAAGCGAGAACGAGAGAGAGAGAGAGAGAGAGATTTGAATGTGCTCTTCAGTGCCAGTGGCGGAACTGTCAAATGTGGGATTATTCTGGGTTCTATAGCTTTCTCTGATTGGAGCTTAAATAGATGCAGACCACAATTTCTTTGGCGTAGAGTTTGCCGAATAAAATACTTGCGATTGTAGAGCAAAATAGAGGTGGCTTTATGAGAACGACAAAGAAATGCCCATGGTTTGCCCCTTAAATTACAGAACACCATCGTGGGTTAAGAAAAACAATTTATTAGATGTCATTGACATCATCGGTACCTTTTTTTTTAGGGATCTTAACTAATAATTGACTTATAAAAATATATATTTATGTGAATTTAAATTAAATATTTAAAAATTTTATAAATATTTTTATGCTGAGTCATGTGGGCTTGTGACCCAAATACAATATGCCATGTTCTTTGCAGCACGCTTAAGATGACAGGAGCCTAGCATGTAGAATACAAAATGCAAATCCTTGAAGGTCGATGGCATCCCCGTAATTAGAGAAACAAAAAAGGGTAAACATGAGACATCAAAAAAACAGAGGAGTAGTACGAGAGATGTCATGCTATCAGAGGAGAATGTGAGGCCGATGGACAGCTAGACTCGACCTTTGGATTTTAGCTTCTTTAATCACGCGCTTCAAATTAGTGCCACGTAGCTCCCACTGCGATCGCGAAATCTATCATGGGCGCCTTTTTCAGGCGTTATTGGACAAATCAGATATTATATCTATAGTGTCAATCACTTTGCCCTCCTTTTGACACGTGGCTATGCTGAGTGATCCCTCGTATGGCCCAAAGGGAAATGATAGAATTATATTGATGAAATTTTCATTTTTAATAACATAGATGGGACAATCTTGGGTTATATATTTTTAAAATAATTGATTTAATTTTAATTTTAAAAAATAAAATTAATATATTATAATTTAACTTCAAGTTGGTATTTAAATTTGATCGGAACTGTAAAAATCGAATCGATTTAATTATTTTAAAATTTATTTTTTATATTTTATTTTTGTTATTTGAGTTAATAAATAATAATCAAAAAACATTTTTTTAAATTAAAATTAAAATTAATAATTTGATAAAAATCAAATTGAAGATGCTCAGCCCTATAAATTGTTAATTAAAATATGTACATAATTGATATTAAATAAAAATAAATTGGGGTTTTGGTTTGTTGTCTCGTAGCCAATCCAAGTGTGGTGTTGGGCTAATCTTAGGGTAAGAAATCTCCACTAAGCCCAAGCTACTGCATGCAAATTTGGTTGGCTAGTTAGCCAGGTAGCCACACCGCATGGAAATCCCATTAAAACAAGAAATCATGCAGCCAATCGACCTCGTACGTGAGCATTGCACCTTAATTTTGAGGCTGATTGATGGATGGATGGATGTGCATATATATCTTTGGCTTTCCAATGCAAGTCCCTTAGCTAGATTCTCTTCAATTTCATTGACCTCTATAAAGAAGAACAAGACATTTGAGGGGACGGATTGCTGTATACTAAGGCCAATCAAGTTGCTCTTTTTCCCTACACTTCCAAGTAAAATTTGCCAATAAAGACACTCTTTCTTTAGTTAGCATGGTATCCAAGGTATTGTCTACTGTATACGTATACACATATTTATATTTATTTATTTTTAATTTTTATATTAATATTTTAAGTATTTATTATTATTTATTTATATATTTTAAATTTTTTATTACAAATTTTATATAAATTATGAAACTAAATAAATGATAATTGTTTTCAATGTGTATATAAACCACAGTCCGACTGATTCTTCCAAGTAATTTCTTATAAGCCTAAAAGCGCTTCTCTGAGATTAACTTGCCAAAGCTCTTCTGATTCTAAAAAGCACTTTTCCTTCGTTCGTCCTCTTTGCAATGAACACGAAATTGTCAGAAGCATGAATGGATGCTTTGCAATGATATTTCATTGGCTGAGCAAATGCCATCTGCAAACGCTTGGTTTAATTTTGTGACTGAAAGATAACTAGATATGTACCCACGCGGGCTTATCGAATTTGAAAGTTTTTAATTATAACCATCACTCCCCTGTTCGGATCATAACCTTAATAGATCCACCATCAACAAGCAGTACTGCAATCCTAGCACAAGGTTATGGCATGTTCATTGATCATTCAAAGGCTACAATGAACATCAATAATTAATAGTAGCTGTAGCCGTAGCTACGTAAAAATCTCCATGTACGAATATCTGTCAATCTCCTTTAAATATTTGAGTTTCTCCCTGGGTCTGATCACAATATTTCATAGGAAAGAAGTAAGAGTGATTGAACTAGTAGCAGGCCGGTAGCCGTGAAAAGAGGTGAAAGCGCAGGTGGCGGGAAGAGTTCACTCGGTTACTTGTTTGGCTCAGATCAAGAGCCAAGCAAACCTTCAGCCTCCCCATCTGCGATTAAAGCACCATGGGATGATGATAACACCACGAAGAAACCCCCAAAGAACTCTTCATGAAAGAAACTGAGCGTCCCCAACAATTATCACAGAGCTCAAGGGCAAAACTCAGCAACTTTGTTGCTGTGAGAAATCCCAAAACTCCATAATATCATTACCGAAAGATAGCTGAGTTGTACAAGATTGGAAATCTACACAAACACTTGAACTCTGGCCATGTGACCAACCTCTTCCATTATTGGAAGCTTTCTCTTTTCGTTTTCTTTTGGCAATCTTAGCTTCTGCAACCTCTAAAATTTCAAATGTTTCTCTCTTTTTGATTATAGGATCGTCCAACAACGAAGGTTCAGTCAGCTCCAGGTGGAGACTCATCTCTTGGGTACTTGTTCGGAGACAAGGAGTGACATATGGCTTCAGCTTAATCCCAACTCTTAACAATCGAATCCCAGAATATTATATATAGTTTGTGACGTGGGTTTCCTCTTGGAATCTTGAAATAAGGGCTTCTTGCCCCATAAACCAGAAGTTTAGACAGCGATCTTAATTAGTATTATGCGTAAATCATATGAAATATATGGGTTGTTTTCAGGGACTTTGGATTTGAAAGATCTCAGAGATACGTGTAGGATGTATATATATCATATGAACTTTCCAGTTTGTGTGCTGATGATCAACCATATATGATATATCTCAAACTATCTGTTGATGACATATATATTCTTTCCAGCGGTTTAGCTAGCTTCTATAAACATGGTACTTGCTTCACAAACTCAGTAATCCACTTCTTTCAAGCGGTTTAGCTTTATACTTTTCCTCAGAATCTGATCTATATTTCTTTCTATATGGAAAGGATCTGCTAGCTTCTTCTCCCCCTCTTTTATGAGACGACAGTCCTTCCTACAACTAATAACCTTAATTTCGTAGTTCATTTGAAGATCCCTTAACTTATATTTCAAATCTGATACGTTTCTGTATAGGAAGGCCTCAAGCTAGTCAGTAAAGCAACAGCCAAGGAGAGACATCACCTTCTTAGAATTTCTTACTTCTAAATGAATGCTGGGTTTAGCTTGATAGTTTAGGAAGCAGAAAGTGTAGTTCTCCGCACGTTTTTCCTGCCTAACTAGTGGTCTTTATCACAATATCTCGGATCATTCATCTTCTCAGATGACACACGTATCTCTCCGCTCAAAAGCTTGGTCAGTGAATGATTCTGAACACAAATTCTGTGACCAAAACATTGCGATGTACTACTGTATTGGTTTCGCTTTTGTATTTTTCTCACCAACAACTGGAACACGACATACCCATATGGATAGCTTCTATGTTAGTTCAGACGACTGCGCTAAAGATTCTACTGATGTCAATAAGAGAGATATGCGGGCAAAGTTCAACTTATCAAACACTATGTAAACAATCAAGTGTACCATAAATACATAACCACTGTAGTTTGTCGCTGGGCATCACCTACTCTATTTCTTGCTTCTTTGAAGTGAATTTCCCTTCCAAATTAGCTCAGCAGACAAGATAAAGGATTACATACAAGTAAATTCTCTAACGAATTCTCCTAATAAGGAATTCGATGTCATGGGCTGATGCAACTTCATCAAAATGCCTTCCATTACATTATATCAAAATAGTATAACGATTTATCTGATCATATATTAAAGATCCAGTAATTTCATGTTTAATGTAACAGAACTAATCTAGGCGAAGAATAACAATGACTTGTAAAGGATATTAAGGAAATGGGTCCCGCGAATAGTGGGTGACTCCCTTATATTTGAGTGGTTTTCTCCGCTGATCCACTGGCGAATGGAATAATTCCACGTGGAGAAATTGTTGTAAGTGGGTTTCACATCCTTTGTCTGATTTATTATATACAAAGATTGGACGTTACATTCGAAATCTGAAAAACAATTCAGAACCCAATTCAAAAATTAAACCAGGATTTTTGTCATTAATGTCCATTTAATTCTCTCTGGTATTTTCTCTTACAGTTATTGAAATTCTGTCGAAGTTGTTTGTATTGGGATTTCTAAGCCTGCCAACAGCAGATTGCAGACCGTTTAAGGCTTGAGAAACCATCGAATTCTCTGCAATAAATTGCCGCAAACACAGCGACCTTTTGACAGGTTTTGGCGGAGCTGGCGACGGAAATACCTCCAATAAGAAAGCATTCCAATCAACAACTGCAAATTTAAGCCAATATGCGTCAGACGGAGGATCAAGACTTATTGTACCACCTGGGAAATGGTTAACTGGATGCTTTAAACTCACTAGCCATTTCACTCTTTATATCCCCGAGGATGAGGATGTTGCCTGTCCTTCTAGCATCGCAGGTATAATTTCTTCAAACTTTGACATTTTTACTGTTACCCTAACAATCCTGGAAATATGCTTACTTGTTAAATCTTAATGATAATCACAAATAAGGATTTTGCCTATTGCGGACATTTCTATTTTGGCATTTTTAGAGAAACACATGCGTTTACAGTAATGGTTCTGAGACAATTGACACAGGGTTGGTTGAATTCTCAAAAGTTGGCTCTAAATTTAAGATTAATTGTAAATGATTACTTGTTTTTTAACTTAATATGAAGCAGGAATCATACTTTAAAAACTCAGTTAGAGTTCAAAAACTCAGGCCGCTCGCCCTGCATTACACCTGCTAAAAATAATTGCATGATTACTTGGACAGGAAGAATCAGAATTTCCACTTCTCTCCGCATAGCCTTTTTACGGAAGAGGAAGAGATGCTCCTCGTGGAAGGTTCAATTTAGGTGGCAATGGCACTCTCGACGGGTCCAGATAGCGAATCTAAGATTGATCAACTCTTTGTCACGGAACGTATAACCTATATAATTTGACCCAACAACTATGTGCTTCATGTCCACAAATGACAACCACATGATCAATATCTCCAATTTTTAACCTGATATTTCTGTGTTCTGATGATGATCATACCTGAAAATGCCGTAACCTCTTGGTCCAGGGACTGACAATTCTCGCTCCAATGGATTCTCCAAGTACAGATGGAATAGACCCATGTTTGTTTTTATCACAAGATTTCAAAACAGTGAGAAATTCTCGACCTATTGGGGTCGAAAACATATTCAAAAGGACGAAAGGTTCTCCTCAGTAACAAAAATTGTTTGGAAAGCAGATAAGTTCCATAAGAGTCTAATTCTATTTTCGATATTTCCAGATTTTCATCAAAGTTGGAATGCTGACACTAAATTAGTTATAGGAAGGCTAACCTGCATTTCCCCAGATAGTGCTACAACTGCTCTTGGCAGTGAAAAGTGTCCGGTGAAATCAAAGATGTAAGAATTGAAGACATCACAGCAATTGATACTCAATCTGGTGTAGGAATGATAACTGCTGTCTGCAGAAGCGTTTATGTGAAAGACAGTTATGCAAGAAGGATGACAATGAAGACGATGAAGTATATTTTCTGGATGACAGGCGACTATGGCTCACAATTCACATCCTGATCCTGGTTTTGATCCAAAAGCACTTCCCCAAATTACAGGAATAAAAACTACAGAGATATCGCGGCTGAAAATGTTACTTATTCAGCAAGACTTGGTGGAATTCGCAGCCACCCATTTACTGGAATTTGCATTTCTAACGTGTCTGTTACATTGACAGAGAAACCAAAGGAATTACAACGGAATTGCACTAATATTCAAGGAATTACAAGCCACACGACACCTCCAACTTGTGACTTTTTGCCTGAAAAAGAACCTACCGATTGCTTTTTCTCGTATGATCATCTGCAGATTGAAGATATCAAGTTGAAGGCTTGTCGTTCCACCATCACAGTATGAGAGAGATTCATTTTGGTCGAGTATGAGAAAGATGAACAACCAATAAAATGGTGCTTGTTCCAATTTGATTTTATTTGGAAAATCTGTGGATCTAATAGCCCAACTTGGCAACATTATCTTGTGGGTATTTATGGTAAGTAGATGCCCTTCGAATCCGTCTTTCCTGCATTTTTGAAGCAACGGAGATCGAAATTTTGAATCGGATTTTAATAAAATGCATGCAAATGTCAGAACTTGAGAACTTTCTCATAACACCCTATCAGCTTTAGAGAGAAACCATTGTTCTTACTTCATTAAGTAGCAAGTCCCCTGGCTCAAGCATGTGGATAACATCTCCCATTTTAGGCCTGTGTTTTGCTTCAGGATCAACACATCGCAGAGCAATTAAAACAATTCTTTTGAGTTCCTTTGTAGAAGGCATTTCTGGCAATTTAGGATCTAACACATATGCAATCTTCTGTTTTGAAACCATGGATTTCAACCATTCAACCAAATACTCCTGCAACAATTGCAATGCACTGTAGATACAAAGAATTAACAAGATAACAGTTGTGTAATAAAGGATTAAAATTAGTAATCTGTACTTGGGGTTGGCTGTGATCGACAGGTAATCTCCCGGATACGATCTCCATTACAAGTATTCCAAAGCTATAGACATCATTCTTATCATTCAAGATGCCATTAGAAGCAGATTCTTGAGCCAAATAACTGCAAAAACCATTCAAATTTGAGCATAGTCAATAACACTTGCAGATCATATATCAAATATGAGTCATCTTTCAATGCGGATGCCCATATACGAACTTGTATGTAAACTAATTGTGCATTCAAACGTATGAATAAGTGCTAACCCTGAATTTTCCAATGCGTGAGTTGTAGAAAGACTCCACTCAGGACCATGAAGTTTCGCAAGACCAACATCAGATATCTTAGGATTCCATTGATGATCAAGCAGTATGTTTTTAGATTTTATATTTTGATGAACTATCTTCGGTTCAAGATCCTCGTGAAGGTAGGACAATCTGCACAAACACATCCTCCGCAAGTAATTAGTATCAAACAAAGATTCTCTCCTGATCCAAGTCTGTCTAAACCTTGCATTGGTTTGTGATTAGTAATTAATGGAATTAATTTATGATATTCACGCCAACGAGAGTTCAGAATCAAACCCCTTTGCTATTCCTTGAATAATCTTCATCCGAGTATCCCAGGTTAGAGGTCTGGCTTCTCCTTGAGTCCCATGAAGCCATTGATGCAGATTGGCATTATCTATGTATTCGAACACAAGCATCCTAATCAAATAGCGAATTCACGTTAACAATTTGAACATATGAATATTATAACAATTATAAATGTTACAGTAAAAGGCTTTGCATAATTCAACCGAAACCTGTTGTATCCTTCAATGCAGAATCCAAGCAGCTTCACTAGATTCTTGTGTCTAACCTGCCCTATGGCCTCCACTTTTTCGACGAAGTCCTCAGTTTCGCCAACACTGCTGGTCAATCAAAAATTATGAACAAACCACACATGATCACTACTTCATCAATGAAGCTGTTGCCCGTAATTACCTGCTGCTTATTAAACTCTTCACTGCTGCTCGCGTATTGTCCAGTAAAACAGCGCGGTAAATTACACCATTATCGCCACTTGCGCCAATCACATTCTCTTTAGCAAAACCATTTGTTACCACTTCAATCTCCTTCAGAGTAAACCTGTTTCCACGCCGACATCTCTCTGAAATCACGGAGGGAGAGAGCCTGGACTCAGCCGATTCCAAATCAGTGGCAACAGCTGCTCGTCCTTGCGTCTTCGTTCCAACACCAGGCTTAGAAATCCATTGATCAGAAAACATAAGCTGAAGCTCGGGCTTTGAAAGATTCATCTCAATCTCGGAAATATTACAGGACAAGAGCCTCCTGTCCAAGGACGAAGTGCTGTAAATGTTGTGATGATTCTTCGGAGAGACGCGATTTTCCGGAAGGTGAAAATGAGCATTGTAGGATTTTCTCCGTCTGTGAAAGATGACATAGAGTAGGAGGAAAATGAGAAGTATAAGCATGAATAGTAGTATCACAGTGAGGATTAAGATCCATAATCGGATGCCAAAGAATGAGGTGTGCTGGGATAGCTTTGCCTTGATGGATGGTCCGTGGGATGACATGTTTAACTATGCATGGATAGATTACGACACAGAGAGAAATGAATTCAGGGATTGGGAGAAAAGTGACACGGTTTTAGTTGCAGAAGAAGGTGACAGAGGAATAGTTCAAATCTGAAGTAGCAACTAACTGGTGGGGTTTAGCGGGATATTTGGCTACGGATCTGGTGGGGTCACGGAAATGAAGTTGGATGGTCAATTCAACAATTACCAGGTTACTTCCAACTCTGCCAATATATCCTGTTACAATAAAATAAAAAACTAAATATTACATAAAATAAAAGGAGAATTTCTAAATATAGTCTTATTTTTATTTTTCTTTATAATTTTAACTAATTTTAATTCATCCTTATCAAAGTAATTATTTTAGATAATTTTACCCTTAAATTCTAATTTTAAGTTATAAATAAATACGAATTTTATTTTTTTATGATTTTCTTATTCGAATATTTTCTCTTTAAATAGTCACACAATAATAAAAAATATTTATTTCAGTTTTTAATTACGAGATTTAAAAAAAAATAAGTTTTTAAAATTTATATTTTTGTAATTTATATTTAATTTAAAGTGTATGAATATTATTACATAATAATTAAGTAACGTTCTTAAATACAAAAAATTTACATGTTAAGAACTTAGGGTTGTAATAGTGTTCTTGGTTAGATTACAGTTGTGAATTAGATAGCCAACTTAGGGCAAAATAGTTCTAGTTTATATATCTACGAATATCAACAGCAATTCACAAGAAATAAAATTTGTCCCATTACCACATTAATGCATAACATGATAGACAACAACTAAACAAATCCAAAGCTTCAGCCACAACACACCTAATGGCATAACCACAACACACAGCCAAAGCTACAACCACAGAGTCAAAGTTACAACCATTCCTATAGGGGGTTGTGTTACTTCAACCATGTGAAATAATAATTAAATCGATGATAAAAATAAATATGAATTATTTAATTATTTAAATTATAAGTGTTATAATTATTCTTAAAATCGATGATAAAAATAAATATTAATTATTTAAAATATAGAATAAAATTAAAAAAAATTGAGTTGTTATTGTAGTGAATAGTTTATATGTGCATACACACTGCCTATATATTCTGTATCAAGTTATATACTCAACTTTTACTATACTATACTTGCTATTGTACTCGACAAGTTATCTATTCAACTTATACCATACTCTAGCTATCTGTATTATCTGTATACTACCGATGATAATAGATATTTTATTGTGGCTGAAAGAAAGTTTTTACGATAATATACTTTTTGTAATGAATAATATTAAATACTTTGGGATTGAAATGTTAATAGTACTTATAAAATAAAGAAATTTATTATATGTTTTTGTATTAATAAAATATAAGTAGAATTATAATTATATATAAATTATAGTTTCATGCATAAGTTTAAATCAATCAATTAAATATATGTTGTTTATTTTGATTTTACAAATTTATTTTTGAATAATGCAATTGAAAAATTAATATTAATAAAATAATTATAATATTTCAATAATCTATTTATATTAATTTAAACCAAAAGATTTATATTTAATTTAATTTGTATTTCTTATTAATATAAATTATAACACTAAAAGAGTAATATATTTAATCATTCAAAATTTAAAAATAAGCTACTATTTTAGAATTATTTTTAATTTTATTTTTTAAAAAAATTTTAACTAGATAATCATTCTTTGAAACACTTTAATAGTAAAATATTGATACTTCTTGTTCTCATAGAATAACAACATGTATTATTATATATTTTAACGAAATAATATTTTGTAATAAATTGAAGGATGAGTTTGTTATAAATTATTAATTGTATAAATAATTCAAAGATAATTTGTTAAGCATTTGATTTTTATTTTATTTTATTTATATAAATTAATATTTTTTTTCTTAAAGTATTAGTTAAGTCATGTATATTAATTCATCACCTCAAACATAAATCTCATGAGAGATTTAGCCATTCACGTGAAATTAACTTCCTTATATCTTTTCAAATATATAATATAAATAACAGCTATTATTTATCTCACTATTATTATTATTATATATTTTTTAATAATTTATTTATTCTATTTTTTAATAAATAATATAATTAGTCTTTTAAATGTAATTATAAAGAAAATAATATTATTTGAAAATATAGGAAGAAATTAAAAAGAATTAAGTTGTTATAATATTAAATTACAAACATTTATGATTTGAAATTTAGAGAAAAATTTTAAAAAAAGTATTATTTAAAATGAACAAAACTAGTAAAAGGTGAAAATAAAAAATTATTTTTATCTTTCAGTTATTTTTGAAGGCAAAATTAAAATGATACATTAAAATTCGAGAGTAAAATCGTCCCAAGTGGTTATTTTAATAAAAATAAATTAAAATTAATTAAAATTATAAAAAAAAATTAAAAATAAAATTATTTTCAAAAATTTTCTAAAATAAAATCAAAAGCCAACTAAGATTCGAATCATCTCATTAAATTATTCTAGTTAAACAGAATTATCCATAATAATACCACCTATATTAATGTTATCATTAGTTTCTTTTACGTTTCTGTAAAATCCATTAGCTGTAAATTAACAGGTCAAGAAATTAAAGGTTCTTAATGTACATTTCCGTAATTTTACATGTTTTAAATGTTATCATATCCAAAAAATTTTAAAATAATACATTGTGTACTAACTTGAAGTGCCTGTCAAAGTTTCTAAACTTTTCAAATTTGAAAAAAAAATGATATCTAGATATAAATATTAAACACATACTCAACATTAGAAATAATGAGAACCCAATTCAAACTATGAGAGATCGTACTGTGTTTCTCGATCATATATATATATATGCAAGGTTTCCACTTATTAACTGCAAAGACCTGCAATAATACTTCGGATACAGAAGATAAAATTATAATATTGTAAAGCTACTCAAGGTTTACTGTAAGTTTTCCATAGCTCATTTTGCTTTCAAATTGTGGCTACTCCGATTCTTTGCTTCCAGCACGTAGTCAAGTTGTACACTAAAAATTGTACAATTGACTCCAACAATCAGGAAAGAGCAGCTTCCCATCTCAGCTGTGTCCTCTGGCAATAAGCTGTGTGTACGGGAGGAAAAATATAAATCAACCAAAACTGGAATCTCTATAGTCTTCCATCCAGCATGCAAAACCGCTCGATGATGGTGTCAGTACTCTCACCATCATCACCTTGTTTCTTAACCGGCTGCAATTTGATTTCATAAAGCTTCGGCCATAGTTTACCGGTCACTGCCAGCAAAGTAGAGTCAGCAGAAGACAAATTACAATCTTTGCCATCATGATGTCCGATGAAGCGACAATGAAATCAAACATTTTTTTTTCGGCAAAACTGGATGTTAGAGAGTAGTTGAATAAGAACACTAACAATATATCAACTGCACCATCTAGCAAGGCTTCATATAGTATAAATTATAAAGAAGCTCTATACAAGATTAAAGTGCTATAATATTAACATTAACTGAGGATTCATTAGGTTTCCCTTAAAACCAATTCCTAGACCTAAAATATACGGATACGATAAATGATGATAGTATTCCGTTGAGAAATGACATATCAAAGCTTGGAGCTTACCAAAAATGCGTTTTTGTTTGCTATCCCATGCTATGCCGTTCAAAACATCAATACCCTACAGGGTAGTGCAATTACCAGTTAATCTTGCATGTAAAAGAAGCAAAAATAACACTTTTTAAGCAGGGAGGATGGTGATGTTGAAGGCATGACAGGATACATAAACATTCCTGAATGAAATCTTTTTTAACTGTTTTCTTCCTCTCCCATATTTCAAGCAACCGTGCTCAGCCAGCATTACATCACAAGCAGGATTCAGAAAACATAAAACCATGTCATCACAAGAAAAGAACATGAGTGTATAATAATTGGTTAAATGCTTACATTATGTCCAGCCACAACCAGCCCTTCCCTACAACAAAAAATACAAAAAAGGAAAATTAAATGCAAAGAGGGATCGCTCATTTAAAATTGATTCCAGCAACTATCAGACAATTCATGATGAAAAGAAGGGAAATGTCATGCTAAACCTTAGATTTGGAAGTACAATCCATCCAAGCACCATCGCATCTTTACGGGAGATTCTAGCAATGCAGTCGGTCTACCCACGGGAATGGTGCATATCAGATAATTAATTGAAAATAACTCCACAAATAGCTTATATCTCTGATGTTTAGAATCTCATGCTCGAAGATGAGCAGACCAGTAACAAAAAAATATGCAGCCATATCATGCTCTCAATACTACAAGAAAGCCACATCTCCACATTTGAATTTCGAAAATAAATTTTACCTTCCCAAAATATATTTAATACCGATTAGATACTGTTTTCATGAAAAAATGAATATATCATCAGTAAAACCTTAGCCCATACCTTCATAGTGCTTGTGTGTTAAATTTTCAAAAGCATACAATGCTTCAAAATAATACAAAAAACCTCACATGCATACAAAAGGTATTATATAGATTAGCATATCCCTGACCTCCTATACCCTACTTTGTGATGATTTACCATGTTGATAATTGGAAGCCAGATCCTATTCATATCCGTCATTTGATATTTGTGCTTCATAGCCTAAAAATTGTTCTATTTTTGTTGGTTTTCTTTTCCCAAGAGGAGGGAAGGGGGCATGGGGGATTGTGTGGAGAAAGGGGTGGTCCTGTGTCCCAGTTACCAACAAAATATCTAATGCTCAATCTCCCTCTCTCTTTAATGTCAATGCCTGTCCTAAATGCAGAATGGTATCTGTCAGTGGGAAAATTCTGAAACTATCAGAAGCTTGTAAATATACATAGTATGTGCAAGGAAAATACCTGCCAAACATTTGCCCAAACTTCACCATCTATAAATTCTAGTTCATTGAGGTTCCATACTTCACGACCTTTATATTTGACAACATGTTTTTCAATAACTGAAATTAAAGCAATAAACAATAAGACGAAGAAACAAACAAATTACAATCAGAAAATAATATATTTTATACACATATATGGAGGGGTGTGTGTGTGTGTGTGTGTGTGTTTGTGCGCAAGTTTACAAAACTATCACCATGGGTTAGGTGAAGGCTATTATAGTGCTAGAACTTGAAGCATAACTCTCTAGGATTTTATGCAGCATTATTCATGTCAGTTTAGCATTCAAATAGCAAAATAAATATTTTGAATCAAAAAGCAAAGACGAAAGAAGATAGAAGAAAAACAAATGGAATTGGCACTAAAAATTGTATATAAGAGAAACCTTTGAATGTTTGGGGGTCAATCTGATACAATGTGGAAGTTCCATCGCTTCCAAACAAAACTTTTCCATCAGTAGCCAGGCCCCAACCATCTTTCATCTGATGTCTGAATTCCTTAAACTGCAATTTACAACAAAATAAAACCACTACAGGTTCAGCCAGCAACCATATGGCACTCCAAGAAAGGTGCACCTCATTTCAAACAAACATTTCAAGAAGAAGCAAAATGTAAACATTCAATTACAGCAGATGTGAGACATCAGTTTCACCAACAGCTAAAAGTTGGATGACACACAATGAAAATCCAGCAGAAAAAGATTACAGGCAGTACTAATAACTTGTTACTGGAGATGGTGTTTAAAAATTTGCAATTGAATCGTGCAGAAAAGTACAAACATTAGTTTAGACATCTAATAAGTGAAACCTTAAATACTAGCAGAACATCTCAGACATGCGGCAACAAACTAGTGGAATTTTTCAAACGCAATAGACATATTTACACAAATTACAAGTTCTTCTCAGAGTCACTACCAAAATTTGGTATACAACTATTTATCCAAAACTCAACATTAATGTAGGAAGCCACTCAAGTGTGTCTAATTGCAACAAGCTACCAAGCTATATTTCTATGTTAACATTGTTTACATTGGACCTCGTCAGGTTTTAGGATAATTCTGGGATAATTTTGGGAATGCCTAAGAAGTTAGCCACTGCAAAAGTACAATTAATTCAGAAAAGATGAAGCCAAGGCAAAATCTTAAAAAAAAACATGACATAATCTCCAAATTTTACTGAACCAACAAGAGAAGCAAATGCGTTGTTTATGGAATTTACAAGGCTATAAAACATTAAACTGACTTGCATTCAGCAGATGCTTTCTACTTATTAAACCAAGAAAGTAACAACTAAACAATCCTAACAAAGGAGAAAGGTTAAGCACAAACTTTTCTTAAATTATTTCGGTCATATATGAAACCAGTTTTCTTCAACCAGGTTACTTGGAACAGCCTACAAAATAAAACGAGATATTACTATATTAGCATTGTTGCACTTCAAATGCTGCCAGTGCTACATACATGATGTAACTGACAGGAGAAAATAAGGAAAAATAGATAATTTGTAGAATCAACAAGGCAAACAAATTCTACAACTGAAAAATTCTTCCTTACACACCTTGCCCCAAGAAGAGTTAAACCCTCCCCAAAATATGAACCCTCCATTGCCTGAAAAGCCTCAACCTGCATATAGCAAACACAATAAATTTATTCAAAAGTCTACCTTGTTGCAGTACTACAATCACCAAACACCAGTAAGTATGTATTATGCAACCTATTTATTGAATTGAATTGGTTCATCCCAAAGTGAGAACACTGAATAACTCATCGAAAAATATTTACTGAATTCATTTAACATGATGAAAACAAAATGTGGCTCAAAAAAAGTCCATCTAAAAAGTGTGCAAGAATTGATGATTTGGGATCTGTACCTTCCCAGTCTTGAGAGCTACTTTCCGAACTGAAGACTGCAAGCATAAGATTAACAAAAAAGTCAACAGAAGAATTGAAAAATGCTAAATGTCCATGATTAGGAAAGCATACACCTAATGCAAGATGTGATGGTCATACCCACAAAAATAATAAATTTGCTTGGACATTGTATATATATTATAAAAGGAAGAAAGAAGGAAGCACCTACACTTTCATTTGAGGTATTAAACCAAGATGAAATGTGCATCACTAAACCATCAACCAAGATGCTGTCAACTTGAGCGTAACTTTTATACATTTAAAGAACTTTGTGTGTGGAGATTTCAACATGTTAATTGGAGCAAAATGCTTTTTCAAAAGAAAAATTCACTACATGAATGGAATTCTGTAGCTCCAATATCCACATTGGCTTGTTTCAATTTGATCTACGATAACCCTCAATAAGTAGCTCCTGGACGAGCATTTAATATATAGACTAGAAAGGAAAGAAGAAGAACCCTTATACTACTTTTAATACAGAATTTTTCCCAGGTTTCATTTCCCAGCATCTGTCTTTTTCCATTTCTCAGAAAAATGATAACTCATGCAAACATGACATCAGCAAAAAGAAAAAGCCTAAAGGCATTATCATTTTACACTTAACTGGATCCTGAACAGATGTGAGATAGTAAAAAATCAATAACAGAAATGTTTGAAGTGAGGATTGTAGACAGATCAAATGAAAACTCCAGGAGAATTGAATAGAAGTACGGACCAAATGTTCACATATTAGACAACCACTACAGATTTAAAGCCAAAGGCATGATCTCCAAAAGCAACCTCTAACTTTTTACATCCTATACATGACTATCAGCAATTAAAATGAAGAAATAACCATGTCCTGGTATCAACTTGAGCAAGCAAGCATACAAAGAAAAAGGAAAAAATCTATGTTATGATAAATACACAGAGAAAGTAAACTCACATGCCCATAGAGCCCAGTTGACTCAAATAAGGCATCATTTCCAGCATAAAGAAGACCCTGAAATCAACAAGCACCATTATTAATTCTCCAATAGTAAGTAAGAAGTACCTAGAATGAGGAACGGAGGCGCCACTCAAATAACAACAATCCCAATTTTGAAGTCTTTGAATTCCATAGATATACTTCTTAGCATCCCAATTGGAAATAACTTGAATAGTATTACAGTAATATCAATCAAATGAACACCTAAACAAGAAAACGAATCAACTATTTAAACGGTTTCACTTCTCCTTCTCCCACTAAGTTGTATATATTATAGTATATTATATTATACATTAACATGGAATTCCCACGGCCAACGTCACTGCTAACTTTAGCTATCTAGTTTATCAGTGTCAATTTATATTTAGAAGCTAAATTGCTATGTGAAAAATACAATAAATTATCATTACTCTTAATTGGATCACCAGTGAACAAGTAATTTTCGAGGAAAATAAATCCTATCAACGATATATACCTGAGTGAAGGCTTTGGGATCATGAGGATACTCGTTGACCACTTGAACGGTGTACATACTGGGCGAGTGCTTAGCATGCGTAAACTTGATCCACATGCTCGACGAAATGCTCAACAGAATAACGCCACAAACAACGGGAAAAATTAAGACGGCTGCAGAGGTTCTTCTATGACGGGATCGAGACAAATGAGAAGACTCCATCAAAGAAGAATAAGACGCCGACGCGGTGGGCTCTGAATTAGAACTCGATCTCTTACTGTGTTTCTTCTTCTTCTTCTTCGGCTATCTGTTCGCCATGATCCAATAGTCTCGTCACTGTCACGATGCAATGTAAGGAAGACAACGTAGTTAAGTTGTTGATCCCCGTAAGCCGAGGGCAACTTAGACTGCCTCATAAAATTCAACATTAATTATAATATATTTTTCCTTATTTTATTTGATTAATATTTATAAAAAATTAATTTTTTCATATTTATCATTTTTACATATTTAGTGACTAATAAATTTTAAAATTAAGAATTTCACACATACATCCTGACTCTTTTACACATTGATCCAAACTTTATTGTTAGTAATGTTTGATCTGACATTGGTTCGGACATTTGTTCGCACGTGTGTGTCTATGTCTAATGTCTCACAACAAACTCTTGCGAAGTCACAAGAAAAGAACATTCGAGACTTAAACAATTGGACGAACATTCTCGAATACCGACCGGACATCTTCAGTGTGTATTAAAATAACTTGGCTTTCTGCAATAAAATTCTCCGGCTAAAACTTTAAAAATTATAAAACGACTTCGTTTTATGAACTATCCAGAGCCTCGCTCCCCCAGCAGACCAGAACTTCCGTATTAATGTATCCAAGACTGCTCTTCTGATCAACTTTGTGTAGTTACGATCTCCCTAGCCTCTCCAATGAAATAACTTTTTTGCTCTTTTTGAATCGGTTGAGCCGTTACGCTTGTTGTGAGGAGCAATGGCCTACGCTGAGACCTTCGCTTTTCAGGCAGAGATCAACCAATTGTTGAGTTTGATCATCAATTTTTTCTACAGCAACAAGGAGTTGTGCGTATTTGATCTGTCTCTGACTCACTGTTTACCTACTTGTCATTTTAGAGATGATAACGTTACTTTAAATTTGTTTTATCAGCATCATATCTGTTATTCTTTCGGTTTTTGATGGGAAGTTAATGGGTTTACGGATTTGGTAACGAGTACAGGCTTTGGAAAAAAATCCTATATGAGAGTTTGACAGACAAGAGTAAGCTCGATGGACAACCAGAGTTGTTCATCAGGATCGTGCCCGACAAGGCTAACAAGACGCTCACTATCATTGATAGCGGTGTCGGCATGACCAAAGCAGGTCCGAGAAATTCCTTTTTATATAACTTTGTTTGCCAGTAATGTTTTATGAACATTACAAAAATCACTTGAATGTGTTTCATTTAGTTTCAAATTGATGGTGCCTGCTGTGGCTTTATTTTACTGCGGGCTCTGTGTTAAATTCTTGTAAATTTGTGTGGGGTACCAATGTATGATGACTGTTTCTTCGATTATACAGACTTGGTGAATAATTTGGTTACTATTGCGAGATCTGGACCAAGGAGTTTATGGAGGCTCTGCAGGCAGGAGCTGATGTGTCTAGGATTGGTCAATTTGGTGTCGGTTTCTACTCTGCTCACCTTGTTGCGGAGCAGGATGTTGTGACTTCAAAGCACAACGACGATGAACAATACATCTGGGAATCTCAGGCTTGTGGTTCTTTCACTATTACCAGAGATGTGAGTGGAGAGCCTCTCGGCAGAGGTACCAAGATGACTCTGTTCCTCAAGAAGGATCAGGTACCGACTGTGAATCAATTTGCTGTTTATTCAATCCTCATTGTTTTTGTTATAAGTATGTTATTGATGTAAATCTGAAATTTGTTTGATGTATTGCAGCTCGAGTACTTGGAAGAGAGGAGAATCAAGGACCTTGTAAAGAAACACTCTGAATTTATCATCTATCCTATTTACTCGTGGACTAAGAAGACAACCGAGAAAGAAATTAGTGATGATGAAGGGGATGAAGATTCCAAGAAGGAAGAGGAAGGTGATGTTGAGGACGTTGACGAGGAGGGAAGGAGACTAAGAAGAAGAAGATTAAGGAGGTTTCCCATGAGTGGCAGCTAATCAACAATCAGAAACCCATCTGGTTGCACAAGCCTGAGGAGATTACAAAGGAGGAATATGCCTCCTTCTACAAGAGCTTGACTAATGACTGGGAGGAACATCTTGCTGTCAAGCATTTCTCTGTTGAGGGTCAGCTTGAATTTAAGGCCATCCTTTTTGTCCCGAAGAGAGCTCCATTTGATCTCTTTGACACCCGCAAGAAGATGAACAACATTAAGCTCTATGTTAGGCGGGAGTTCATCATGGACAACTATGAGGAGATCATACCAGAGTACCTTGGCTTTGTCCAGGGTGTTGTTGATTCTAATGACTTGCCACTCAACATCTCTTGTGAAATGTTGCAACAGAACAAGATTCTCAAGGTGATCAGAAAGAACCTTGTGAAGAAATGCATCGAGGTGTTCAATGAGATTGCTGAGAACAAGGAGGATTACAACAAGTTCTATTAGGCTTTCTCAAAGAACTTGAAGTTGGGTATCCATGAGTACGGCCAGAACAGGGCCAAATTGGTTGAGCTGCTCCGTTATCACTCAACCAAGAGTGGTGAGGAGTTGACTAGCTTGAAGGAATATGTAACCAGAATGAAGGAGGGCCAGAAGGATATCTGCTATATTACTGGTGAGAGCAAGAAGGCTGTAGAGAACTGTCCATTCCTGGAGTGTCTCAAGAAGAAGGGCTATGAAGTCCTCTTCATGGTTGATGCAATTGATGAATATGCAATTGGCCAGTTGAAGGAATATGAAGGCAAGAAGCTAGTCTCAGCCACGAAGGAAGGATTGAAACTTGATGATGAAACTGAGGAAGAGAAAAAGAAGAAAGAGGCGAAGAAAAAATCTTTTGTGAATCTCTGCAAGACGATTAAGGACATCCTGGGTGACAAGTTAGAGAAGGTTGTGGTGTCAGACAGGATTGTAGACTAACCTTGCTGTTTGGTTACAGGAGAGTATGGTTGGATCGCTAAAACGTAGAGGATCATGTAGGCTCAGGCTCTGAGAGACATGTCAAGCAAGAAGACAATGGAGATCAACCCTGATAATGGAATCATGGAAGAGCTCAGAAAGAGAGCTGAAGCGGACAAGAATGACAAATCGGTGAAGGATCTTGTGATGGTGCTTTTTGAGACAGCTCTCCTGACCTCTGGATTTGGCCTTGATGATCCAAATACATTCGCATCTAGAATTCACAGGATGTTGAACTTGGGCCTGAGCATTGACGAGGAAGAGAATGCCGATGAAGATACTGACATGCCTGCGTTTGAGGAAGATAATTCTGAGGAGAGCAAGATGGAGGAGGTTGACTAAGGTGCTGGAACAAGTCCCCTTTGTGACTTATGTCAGTGTTTTCAGTTTTTCCGCAAGGTGTCGGAAGGTGTTCGTTACTATATGTCCGGACAATTCATACCCTGCTAAAGAGTCAATGTAAACTTCCTTTTCCCAATTTTCCGTTCCAATTGGCAAAATATATTGGAATGTTATTTCTCGAACCATCAGATTTTCTCGCAGCCAATAGTTAGTATCATGTTTGAAAACATCTGTTGTCCTGGTCGAGTTGGGAATGGACTGAGGATCTTGCCCATGACTACGGATCTTGTTACTAATGGATAGCGGAAAATTGACGCACCACGAAATGTAAAAGCTCAACGAAACACACAATTCTTTCCTTTGTGCATAACACTTACCCTAGAAAAATTAGTAGACCACCCCAGAAACGACGCCGAACAGAGCATTATGCAAAAGGGACTTTGGCTAAAATATCCACTTTCTTGCATCAATTCCACTTAAAATAGAACGGAAAACTGGAAGTGAAATGTGATACATGCAAAAGAGAAAGGCAACCAATCCACAGGGAAAGATTTTCCAACAACCACTAAACAATTGCCTATTGCAGACCGTGTTTTTAAACATAACATCAAAAATACACCTCAAACAAAAATTATGCAAGCTGTGATGAAAGTTCCATTTCCCTAGCCAAGCTAAGAGAAAAATTAAAGATCTCTTAATCAGCTAAATATTGTACCTTCAAGCGTACAGAACACTGCAGAAACTTTAACAAAGCACTTCATTTTTTCTTAAATATTCGAAACACTAATTTCAGACAAACATGGGATAAGAGAACCAGCAATGTCTTCAAGGGAAACCTGAACCTGATGGAGCTGCACTATACCCTCCACCTCCACGACCAAAACCAGGTCTTCCACCAGAACCCTGCAGAGTGAGAAAGCGCAATTTAATAAAATATTAAAAAGGGAAGAGTCAAGGTAGTTTCATCACATAAAAAAACATTTGGTTGGTTAAGTAGCAACCAGCAAAAACAAATAAAATCTTAAGTCTTCATTAACAGTTAACAGGCAAGCCACACTTTAGGATACCCTAAGTTTGTTTAATCTGTTAGATACAATCCAGTTGCGAAAATCTTCCAAAATCTTTCAGCTTTTTTTCCCCCTTTGCACATAGCATCAGTCTTTGTTGACATTTAGAGACATGCCATTCTTGATTAAGTGTACCACAGTGTCATCCTTCAGTGATCGTCAAAAAACGCTTTTGTGGTTTCATGTAAGCACTTGAATTTGAAAATTAAGTTAAACAATGACCATTAGCCATTAATCACATGGCTTCAAATATTTTGATATGAAAAAAAATGTAACCCCATCCAACCCAAATTTTTATTTCCAGCAAGTCAAATAAAGTAGACAATCAAACTGATAACAAATTAACAATAAGATGCAAGCTTTATCACCAAATGTAAATCTATAAAAAATGTAGGTAGCTGTTGATAGTGAAGTTACCCTGAAGGATGGCTGGAAATCTGAAGGGGCTCCTGCCTTATCACCACCAAAGTCACCACCACGAGGACCTCCACGGTACCCTTCACGGTCACCAAACCTTGGTCGGTCTCCCTCAAAACGAGGTGGGCCCCTAAAGGTCAAACAAGTAAAACATATTACTCACCATATTAAAAAAGCCAAAATAGGAACAATGAATAAAGTAAATACCGTGGGCGATCACCAGGAGGGCCACCTATAGGGCGACCAGCTGGCTTTGCAGATTTCTTCAAGGTGGCAGGCACAATTTCTGATGGAAGATTGAGATAAGTCCTCAAAAACTCAATCCCATCATTTGTAAGGTACCAGTAGTAGTGCATCCATGCAAATGTCTCACGAACATACTCCCTGGATTTGAAACTCTGCATCAGCTTAATCACCTGCAGATTGGGAACATCGATCTCCGGGTGCTTTGCAAGATTATAATCCTTCTTTGCATAGCAAACTCCCTCTGTGATTCAAAATAGATTTAATACAATTAACAAGACACATTCTAAGGATGGTAATTTATTAAGCTGTTTGTTCACTGAGAAAGTGCAGGAAAACAAGTGTAATTTTAATTTGACATATCAAGTAAAACAAAGGCAACAAGAATGAAAATTGTAAGAGCATAGCCGCACTTCTCCTTCTCATAAACTATTATACATAGTTTATGTTCTCAGCAAACACTCATAGTTAGTGAATTAGTTAGGCGTTTACTAGGAAATCTAACCAACAATCACCCCCAAATTATATCAAGTCAAATACAAGTCGATAACATGTAATTATGATATCTTCGACTAAAAATGAAGAGCATAAGATCTAGCAATATCCAGCAAACAACCCTCGTTTAAAATACTCCTAATACAAAACAGTTTTCGTTTGACTAATATAAACAGTTTCGGACATGAAGTGAAAATTTTGCACCAAATTATAAACCAACGCAAACCCATTATTCACCACAAGCAAATTATAACATACGAACCTTGAAAGAGGTATTTGCATATTTCCTTGCGGTTCTTCTCCGGAATAATCTGATTATACAGCAAAAAAGAATCACCATTAAGTTCGAATTCCTACATTCATACAGAACATAGATATTCCCAATAAACGTAGAGAGATAGATGCACCATGGTTGCGAAGCAAAGATGTAGCTAGCCCTTTTAGTCTGGTTTGGAGCAGCAGCTGTAAGAAGCGTACAGCTCGCTTCAGTAGAAGATTGCCGGGGCTTAGAAACCCTAGAGACATGTTGATGAATTTATATGGCTCTCTTAATACCGGGAAATCGGCCAAACACGCATTGTATCGAGTTCTCAATAGAGTGAGCTTGCAAATATCTGGGCCGACAGCTGAAGCCCACTTAAGTTCGGCCTTTGGGAACAGAAAATTAAATAAACTAAAGTAAAAAATATATTTTTTTTTATTTTTTTTAATAACAATATTTAATATTTAAAATTAAAGATTAATAAAATATATATATATTTATTAAAAGTCTGCTTCGAATCTCCATTATTCATAAAGAGTCTCTATTATATCAATTACAATAATAGAATAAAATTATTTAATAAATAAAAAAATAATTCTACTAATGAAAATTTAAAAAAATTAAGGAGGAAATCCTACCTGACTCAGCTTTCTATGGAGGTTAACCTTCTCCTTGTCCCATTCATGGAATGACTTATTATGCTTGGCAGCAATATGCCCTGAAACACTCTTCCTTTCCACTATCAACAGCAAAACTGTAGGGGCCGTGAAATGCCAACCCCAGGTGAAGCATGCACCTCAAATGTCTCAGATTTTTAACATCTTATGAAATTCTGTTCTGCCTTTTACTCGATTATGTTGTTTTGAATGAGTTTAAGATGAATCGTAGCTGGTCGCTATCTGCTGTAATTGTGTGGTGTTTCGGAGCATATTGCTGGTGTCATTGGTAATAAGCAGGAAGATCAAAGGGGCAGCGCGAGTTCCCTGAGTTTTTTGAGAGCCTGGACAAGTTCTTAAATTATTGCTTAATCTAACGTTCTATCTAATATTGAACTAATTTTGAGTGCAGCAGCCAATTACTATCTAACATTAGGCTAATTTTGGGCTAAATTATTTTGGTGATAGTACATTTTGCCTAACATATGATTAGGGGCAACTATTGCAATGTATATTAAAGGATACATGCAACTAGTGAACTATTTCATTTGAAGATAATTAGATTGCCAGTATTGAGTTGACAATAAACAATCCTATCTTGGAACTGTCAAGAGTGGAGAAAACTGGAATTATGGGTAGAAGGCATTCACCAAAGTTGTAGGTGCTGCAGAATTATCTAATCGCAATGAAGGGTACAAGGCTAAAATTCCATGGACAGGAAATTATGGAGTATGGCAACGAAGGAAGGAAGCCAAACCGAAGAGAAGACATACATTTTTAAAGCCGACTAGAAATGGCAGGCCCGATGCTGTTTTCATGCCAGGCCGATCCTGCGGATTGGGCGTGCTGGAATTAAAGGGCGGAGCCAAAATCAACGCTATGTTAAATGAAGTTTGTAATTTCATGAACTTTCATCCGTATAACCTTCGTATTGGCAACAACTAATCAGGACTCGTAGGTCATAAAGCGAGCGGCAAAATTTGGTGACGCAAAAGAAAGGGCCAGCAGCAGGGCACTGCCAAGACTTTCAAGGGCTATCAGTGGTTACCTACGACTAAAAAGGGCAAAAAGAATCAACATAAACTGTATAAGAGGCATCCTAATTTTAGATGCCAGTGAAAACGTCCGATTGTTTAAACGCAACATGCGACACAACTCTTATGCTGAGAAACCGACATTCGTATAATTTTTTTCTCAGAAAAAAGGATAATAGCAACATACACAACATAATGCCTGCCCACATCACAGGACTACAGAGCATATCATTACAATAATGCGTCAAAACTTGACTATACAATGATTCAGGACTTTCCGGTATAACATTCAAAAAGCAACTCAAAACTATATGCACTCCAGAATTGTGATCTCTTGCCTCCCATTTTTAGATATGTATTCGTTAACCCAGAACGGTAAATCTAACTGTTGAAGCAGCACAGCTGATGATCCAAGTGACTGTACACACCATTAACAACCAGTATAGTTTTTTTAATATTAGTCGGCAGTTTAAGGATCACTGATCGCCCTTGCCTCCTGACATATCATCATACCATTGTTGGCAATATTTTTGCGCATGGCCGAATGAAAAACCATGGTGGTTGACTAAGGCAATATCAAAATTCATATCTCATAGCCTACCAAAACTATACATCACTCTTCTATGGGCCATCATTGACAAGGATATTGTTGGCAATGCCATCCTCAGTTGTCTCTCTGTCAATTTCATAAGAAGAGAGCAGCCTTCTCTGCATCAATGTAGATGGAAAAATTGAGTTACATCAATGAGATGGCAACAAAATAATTAATTTTAGTTCATTTAGTTTTCTAAAGAAAATAATTGTGAGACACACTCCATCTTGTCAACCAACTAACTGAAATAGAGAATAATATTATGCAAATTTGTTCCACATTGCGATAATTTCACACAAGATCCTCAGTTGATAACTAAATAAACAAGAGAAGCAATTTCTCTGTGTCACATGGAAGGCTGCCCGCATGTTTGACATTGCAAATTGCAAAGACGAAGACCTTTCCAAGAGCAACACTTACGATTAAAGATAACACTCCTATCTTGCCTTCCCTCCCCCCCAAATTAAAAACCAAAAATAAATAGACAATTTTGTATAACAATGGATGTCTTTAACAGATAGGGGTATCAAGTACACAAAGGTGAACAATTAACTAGGTTAAAGAGCACAGCGAAAGGACACTTACATGATCCTCAAAATCAGGGCTGGTGAGATTAATTGAAAGGTTTCTCATCAACAACAGCACCTTCATAGAAGCCAGAAAGATAAGTAAACATTAAGAAAACTGCAGTAGCCAGGGAACATCAACTAGAACAGCAATGGTTGGTTTGGATTAACAAGTGCTATTAAAAGAGCAATTGCACAGCCAACAAATCTTCACTTTTAACAAAAAGAATAACACAAATTTGATATGTAACATACTGTTTCAATGTCTATAGGATCCATCTTTTTAAGGTTGTGCAAATGATCCGAAGCATTTGGGTCAAAGACACTGCCAATGAAGGTGTAGACTTGAGCAAAGTCGGGCAGAACTGCACCGTACAAAGAGGTATTAATAGTGCCAAGGAAAAATGTAAGAATATTGCACAAGTTGTACTTTAGTACTGATGACACAAAACAAAAGTTGAATGTCTCACCTCTTAATGAATGGCCATTATTCCCTTGATCAGTCACTTCCCCAGCTACTTGTGCTTTCAGTGTACTCTCAGAGCCACTGCTATGGTTATTTGCCACTAACAGCTCTGCAAAGCACATATCACATTCAAGGAAGATATATAAAATGTTAATTTCAGATAAGGCCACAGTTCATTAATTAGGCTGATGTTATATATATAACAAAACAAAATAAACAAACCTTTTGTCGCATGTGATAAGCTCACTGTTGGCACATTGTTTGTCCAGGAAGATGCGGCAGCACTAGCCATAGGAATCATAAGCATTGAAGCAGAATCAGCCATTAGAAAATGACCAGGTTCAAGTTGAGCAGATGATGATTGAAAGGCACCTGACACTTGTGAGTGCAGTGGAGCTGTCAAAAGTGTCATATTGAGACAGGATTTCATTAAATTTGCATAGTGACCACTAAACATACTTTAGTACAAATTATTCTCACCGTTTTTTGAGGCCTTTTGAGGATAAGGATGAGCAGCTTTCCTTTTAGGTCTGGGCGGAGGTAAATGTTCAGCCGTTCCATTCTTCTGTACCTTTAGAAAGTACTTTTGTGCATGACTGCGAATCTGCAAACAGGTGACTTTAAATTTTTATATACTTCTTGTAGATATAGCTATCCATTAGCATTTGACATAATAAAGAATACTTAAATCATGTAATCTATGTCAATATATGTAAACAAAAGAAATTCTGGAATTGACTGCACATAAAATGCCAGGTGAACAAATTAGAAGCTAAAGAAGCATGAACAAGTGACATCCTTTACTTGAATACTCTCCCAACCCAAACCCTTCCCAAAAAGAAAAACAAAATGATCCCAGAATTTTTCATTTTTTTAAAAAAAAAGAGAGCATATAATGGGACCAGCTTGAAAAAGACACTGTGCAGATTATACTAGTTAACCAAAAAACATAGGATAATTCTCTTTAGTGTACCTGAATAACTGTCTTAGACCCAACAAATGCTTCAATCTTCTTCCAGTCACGGTCAAAGCTGAATGGAATCAAGATACAATAAATAACATCAGGGAAGAAAGGCAAGTGAAAGAATAAGAATTGATATAAAACATCCCACACCTTCCGGGACAGTTAATTAGTTTCAACCTTAAATGATTTTCTCCAACAAAATACTCTCTCAATCAATAAAGAACCCAGTAATCCTGAAATTTTTTAACAATATTCAGTATTGCTTTTATAAAATGCCCCATTTATGAGGATCAACAACACCGTCACATTATATTCTGTGTTTTCCACAAGAAATAAAAAAAAATGGTATTCTTCTAGGAACCTAAGAAGAGAACTAACTATTCAGAAATCGTATTCTCTTCTTGCCAAATGACTAAGAAAGGCATTTCATCTAAGATCACGAGAGTTTTGTCTTTTCACTAACTGGATAAGAATTTACTCCTGTTAAAATCACACTTAAGTTTATTCCATTCTAAATTCTTGTCCTTAAAGCAAAATTTTACAATGCAAATTGTTTAAGCATAGACGGTTCTAGTAAATGAGCAATTAAAAGCAAATATTAAATTAGGAAGCTCATCAAAAGCACGTTACAGTAATCCACTTTTTTTTCCAAGAAACTCGAATTCAAATAAAAAAATCCTAATACATCATTCAGTAGCCAAGAAAATAAAATAGAAAGCATACTAAAAATATACCTAAAAGATTAAACAATTTCAAGAGCATTCCCATTTTCTCAACAATCAAATTTGTAACAAAACGTCGTTGAGAGTTTCATACAATAAAATTCTGGCACCCCATTTAATGGCTACATATGGTGAAAAAAATACAATGAGCTAAATATTGAAATAACAAACAGTTCAATCTCTTAAAGTTTCCTTCTCTTGAAAAGAAAAATTGGAGCCAAACTCATTTAGTCCAATTCAGCACTCTATCATAACTTTTGCAATTTTCTCTCTCATTCTAAATTCTCGGAATCCAAACAAAAGCTAAAAGCACACTCAAAAATGTCAAAAGCGCGCCAGATTACGCAAACACGCAACAACTGTTTGCTGAAAAGAGTGAATCCAAGACTCTTCAAATCCATCAGCACAAAAACAAACACGCAGTAACACATTCAATCATATACCAAATAGTGAAGAGTACAAAACGACAGAGAAATGCAGAGCTTAATTACAGCTGGAGAGCTTCGAGGAACTTGTCGTGTTCGGGTTCAGTCCAGCTCTCTCTAGACTTGGTGATGGTGTAGGGTTTTCGGATCTTCTTATTCGGATCCTCCGACGAGGACACCGTAGGCGTCACGGCGGCAGCTGTTGTCGACGTGGCGAAGGGTCCGAGTCCAGGTAACGCCATACCATTCGTATCCAAGTAGAATCCATCCGCCGGATTCGGGTTTTTGGATACCATCAGAAATCAATACATTGGGGTTTTAGCTTTGGAACTACGAGCAGAGGCGGAATAATTTGAGGACGGGAAGCTTTTATACGAGAAAGTCCCGGTTCAGTATTGGGTACTGTGGGTTTTAGATGAGTTTGGTTAAGTGACGAATAAGAGTCTACCACGTCAAAGGATTGAAATATAAGAGTACAGAACGTCGTTGCTGAATTAATTAAGCGTGTCAAAGAAGCATGCTCTTTGTGCCACGCAAAAAATAATAAAGAACGTTTTGTTAATTATATTTTTTATAATTAATATTAAACCTTTTTTTTTCAATTTTTATTATCAAGAATATTATCGTTTAATTATTTTCCGTTAAAATTAACGGTACTTTTGTTTTCCCTAGAACATTATCGTTTAAAGTTTTTGAGTGCATAAATTACTTACCATGAACCACAATCACACGAATTTTTCTCGAGAAAACGAGCTTTGGTGAAGGGAAGAGCCAGTCGTTAGGTGAGAACAACCTTCTTAGAGTGGTGGACACGTGGCAGAGATCCTACGGTTTGATGTGGCCTAGTTTCTCGGTGGCCAGAAACGATGCCACGTGATCGGTTAGGCCTACACATGCACATTGCCACAATAGAAGGTATTTTATGCGGGACCAGTTAAAGATTTCTAGCGTCTATCTCTGTTTGCTTTTGTATGATATTTTTTTCTTGTCCCTTGCCCTTGTCGTGAATGATACACAGCAGGTGAATGAAAATGTAAAGCATTGTTGCACGACCATTTTTTGAATCCCAATATGATTAACTCTTTTGTAGCAATGGATTTGTGAGGTTCAATATTTATGTAAGATTTATGGCCGAATCCTGTCAAAATTATCATCTCAATTAAATTTTATAATTTTTATATATTTTTTTATTTTAATAATTAATATTAATTAATTATTATTAATATATATATCTTTTTATTAAATTTATTTTACAATAATTACAATTATAAGTTAAAATATTTTAATTTAAAAAAAAACTTATAATCTACAAAAATTAATATAAATAAACAAATTCGATAACACGAAATTAAGTACAGAGTAAAATATACGCTCGTAAATTTTATTATCAAGCATGTTAAATTGATAATAGAATTATTTATGGATCATATTATTTAAAACATGCGCGTAAATTTAGTCATTACAAATTAATTATTTTACAAACATATAAAAAAAATTCAAGGTTTTGAAAATGATAAAATAATTTATATTTAAAATAGATTAGGATCTATTCTTATCTTTTATATTTTAAATATATATTAATATATAACATAAATAATAATAAATAATTTAAAATAAATTATAATTTTATAATTTAAATTATTTGACGTAATTTATAACATGTGTTAAAATTTAGTTAAAAGTTAAATCAATTAAATAATATAAATAATTCTAAGCAATACTAGCACGTATTTTCCTTTGCTCGCGCAAACAAACAAAGTACGGCAATCACAAAAGGGACGGGAAGACCAGCAACTTGCAAGATAAAGCTCTATGCCAACGAGTGATTGACGTGAACACCGCACACCAATAATAGAATGTCTTGGTGAGAAAGCTTGTTCACTTTACAAATTGTATTAGGGCATCTAAAATAATTATATACAATCACGTATATTAACATTTTAATATTAAACTCATTAATATAATATCATGTAATAGTATCAGTCGTAGTCTTGGTCAATTGCAATAATTGGGTTCATAGTCATTCATGGTATAATGGATGCTATTATGATCCCTAGTGAATTTGATGGAATTATTATATTTTAAAAAAGAATTTTTATAACGTTTTAAGTTAGAAATTATTTTTAACTTTGGTTTGATTATTAATACTTTTATTATTTTTAGACGATGATAGATAGAAACAATACCGTCAATAATTTTATTCAAATTAAAAAATATAAATTTATTAAAAAATATATATATATATAAAATTAATAAAAAAGGACCTAAAAATAAAAAGATGGAGCTAAAAAAATATATTTTTTTTGTACGTAATTTTGCCTAATATCAAATGTTATCTCTTAAAATACACGGATCATCAAATAATAGAATACAAACGAAAGTTCGTAAATTTATAAAAATATAAAATAATATATAAATTATCACTCTTTTTTTTTGTGATTATCATTTAAGTTATTAATAATTATTTAAATAATTATATATATTTGATTTAATTTACAGATTAATATGCAAGTAAATATTTTTATTTTTATATTTGTTTGAGTAATATGCAACAGATTCTTTATTGTTTTGTTTTAAAGTTTAAAATTATGTTTAATGAAAGTAAATAATTGACGGTGAAGAAAAAACAATGAATTGTAATAATATTAATAAATATAAAATATAAAAATAAAATAATTAATGTTAAATTTAAAAGATATAATATAAAAAATTAAAAATAAAAATTTTTTGAATAAATTATATTATGAACAAAGCCTTTTAATTATTACTTTTTATTTATTAATCAATAATTAAAGTATTTCAATCACAGTCGTACTTTAAAGATTCCTTATTGACTAAACAGAAATAGAGTATGACTCAATAGTGTGATTGGTCTTGAAAAGTACTGCAGCAATAAGAACATAAAGAGTATGTGCTACCCCTTCATCCCTGCAAATTTAGGTTAAAAATTGAGGAACATCTGGAGGATGAAGCACCACATTGCTGTCATGTTTCAAACCAATGTGAGAAAAGACATTCTAAAATCAATTACAGCAACGGGACCTTTCAATTTCGCTCGTAAATATAATTTTCAATCTGCCCAGACAGCAGCCTGAAGCTTTTTTTTTGGGTTTTTTACATTGGCTTGATCGTCCTCACACGTGATTGAATCGGAACGATCCGAGAAGATAATCTGAAACAAAGAGAGCTTTCCTTGTGTGGTTCCATTCTTCCCGTAGACGAAGACTGGATTTGGTCTTCTACTCCTGTCAATATTTTAAGGTGGGCTGAAGTCGTCCGTTAGCAGTAGTATTGATGATTCCAACTTCTAAGAAGCTGGTGATCGCTTCTGCTAGAAGTACTTTTTGATAAAGATAGAAGCACGTGTGCCACAAAAAGTACTATACAACCATGGTCCTCTTTCATGTTTCTACAACAATAGTGGCGTTTTTGGGTCCCACAGTTGCGTCTCTTGACCGTTAACCATCGTTTAGTATTGGCTTGACCAGGATCGTTAGTTGACGGCCCTTCTCTTTATTCAATATAAATTTAAGAGTTTTGGTCCATTTCAATTCACAAAGTGATATTTTGCCCTCCTCTAGACTGCCGTCTTCCTCTTCCTCTGCTTCTCTACTCCTCCTTTATTCACAATTCTTGGCTCTGTTCTGCAACTTTCTTTGACCGCTTAGCTCAGATCAATCTTTCCTGCAAAAATGATGGTGGGTTTTTTTACATGCTACAAGTTCTCTGTATTTTAAGCAAACATACGCATATAGTTGTATATTTCAGTACGTGCATGCGTGGTTTTCAATGAATTCATATTTTGAGGTACTTCTTTTTTTGATGTAGATCTTAACGGTATCTGATCTTGTTTTGTTACAGAAAGCAGTTTTGAAATTGGGAGTACACGATGACAAAGAGAAGAAGAAAGCCATGAGGACAGTCTCTGGTCTTGCAGGTATTGAGTTTTGACCTCTCTTTCCTTTCTAATTAATTACTCTCACTCTGTTTGGATGCTGAGAGCATGAAAGAAAACCCAGATGCTAAAACATGATAAACTGACCAATTTGATTGAACTTTTGCTGTAATTTTTTACAGGGGTTGATTCGATCTCAATGGACATGAAGGATAAGAAACTGACAGTGGTTGGAAGCATTGATCCAGTAACAATAGTGAGCAAACTGAGGAAGCTATGCCACACAGAAATAGTCACGGTTGGACCAGCAAAGGAAGAGAAGAAGAAGGAAGAGCCCAAGAAAGAAGAGCCAAAGAAGGCAGACGATAAGAAGAAAGATGAACCCAAAAAAGACGACATAGCCGAGCTTGTTAATGCTTACAAAGCCTACAATCCACACATGACCACATACTATTATGTCACCAGTGCAGAAGAAAACCCAAACGCCTGTGTTATCTGCTAAATTCTGGTACCGGGTAGAAGACCGAAGGATGAAAATAAATAGAAAGAACACTATGTACCTCGTATGTACAGTAAGAAAACCATGGCTTCATTCATCCTTCTCGTTTGGTGGTTGTTTGTTCTGCTAATGGTACCCAATTTTGTTAGTCCAACTCCATCAATGAATTACCTAAGTTTGTAAGTAATTTTCACTCATGCCGTCTGATTGCTCTTTCTTATGGAACGGGTCAAAACACTGTTGTCCTCTCATATCGGTGTTCTGGAATCATCCACTCGTCTATTTGTTCAAGTTTTGGACAATAAAAAATTATGCAAGTTTTTGAGGGTGGAAGGAAAATGAAATTAAAAAAAATTATGTTAAAATTTTAATTATATAAAATATTTTCACTCAAAATTAGTATGCTTGATTAGTTTAATATAAAAACTAATGCGGTATGGTTATTTCAACGAATTGAATTAAAAATGGGGTTATTTTCACAAATGTAAGTGTATTCGGTGGCATTTTTAGACAACTTACTCTCGAAGTTCTTTAGCGTGAAGTTGTCAAAGTCGTCTTCTCTCCATGAGTGGTTTCATTCCCACGCGCAAGTCATTCTCGGATGTGCCATTTCCTTGTCATTTACACACACTTCTCGGTCGACCAAGTTTAAATTGCCCGGCCAAGTTATTTTTACTGAAATAAATAATCAAATGAATGGCTCTTGCCAGAAGCACTTTCTTTTATGCTAGCTGCTGTGCGTCCGGCCCCAAAGCCTTTTGCATTGGCATGGAGTTTTAATGTTGTTCTGGAAGAGCAGTCTGAAACCTTTTTTTTTAAACGGTTCTAACAGTGACCTGATCGTCCTCATGTGATTGTCAGAGTGATCCAAGAAACCAGTTCTAAACAAAGAGAGACTTCCTTGTGTGATTCATTGCATCTCGTAGACGAAGAGTGGATTTGGTCTTCTACGCCCATACACATTTCAGCGTTGACAGAAGTAGTTAGAGAGCAGTGAATTTGATGATTCCAACTTCCAGTGATTGCTTTTGCTGGAGGCACTTTTTTATAAAATAAAGTGAAAATTTTTAAAAATAATGTTATTTTAAAAATTATTTATATAAATAATTTATTTTATTTTATTTTAATTATTTTAAATAATTTTATTCATATAATTATTTATATCTAAAATAATATTAAATAATAAATAAATATTATTTTATATAATAAAAATTATTGTAATTCAGTGCTCAGTGTATTTTTATCACATTTTTGTGATCTAAATTCAATTATTCATATTATATATTTTTTTAAATTTATTTATATTAAATAATAAATTAAATAAAAATTAATTATTTTTAAATTTAAACTAAAAATATATTTTAAATTTTTTTCCAAAAACAAAAGTCAAAAGCAAGCAAGCAGGGTCCTCTTTCGTGTTTCAACGAAAAATAGTGGCTTTTTTTTGGTCCTACAAACTCTTGACCATAAACCATCGTTTAATATTAGCTTGAAGGGCAGTCAGCTGATGGCCCGTTTCAATTCACCCGGTGATGTTTTACTCTTCTCTAGACTGCCCCTTCCCCTTCCTCTGCTTTCCTACTCATCGTTCATTCACAATTCTTAGCTCTGGTCTTCAACTACCTTTGACAGCTTTGCTTAGATCAAGCACTCTTCCAAAAATGAAGGTGAGATTGAATCAATCATCCACATATAGTTGTATATTTGCCCGATAGTGTATATGCATGCGTGGTTTTCAATGAATTCAGATTTTTAGCTGCGTCTGCTTCTTGACGCAGATCCTAGCAGTATCTGCTCTAGTTTTGTCACAGAAAGTAGTTTTGAAATTGGGAGTATATGATGAAAAAGAAAAGAAGAAAGCCATGAAGACAATGTTTACCCTTCTGGAGTATCTTCTCGAGAATGCAGATGGACCGGATTTTTTTATCACCCCTACCCTTTTTTATTTTCTTCTCTCGAATTTTCTTCTGGCCAATGTTTACGGAACTCCTGGCCTTCTCAGCTTCTCATATGATTTTCTTGAAGCCTGCTAGAAAAATGGCATAAGCAAATATATCTGGTTTAGATGTATGTTATATTAGCATGTAAATGAGATTGGCCAACTCATATTCTTAGAAAATATATGTTGTAGTATTTCAAGCTACCCGTTGTGATGATGGTGAGCAGCGATCGGTTTCTGCCAAAGCAGCTTGGTGTAGATTTTCCAGGGGATGCAGACACAGTTGGTCCGATAAATGGGGATGTAATGTATGATGAAACTGGAGAATGCAGTACATGAGTATGATTACATGAAGATATTGGAGTCTGTTCATGATATGAAGTGGGGATACAGCCATTGGTGTTTTTCTTAAGAGGAGAAATGAATGCTGCTCCAGGAGATGAAGATCCTTGTGAATCTTGCATATTGATTTTAATCCTGAAAAAAACTTAGTTAAAGACTATGCTGGAAAATGATAACAGATTGACCGAATCTGGAGAAACGAAAATGGCTATTACTTCTCGTGGACATCTACATATTCATCCCGTGTCATCCAGTATTTCCTCCGACAGAAACAGAATTGCAGTATTGGGGATCCATTTTTGACAAACTGTAACAGAAGTTGCTGCATTTCCTATTGTTAAGACATGTGCTCCAGCTATTAATTAAAATGCTAACCTGTATGAGTTTCTCCATGACATCCTCTAGGGCGATGATTCCGGTAACCTCTTCATCAAAATTCGGAAGAGACTTCAATTCTTCCTTGGAAATAATTGAAGGATATGATAGAGTAATTTTGAAATGTTATGGTACATTTATTAATTTTATTTTCATGAGGGACACAGATGTGATTTTTCCTAAATCCACATATTTTAGTTCTATACTCTTTTTAAGAATTTCCCTCCATAGCCAGGGTACTTTTGTCCCTTTACTGTCGATCTTCTACATCGCAAGGAGTTCGCCTTTGAAAACCGAACGCATGTCATCGAACAGAAACACAATGGACGACGTTGATCGACTCTTCCAATGCTTCAAATGCGGTGTCTCTCCCCCCCGTAAGCTCCTCTTTCGTTCCTCAATTTCGCTGATTAACATGCACAAGTAGGAGTTCGAGGTGAGTTTAATATCACGAGATTTCTTCGTAGATTCGGCGAATACAAGTGTTCTGGTTTTTCTTTAATTCCAATTAATGTTGTTAATTTCTCGATATTTTAAGAACTAAAATCTTTATCTTTATATATTGTTCTGATTTATAGCTAATTTTATGATTATCGAGGATTTTAAATTTAAAATTCTTCGGTCTGAGCTTGAAATTCAGGCATTTCTGTTCTAATGCAATGAAATTCAAGATGTTCCTTTTGTGATGGGTGTTAATGGCATGTCGAATTGTATGAATTTCTGCTCAATTTTTACATATGCTTGATACCGCGGTACTTCTCTTTGTGTTTGTGTGTTCTCAGCATCTGCTGTGAGAGAGAGAAAGAGAAGCAAGAATAAATTGAAGCAAGAGGGTTCAAAACATGAGGTCTCTCCTTCTTCCGGCGTTTTGTCTACGGGATCAACAGGCAATGGACGGAAAAGTGCAGCTGATGTACCGCTCTGCTCGTACAAAGTACATGCTTTGTGTTGTTTTACGTAACTTGCATGAACTTTTCTTTGCATGCAATTAATTCTGGGAATCCTCAAATATGATTTATGTCTGGCAAGAGAACTTGTTTAATTGTAGGGGAATAATGCTCTCACTTTTATCGCTTGTTCTTCTCTACAGAAACTTTTAGTGCTACATTCTTCATTAAGAAGTTGTGCTCCTTTGAGTTTAACAATGAATGCTGAAAGTAATTATAAATCCATCTTTGATGTTTTACTCTTTTTCTTACTTTTTCTGGAGGTTTGATCTCTCTTTTGTTATGGAGATTTGGTTGCATTTTGTATTTCTTCAGCATGGTTCATCAACTGCTAAAGTACATGGGTCTAACTGCGGGAAGCAGATCTCTCCTGTTGTATTTTATGGGACTCCACATGGTGTGCCTCCAAAAAGACCATTGAGCTTGTTGCGACTGTTGCGTGAAATACGTGTTGATCTCTCTAAACAAGAGACATCAAACTTGAGGTATTTGTACAACTGGACTTCCGCTCTTTTCTTGTCCAAATATGTTTCAATTTTTTATCAATAGCTCCATTGTATCTGTCTTCCCATACTGTACTTCACTCTGGTTACTTTTTTGCTTAGGAAAGAGGTATGGGCAACATTTCCGAGGCAGAATGAAGCAATTAAATTTGCAAAAGGGCATGCAAATGTATATATTTTTAGTTATCAAGATCACTTCAATGGAGTAAGAAGGTTTCTAGTTTCAACATATAAGGAGTTCTGGAAGAGGTTCGCTTGATGACATTTTCTTCCATGCTTATCATGTTTATAATCCCTTGTTGTATTTTATATTTGAATTTTTATTTCTGCCGATCCTTTTAATTTCAGGTATAAAACAATGGATCCAAAATTTCGCCACCATTATGAAGTGATTCAGGAGGTGATAAGTGTGGGATTTTCCTTCTGCAAATGAAAACACTTTTACAACCCTACATATAACAAGAATCATGGGATATTTGCAAATTGGCATTGAATCTCATTTTCCGCTTTTCATGCTGGGGTTTGATATAAATGCAATTTGATGCACACCATAAATTTATATAAAATTTGTGCATATGCAACAATTTTTTGTGCTTAATATATTAATGAAACTAAAGTACTTTAGAATATATTATCTCAGAAACTAGAGTTTAATTTCAGCATGCTGGCCAGTAAATTTTGTGATTTTTTTTGTAGATTAGGGTAAGTCATATAGTTCAAAGTCAAGGATACAAGAAACAAACTCCTTCAACCATTTTATGATTCATAGAACCATGTCAGGGAGCTCTGCACAAGGATCAAATTTTGCTAGTTACAATTGCATACATTTTAAATATGCATAGGAAGATGGACTCAATAAATTTTTAATGCAAATGGAAGAGACCAAATTTTATAGCTAGAGCAGCAGGAGATTTAGTCACTTCAATTGCCTATGCACTTCCCTGTCATACAAACAGAACACATGTTTATGCTCACTTTCTTATGCTTTGATGATGCGTTGCTTCCAGGGTTTACCATGCCATCTGTACTTTGATTTGGAGTTCAATAAGAGAGACAATCCTGAAACAAATGGAGATGAAATGGTTGATCTCTTGATATCAGTCACTTTGGAAGCATTATTTGACAAATATTCCATCTTGGCAAATGAAGATTTGATAATAGAGCTTGATTCGTCAACTGATGGTATGGTGTTCTAGTTGGTTTATATTAGGTAGTCTCTCCTTTTAGAACTATTGAGCATTCTATGCTTGACTACTCATGACAGGACCAACTTTAAAGAACTATTGAGCATTACATTTAATTTGAAAATGAGCTAACTTGTTAAGATCAATTATTCTTCTACTGATTCTCATATGCAGAAAAGTTCTCTCGACATTTAATTATTCGCTTACCAAAGACTGCTTTCAAGGACAACTCACACGCAGGTGCATTCGTCGCTGAGGTATGTTTTAGTGGATAAGTAATTGCTTGTTTGTAATTTTTTTACTACAATCCAGAGATGGCTGTTACAACTTCAATGTTGCCAGCTTATTATTTATTTAGAATATTGACTATTTGGAAATTTTTTGAGTTACTAACATTATTATATTGCTTTTATAGTATAAACAAAATATACTGTCTAGTATGCCTCTGGCCTCGTTTGTTTTGCTATAAGAAGAGAAATATGCTTGTTTCCTAGAACATTCTTTTTCTCCTTTTGTAGAAATATCAGCTATTGTCCCTATGTGTTCACATATTATCAGATATGCGCTCGGATAAGAAATGCAAGAGAGAGAGAGGAAAGATTTGAAAAACTGTTTATGAAAAAGAATTCCAGCTCTACTGAATCTCTGGGGCAAATTTTTGTGGACACTGCTGTCTATTCTAGAAATCGTTGCTTCCGCTTAGCTCAATCTTCGAAGGCAGGGAAGAAATCTGTCCTTTTACCCACTGGGCGTTTCAAATGTAAAGACATGGTATGATACTCATCTACTTACGATTTTCCATTTTATTAGTTGGCAAGATAATTTTCCTTTTTCCTGTAGTATTCCAGGAATTAGTGAGCAGCTCTATTGACGCTCTTTTAGTCTTGTATCCCCAAACAAAAAAGCTGCATGATTTTTCCACTATGAAGCATAATAACATAAGTTAGTGAAATTCACTCACTAAGTTTTGTATAAACACTAGAGAAGTAGAATGGCATGCGGAGTTGCTGACCAGGATGTTTATCACCATCCTTGTCTCAGATGGAGATCTGTTAGTGGTTTTTTTTTGGATGACTTATGTTTCTTTAGCATTTGGCATGTAATAGTTATATCACCGAATAACAGAGTGAAGAAGATATATTCATGGCTTCCTTGATCTGCAATATGGATGCTGACTGTGAGAAACTTTTAGTGTGCAAAATGGAGTTAGATTGTGTCAAGACCCTACACTTTGATACAGAGGTAACTTTGGACTCTGCATTAATTTCACCATTGAGATGCCTTGTAGTATGGGTACACTATGGATTGAAATGCAAATCTATTCACCAGTGAAATTCTTTTCCAATGCAGCTTCCTAGTAATTTTGGAAAATATTGTCATACTTCCCAAGAATTTGCATCAAGTGCTTGCTCAAGTGATGCGCCAACAACTTACTGCATTGGAAAGTCACCATTCGCTGCTTTGGACAAATTTGTAGAATGTATCGCTTCCAGTGGAAATGTATCTGGTGCTGTCATAATCAATCTTGTCTCTTTACATTTAGAGCAACTAATTTGAGCATGTTGGGAACTTAAGAAATCAATACCCTAACTTTCTTTTGGTGGACATCTTTGGCTGAATTTAGATTTTTAAAGTAGATGTTTGATTTATAGGTTAGCTTGAATTACATGGTTAAGTATGCTCTTAGGTGGAACCTTGGAGGTTGGGTTTACTGCATCAAATTTTGTATTATGTGATATCTATGGCATATTTCTTGACTAGTTGTATTATGCTTTATTGGATACGTAGCATCCAGGTCGGTTTGAGCTTCAATTGATCCCTTCATATATATATATATATATATATATATTTTGATTCAAGAGGAAACTGTTATAAACTTGTTTGTGTGTAGACAAAGTGTCACCATTTTCTATTCTCCATTCTTGCCTTAACAGTGTTGTCAAAAGATAGTATAGGTAGTTTCACTCGTATCCTTTGTGACCTTGCTGATAATTTGCTGAAATACAGGAAAAATACGAAGCTGGTATTGGTTCTCAGAGTATGGACTGATTGTCTACAGCATGTCAAGAAATAGATACTGTGAGCGAATTGGCAGAGAGCACAAAAGCAATCATGGTAAATCTTATTTATTTTTGCAAACTGTTAGTTGTAAACATAACTTTTACCATTTTTCCAATTTAACCTTATTATTGCTAATACATTCATGTTGTGCAAGTAATCCTCATCTCTGCCAGTATATTTCATGATACAACATTTCATAAGCTCTAGTCTGACCACTTTGAATATCAACAAGATTTTTGAAATATCATTTAGTTAAAAGATTTCATAAACACTTCCACTTATTTTGCTTACAAGGTGAGAAGCTTATAGGAATTGACATTCTTTTTGGTACAGTAATGTATGTTGTTGATCTGCAGAGAGACTGTTTATTATCAGAAATGTCATGATCCAGATTGCAATGGTACAGGACCGTTTGATCTTTCTCCAATTTATAAAGTTTCATATCCTTCCAATATCTGTATGATCCATTTGAAATTAATTTCTTTGATGGCACCAGGTTACCGATCTCCATTTCGTCCAATGCCAATGGACACCATCCCAGATCTTCCATTTTCCTCTGATTTGGGACAGATGGAGCATCATGGAGGGTTTTCACATAATAACACTGAATACCAATTTTTTAACTATTATGAGGAATGGAATTTGCTTGACCATGATGAACATGATACCGAGAGCTGTGCTAAAGATCCATGGTGGGTTGAAGCCATGAAAGTTGCGGATGATATTGAAAATAAGCAGAAAACATGGGAGCTCAGCAATGTGGTTAGTTTACTCAAAACATATTACCTCTTCTATTGCCACTTCAATTTATCTCAGCTTAACCCCAATTCATATATAGATAATAGTGTTCTGTGTAAAGAGTATAAGCCACAACCACAAGTTCTCTGATCCGGTAGCACGGTAGGATGAAAGCTCTGACTTTGAATGAGGCTAAAATGTGATAATTCCTAGAAGTTCTGTGTAAAGAGTATAAGCCACAACCACAAGTTCTCTGATCTGCTAGTATGGTAGGATGAAAGCTGTGATTTTGAATGAGGCTAAAATGTGATACTTCCTAGAGGTTCACGTTGATCTTGAACAATGGAACCTGTCCGGTTGTATTCGTGTCTGAAATTAAGTTTGATAATCTTTTTTGTATCTTACAAACAGGCAAACACTGATAACGAAGATGACAGCTGGTGGATGGCTGCGGAACAGATAGCGTCACAGGCTGAAGTAATGCACTGCAGTTAACTGAAGTGTTCAAACGGATGGTTGATTCTGTCTTGGCTTTGGGCTGGTATCAGATTCAGGGGTGGAAAGCTAATGCTTCTGCTGACTTTTACTATTGTAGGAATAAGGATAAAGAGAAGCCCCTGATGGCTTCTGGGGAACATTTAGCGGGTCAGTAGTAGAATGCCCAATTGCTCAAGCTACAAGCCAGCGTTGGGATTTCGGGGGGAAATGATTTCCCCAAGGAGCAAGGATTTGTATATAACATCCCAACAAATGTGCAAGCAAACTGTTCAAAAGAATTTATTAAAAATATAAAGTAACTTTATTTTAAATTTTGCTTCTGTGATTGATCACTTTTGAGTCAATTTTATTAAAATGATTAGTGTCATTATTTTAAAGTAATTTTATGAATTTTTGGTTGAGTTTATAATTTAAGATTTGTTCGGGTTGTGAATGTACGATGAATATGCTGAACTTTTTATGGCCTCGAAAAGCTCCAACTTTGACAGGTGTTAAAATCCCTAATTGGTGGAACATCAGATTTTAGTTTTACAAAGTTGTTCACAATTAGTGAAGAGTTGTCATTTTGGTTTGCAAAAAATTGGAAGTGATATTTACGATAAATATGGTACAAAATTGGGATTATCCCTGTGAGTTTCTTCCAAAATTTGGATTGGTTACATGAAACCAGGTCTTGGTCTCCATACTCCCACAACTTCATCCACTTTTTCTCCTTCGCTATCTATTTCTCCAAATCACTTCAGTTCCAATTTCCAAGTATCATCGATGGCTTCCACACCCATTTTAACCAACAAAGAGGATCCAAACAACTCTCAAACAAATCTCCACAACACAAGAGCTCCAATCTTCATATCTGCTGACTCACTCCACTCCATCCTCTCCCACCATTCTCTAATTCAACATTTCCACTCCGCTCTCCCCACTGTTTCACCAACAATCCAAACCCCGATCCGCCAAAGCCACGCCGTTTCACCGTCCTCCTCTCTTCTTCTCATGCCGGCCTGGTCCTGTTCCCCTTCTCTTCCCTATATTGGCGTCAAGCTTGTAACGACCTTTCCGCAGAACTCTGCTATCAACTTACCTGGAATTCACGCGAGTTACGTGCTCTTCAGCTCGACCACAGGGCAAACTTTGGCCTCTATGGATGGCACTGTATTGACCCTTTATCGAACATCTTGTGTATCTGGCTTGGCTTCAAAAATCTTGGCCAGAAATGACAGCCAAGTCCTTGTCATGGTCGGTGCAGGCTTTTTAGCACCCCATTTGATCAAGGCCCACCTGGCGGCAAGACCCAGCCTGAAGAAAGTAATCATCTGGAACAGAACTATCAAGAAAGCAAGCGATTTGGCTGAGCATTTGAGAAACTGTGTTGAGTATAGTGGAGTGTGCTTCGAAAGCAATGAGAATTTAGAAGAAATTATTGAATTGGGCGATATTGTGAGCTGTGCAACCAATTCCGAGACGCCATTGGTGAGGGGTGACAAACTAAAAGCAGGAGCTCATCTGAATTTGGTTGGATCTTATAAGCATACAATGCGAGAATGTGATGATGAAGCCATAAGGAGAGGAAGAGTATTTGTTGACAATGATGCTGCATTGGTGGAAGCAGGGGAATTGGTTGGTGCTTTTGAGAGAGGAGTGATTAAGGAGGAGGATATTGAGGGCAATCTGGTGGAGTTAATTGATGGGAAGAAGGTAGGAAGGAGAGATTCTGAGGAGATTACTGTGTTCAAGTCTGTTGGTTCTGGAGATGTGGATGTTATTGCAGCTCAATTGGTGTATGAAATTTACATGAAAGGTAAGTGTTAGATTAATTTGCATAATCCATGTTTTAACAATGTCAAAGGTATGCTTAATTCTCTCATAAATGATTTTATGACTGCTTCTTCTGCTTTGTGATATTGTATACTGAACCAGAGCTCATCAAAATTCAGTAACATGCAGTCAGAACTTGTATCTGGCATTAGAGGGGAAAGTCTACAAATGCGCACCCAGAAGTACAACTATTCAATAGAATTTTGTTGTTTGTAATTTTATTTACTGTGACCGAACTGCGGATTTGTGTGTGAATTTTTGAAATACATTTTAATGTATGTTACATTTTCTTTGTATATATATATATATATATATATATATATATATATATATATATATATTAGACTTGAAATATGAAACAAAAAATTTAAAATGATTATTACAAAATTTAAAAGAAACAATATAAACAATTTGAAATATAAAACACAAAAATTGAAATGTAAAAGTTGAGATAAATGATGAAAAACTTGAACATAGCATAAAAAAATTTTTAAACATGAGTATAAAAATTAAAATGATTAATATAAAAGTTTTGAACAAATTGAATATGTCTTCTATTTTTTGTATCCAAATCCGTACTTGATAAATTGTTGATTGAATTGAACATTGTTACTTGATAAATTGTTGATTGAATTGAACATTTTTATACAGATGTCGTGATATAACATTAGGATTATAGATTTTCATAACTCAAAGTTAGTGGGACAGTGGGTAAATACATTCATTACAAAGGAAAAACTACAAGAAATTAATTGATTCTCATTACACTGTCACTGAAAAAAATACACTATATGATAGGTGCAATGGTTTTCTTTTTTCGCATGCCATAATCAATCCATAGTGTACAACAAACATCTAGAAACTGAATTGGATTTTGAAACTTGACAGTATCAGCATTCATTTTGATACCTTTATTTCTTTTATTTGCGGCTTCTGATGGATCCTGGGGAATAGTAGATCTTTAAGCTGTCTCTCAGCAGTATACTCAGAAGTAGCCTGTAAAGGCAGTTAATTACTGCATGATGAGTGGTAACTGGTTAAAATGCGATAATATGACATGATTGGCCGTTAGGAGGGCTTGACATTTAACAAATACTAAGCCACTTTCAATGGCTTAGAATTAAAGATATGAGGTATGCATGACACTACTTTGCCCTAATATAGGCATCTTAGGAAGCCCTCGTATTCTACATTAACATATGATTGAATGCAGATAGCAAGCCAAGCAAAACATATTGAATTAAAACCTAAAATGCTGGGTTGAAAGACAACTGACATACCTGAGTATGAAATGAGAAATGCCATGTTTGGATTTGTGTTCCTGAACAAACTCTCAAGCCAAATCCATGAGAATCTACACCAACAAGTCATGCCTCCTGTGGTATATTTCAGAGAGAATGGGGTATTTTATATCTTATTGATCAATTAATCAAACTCACGCATCTGAAAAAAATTGCAGCAAAAAATTTTTGGAAGGTGGAATGGAGGGAACACTAAAGAGTTTTGTTCAAACTAATATTGCAAAGTCCCTTTCGAAGATTTGGGGCGGAAAAATCTAATCAGCACCTTCAAATAACTCATAATTGTACAAAATTGCAATGGAATTTGAAACGATGTTACTGCATTCAACAATAGTACAGGCCTCCTTCAACACAGCTCATAGAATTATCAGCAGCTAAAAACTAGATGATAAGTACTGCTCAAATATTTGCAAAAATAATGAATCCATTGGCCCAATTAGTTCAGAAACCTAATCAGCAAGTTCTAATGCTTTACCTCTACTTGAATACCCTTAGATCTCGAGCAGAGAGATTCGGAGGTCTTGAGTGGACTTTTCTCCACCAGCTTTCAGACGAGATATATTTTTCGCTGGTTGAACTTTTCTGAAGATGCAGAATCAAACAATTATCTTCTTGAAAGTCAAAGTAGGCATTTCCAAATGAGAGTGCAACAGCTCGTATTGGGGAAAAAGATCACACATAGCAGTAGGAGCAACACTCTCTGGATAACTAATTTCATGTACATATAGTTTCTAGACCTTAATAATAACTCCTTATTATCCTTGAGTACAACAACTTAAAAAAAGATTGTTGGAGTGGGGAGAAACTCTCCATTTCCTGACTATAGAGAATAGCCTACAATGTCTAAACTTATTTTAGTTATCAAAATGTCAAAAAAATGTTTTGGCAAGTATACAGAAGAAGGAAGCAACCTTCCTGCAATAGAAAGTCTTTGTTATCATGAATAACTTTGAACCAGAAACTCCGAACCAGCAACTAGCTGATAAACGAATATCTGATCTGATCCCAACAGATATATGATGCTTCTCTAATGTGTTGAAGCTAACACATTTTAGTATAAAACAGAAGTTGACGAACAATTACTAGATATTTCCACATGCCCATAAGGACAGAAAAATTTTAATGCCTGGTGTGCATGAGCCAAAACAGCTGAATTTTAATCAACTCTAACTTGTAAAATGAAGTCCCATTGATTGGAATATCATCCTTCTTTGACTCTGCAGCATAGAATGAACTATCACTGGATGACTATTCATGTCTGTGACCATTGAATATTGGAAGATCTTCTTGTTTGTTTTCTTCAACATCTCCATTAATATCAATATCATGGGACTGATTGCTTGATATATGCTTTTGGATGTCAAGAGTGTTCTTCAATTAGGGCAGCCTCAAAAGGCCTTGGATAGCTAGCCCAGCTGGAGGTTACTCCATACAATCTGTAGGATCATCTGAAGCAACCTATTCATAATAGAATTCAAACAGAAGAAAAGCTCACCAAATATACCAGCCGCAGCAAGTCAAGACTATTGTTCTATTTATAAGAAGTTGACGTTACAAAGGGGGACATAAAAATCACAGAAAATAAGCTTGTTAAATGCAATCATGGAAAACATATGAATTTGAGGTCACCTTCCTAAAATCATATCTATTTTACTCCCCCAAGAAACCAAAGAATTAGAATGGATAATTACCTGAGCAAGTTTCTCAGCAAAATACATTGGGTGAGAAGAACGCATGGTCTCCAATTTTGCCAAGTCCCCAACCGTCTCATCTTCATCTTCTCTATCTTCGAGAATGTCAACCCTAAGTAATAATTTCACATATTATGAACAACATTACATTTATTCTTGAAAAGCTAAATCCATGCGCCAAAACTAATATCTAAAAGAGAAGAGAAGAAAAACAAGCCTCATCATCCTCATCCTCGTCCTCCTTGTATTCTTCAACATCAAGCTCGTCAATTCCAAAACTTTATCTAATGGACCTGAAAATTCCATTTCCTCGACCATTTCCGTGGTATCAAAGCCTATTATCACTTGCTGCATTGAATATAAACCTGAAGTCTTGAAAAACTAACAAACAAGTATATGCTGATGCACCTTGCTAATACACCATAGTGAAAAAGCATGTGCTTCTAGAAGTATTTAAACAAATTATTACTAGGCTTATGAATGTTGTTTAATTAAAAACACACCAACTCAAAACCAGAAAGACAAATTTTCTCTTATGCAAAATTGTTTTTGCCTTGGACAAAAATAATTCTACTGTTTTTTTTTAAATCAAACATTCACATCATACAAACATCATCTAATGATTTTCATATTAGTGTTTCTACTCTACACATTTTCATGTAATCTGCAGGCAAGTTCATGGGAAGAACAAAATCCATACCACAAAGTTATTTTCTGAAGTTAGCTCTGTAAAACGTCTTCCTCATTCTTCACTTAAAATTATATATCTGTGGCAAATCAATTCAGGTTATCCGATGAGGAAGCAAAGGGCAAATTGATATAACTAACCTGGGAAAGACGAAATTCACATATCACACTTACTTCCATGTTCGTCAGTTACACAAGGCAATTCTGGCTAGATAATATTCTCATGAATTCCATCATTGACAAATTCTATAGACTTAAGTGTTGCCTTACTGTTCACCTGAAAGCGACACACTACAGGCAACATTAGCAATGCAAACTAAATAATTTACACAGCAATGCAATTTTAAGGCATTTACAAGAACTAAAGCTAGGGATTCAGTCTTGAATGAGATGAATTCACTTATTAATATAGCCCTTTCATGCTTTTGGTGGATACTAATTCAACTTTGAAACATCTGTTAACTGTTGATAGTAGTCAATCTTAAAATGACCTCATCTCGATAAGGATTCTAATTGAAGTTTAAACATGACCTATCAAGGTAGCACAATAAACTTTGGGATAACACATTAGTAATGAATCGCTGTCGATTAACCTCTTAAGATCAGGTACACATCCTTCTAAATGTTGAAACATTCATATTCACGGGATCTAATTTTCAGCATCATCTCCATCAGCCTCAATCTAAATATAGAGAGGTTCAATAATGTTTAATCAATAAGACTTGGCTCCAATTAGTTTTGACGATTTGGAGATGTGAGGGATCACACATTCATGTGTATTAAAAGTCAGTCATCTCGAGGGAGCTAATAGTTTCAAGAAGTGAAATCAATATAATACTCAATAATGGTCCTCGTAGTTTCAGCAGTGGTAAGTCTAGCATCCGCTCCATTCTCTAATGTTGACTCTGCAATGTCTTCAGATGGATGGTACCGCGTCCTTCCATTTTTCTCCTGATAAGATTGCTCCTTATCAAGGAGTTACCATTCAATCTCCGAAATCAATTCCTAAAACTTAACCTTCACATTTAAAACTTGCTTTCTTAACATCTACAACTGTTAACAAGAATGCTGCAAGGTTAACCATTATAAGACTCAAAGTTCGAATTTTTTAATAAGATTCAAGTTTGATTTCATGTCGTTTTCATCGATGTCTACATACGAAACGATACTTTCTTGGTACATTTTACGAGCAGTTAAATAAAGTATTACAAATAAGGAAACAAAATAAAGCTAAAATAAAGCATTACCAATGTGTGTTGGAGCAGCCGGAGCAGAAAAGCCTTCGAGAGATGACGTTGACACCAGTAACATTCTCCGCGTTGCAGATAAAGTGGTTATCATCTACGATTGAAAATGCAGAAAAAATTCAAAATGTAGGCAGGCTCTGTTTGGTTAGGGAGAAACTGCAAGAAAAGTAAAAAGAAATGGACAGTCTGAATGTCGCGGGCTGCGGTTAAATGTTGTTTTAATTTTTGTGATGCTCTAGCATCATCACACTCACTCCCAAAGAGCTAGTGTGAAGATGAGGTCCACGGCTGTGTTCTAGTGTAACAACAACCATTTGTATGGACTACAATCGGGCATACTCACTAGGATATTCCTTTTTCTCTTCAAAACGCACCGTTTGGTACATTTCACTTCAGCTGTTTGGATAGCAGCAAACTAGAAAAACGCTCAGAGAAAAAAATGATTAACGAGAGAAAATTGTAACTCGTGGGCGCAAAGCAGAGAAAGAGAGTATATTCCGTCAACTCTACTGGTTATCTTTCCATTTGTGTAACCCTTCCTCCATTCGCAAGTGATCAGATAGAGGTGCTAACAGGGAAATAAGTGACGAATCCTTTTACTTAGCTAAAAATTTCTCAATCTGAGTTTCAATTTGATATCTGTTTCGGGTTTTCTTCTAGCTCTTATCCCCAGCTGCACTGTCGTTTTGAATGAGCTTTTCAATGAGGCGTTGGTATGCTATAGAAACAGTGCAGTGATGTTGAAGCATTTACTTGTCTTTGTATGTCAGGATGCTTTGTTTGAGATATTCTTTGCCTCTCGTTACTAAAAGATTGGATCCAATCAAGGTTACCGGGAGTACTAGAAGTGTTGTGGTAAGCTTCGTTGAATTGGTAGAGATACTGTATACTATATAAGTTAGCAATCTTTAAAAACTGTTGCATCCATTGATTGTCAATGTAGTTGAAAGTAAATTGCTGGACATCCATTAATGGACAGGTTTGAATTTTCATAAATTTTGACAACATTTTTCATTGATATCTAATGGCCTGCCATTAAGCTGTAAATAATTTTCAGGTATGTGCTACAAAAGGTCCACGACCAAGATATCCTCGGGTATGGAAAACGAGGAGAAGAATTGGGACTGTCTCCAAGTCAGCTAAGCTTGTTACTTGTGTAAGCTCTTCACTTTCTTTATATCATTTTTCTTTTTCATGTGTCATTTCTTACTCTTATTGCTTTTTGTTTTTAACTTTTTGCCAGAACTGAGAAATTTAAAGATTGCCCATTTTTCTGAATCGGAAACCTTTAGTTAATTTCCCTTGTTAAATGAACAGTCTAAGAACAATTAATGGACCTGAATTTGATGTTGTTATCTTGAATAATGCTTTTTAATGCTATGCTTTATGCAGATAAAGGGATTGTCAAATGTTAAAGAGGAAATATACGGGGCTCTTGATTCCTTTATTGCTTGGGAATTAGAGTTTCCTCTGATTACAGTAAAGAAAGCATTGAAGACTCTTGAGAATGAAAAGGAATGGAAGAGGATAATTCAGGTACTAACAATTTGGGAACCTTTTTCTCCTTTCCTTTTCATGACTCTTTGCATAAAAGATCAAAAGTAAAACAAGTATTATGGGGTTGTTGTAGGTGACAAAATGGATGTTGAGTAAAGGTCAAGGGAGAACAATGGGAACCTATTTTACTTTACTGAATGCTTTAGCAGAGGATGGGAGACTTGATGAAGCTGAAGACCTTTGGATGAAAATATTTTCAGATAACCTTGAAAGCACACCACGTACTTTCTTTGATAAAATGATTTCTATTTACTATAATAGGGGCATGCACGAGAAGATGTTTGAGGTAATGCTATGAAGTCTCGTTATAAAGTCTAAATTCCGTTATTTCATCCCTTGTGTTTTAACTCTTTTGTTTATGGGATAGAGGCTAATTTTAGTAGTTGGTTTTACAAGTATTATCCACTTTAAATGAAAATATATACGTACAAAAACTCCAGCTAAGTACTTTAATGTTAGGGCATGTTCAAAATAGATAAAGTCCTCAATTAGCATACTGTGTTGCCAATGTAAACTCATCCCATAATTCTATTTGCTTAGTTGCTAATCACACCTGACTGATAATCCATGCAATCGTCCAACTAAGTGAGCAATATTTATCAGTATTTCTTGGTTTTGAACTATATCCAACAAAAAAAAGAAAATTAACCTACCCCACTACAACTCTGATGTGAGCAAGATTTGATCCTAAAACCTTTGGTGTCACTCCTAGACAACTTACCAGTTGAACCATGTAATATCTAGACAGTGGATTATAATTCACTGGACCTCTGTATTTGTAATGCCTACTGTCAATCTTTCCTGGACTTCTGTTTCCTTCTAGTTGACTTGCATTTCAACATCATGAACTATATTTCATTATCTACAATTTATATTTTCATGAAGTGACTCAGTTAATAATTTGCATTAGCATATTAACAGTTTATATACTGCACATAAACTACTGTCTGGGTATATAACTTTCTAGTTATTTGCTCTTGTAGATATTTGCTGACATGGAGGAGCTTGATATTAGACCAAATGTTGCAATTGTTTCAATGATGGGAGATGTTTTCCAAAAGTTGGGTATGTTGGACAAATACAGAAAATTAAATAAGAAATACCCTCCACCTAGATGGGAGTATCGATACATCAAAGGAAAGCGTATTAGGATCCGAGCAAAGCCTAAAATTGAACGGGATGGTGCTATTGAGGGTGAGGAAACTAATAAAAGTCTCATTGAGTCATCTCAGGAGGCTGAAGCAAATTCAAATGAGTCCTTTGAGGAGGCTGAAGCAATTACAAATGAACTGTTCGAGGAAGCTGAGGCTAATTCTAATGAAATCAATATTGGTTCGGAGAGCTACATGTCATGCTAATCTGTGTCATTGTTTCCTGGCAGTTGGTTCGACTATTGGCTTGCTGGGATCATATTCTGGCATTTGAGGCAGAAGAAAATAGATTCATTTAGACCAGCAAACATGATATTCGAAAATGTGATGGTCCAAAGGTCGCCAATTAAGAAAGCGTCTTCGCCGGGCCAACTTGTCCTAGATGGTAGCAACTGCAAAAACTGAATCAGACTAATCTGATCTATCCTTAGTGTGGATGTTGCAGATGCCAGCATGAAATGTATCCTCAAATTTTAATGACTTGATTTGTACATTTTTGCTGCTATATCCAGGGACCATCCTTCTTGTTAGAAGGTATATTGTATTTTCCCTTTAGTATGGGCAATGGCGATTAACAGTCGCTTCACATAATCTTACCATTGTGTGACTTAGCGGTACCCTTCAGCCGCAATAATAGAAACACCAAGACGTTGCTAATAACAACATTTTCCACAAGTTTCCCCTTTATCCGTTTACCAGTACAAAGTGGTTCGCATGGATACATGACGCAGTTGAAGAGTAATTCTTTTAAATCAACGAACAATGATGACAGTTTCTCTAATAAATCATGCTTATTGTATCATCAATCAATTTTGGTATGTGGTAATGTCGGCCAAAACTGCTAGTGCTTGTATACCAGAAGATGGTTTAGTATGGTGTCCAAAATGGAAGTTGACCAGAAGCATGCGACTTCAACAGGACACCATTGCCACTAAAATTCTGATCATGAGGCATGCAAGGAAAATTGGAGAGAGAGAAGAAAACTATGCATTAGAAGTATATCATGCTAATCATGTGAATCAAAAATTTCACTGAAATGGCTAAAAATGGGTTCTAAACCCGGGTATACAGTATCAAAACTATGGAGAAGGGCACAATGACTATCACAATGGTGGCTGCTAATTTCTTTCACTGATTAAAAAAATCAAAAATTAAAAATAAACGGACTATTCTTCGATTTGATAAATAGGATTATTGATTTCACTCCTCGTCTGTGCCAGAATGATCCGATTTTGCACCAATTTTACTCAAGGAGCCATTGGCTGCAAGGCCTTTCTTTTTTGTATCCTTCTCATCATCCTCGTCTTCACTGTACTCACTCTCATAATCATCCTCCACTTCTTCATCCTCCTCTTCCTCTTCAGCTCCATCCTCCACAATGGGTCCTTCTTCGGACATGAAACCCCGGGTGCCAGCCCGAGTTCGTTTCAGAATTTTAACTTTCAAGTTTGTCCTTTGGTCACAGCCTAACCAGGAGTCACACAAGCAGTAACAAGTCAAATTGTAAGTACCCTCAGCTGGGGCCTGGATCTTGCCCATCACCAGTCTCGAGCCACTTCGCACCTTCTCGACTGCTTCTCTAACTGCCGCACCTATATCCTTCACAGTTGCTCCTGACCCCTCCATACTATCCTCAATCGCCTTGGAAGCTGCAGTTACAGCTGCAGCTTCATCCATGAAACTAACCTTTTGGGAAAACCACACATTATTTGAGACAGAATCTGCCAGCAAAAACCAAAAAGTTTCTTCCTTGTGGAATGGGTAGTAAGGGGCATGGGGGAGGGCACCAATCAGGCCATTACCGCGGTTGAGAGTAACCCAAGCTTGAACTGTCATGATGTCACCCTCTTGTATTCCCTCTTCACCCTCAGTCTCGCACGTAACTTCAACTGTTACAGAAGGTATCATCTCCAGTACCCTCTCAACATCCTGTACTTCTGCAGAAGAAAATCCACCCACTTGAGTAAGCAGCTCAGCACGATCTGGAAGGGCCATATCATGGAGTTCCCGAAATGTTCTCACCTTCTGCAATTGAAGAAACAGGTCCTCTTAACAAGACGAATGACATAAATGATTCATAATGCCTAATACAGACTAATGCATCATCTTTAATTTGTTCAAAACAGTATTCATCTTTCAGTCCAATCAGAAGGCCCACAAGTACATTTGCAGCCTTGGAAAGAAAAACCAACACATCTTCACTACTCAAAACCAGTTATTTGAAATGCACAGTTAAAGGATTGGGAGTCTCAAACAACATGAAAGGCAAAAAAAAGTCACTACATGGGGAAATGTGGAGTGCAAGTTTTCAATTTTCTTCAGCTAAATTGTAAAGAAACTATGTTCAGGTTTAATTCAATCGCATCCCAGACATGTGAGGTAATAAATAGTTTTATGTTGGATAAAACATGGCAAAATACTTGGGAAGACCTTTTTGCGCAGAAATAAAAGCTGAAATATGTAGTGCTCATTGACAGCTTGCAAAAAGGCTGGTACTAACAGTTGCATTCCTGCCGCATCCTAATTCAATATAGCATTTTATCCACTAACCTTGCGAGCTATCTTTTTGATAACAGCCTCACTAAAATGTGGCAGCTGCAAGAAGGGTGCAATGCCTTCAGTGGATCCTCCAGTTGCCTTCCTTGCACTGAGAGGTACAGCCTGCATCAAAGTTCATATAAACATGAATATGTCACAAGAGTTGACATGACCAATTAATAGAACAGAATATAAGCAATATTTGATTGTGCAAAAATGAATAGATGAAGCTGCTTCCAAATGCTAAATTGTGTTTCAAACAGAAAGACACGGACCAAGGATTACAGACACGAGGAAACGACTGCAGATTAATGTCTGACAAAAACTAGCATACTATGAAAATTAGCAAACATGTTTTTAATCGTCACCAAGAAGTTAGAAACTAATATCTCCACCAGGCATACAATTAAGAAACAATCAGTAAACTAAGCAGATTTAAGATCTAAGAGAGGTTGAAGAAGGCAGATCCAAAAAGAGAGAGAGCAATGCTCTCAAACCAATAAAAAGATAAAGTCTATTTTAGAATGTTAACATAGAGGGGGAAAACACAGAAGATGATTTCATGATGACAACGAGTAGCTAGTCTCCCCAAATAAGAACCTGAATGATACACTGAGAGAGCTCAACGACCCCAATTGCAGGCCTAAGCCATCCATGACCCTGAGCTGTACGCGGTATAAGTGCCAACTGAGTAGGGAGAGAATGCATTAATAACATCTCTGAAGAATCTTGAAGCCATAATAAATAAATATATCATCAAATTATGCTAACAGAGTTGCACAGGAGAAGTATCATATATATGAAAGTGACCAGAAGTTTCAGATACCTCACATGCAACATGAAATAATTCACTAAAGATTTGATAAACACAGCCAAAAAGAAAAACACAGACTTTATAAACAAGAACTGATGCAACTAGTGTAATCTATGCACATATATTTATATGTACATCCAGGTTTTGCTATTTCAGGGCTTTTTCCCAAACAAATGCATCAATTCAAAATAAATACCCCTCCTTCTCTGTTGTGCTTTCATGCTACTTCCATAAGAAAACACCACCAAGATTCTGTCGACATAAATACTTAACAAACTGACAAAGAATAATGTATAACAGAAACATTCAATGAAGACTTGACTAATATGCTCAGAAGAAATATGGAAGAGTTCCAATAAAACCGTCAATGTTCAGTTAAAACGCTACCAGAATATCAACTCGACACAACTAAGCCTTAATCCCAACTAACAATGTCATCTTTATGAATTCTTTTCATCATTCTACCCTTCTAAATTAACATCCTCCATAATGTCCAACAAATATGTGAAGTGATAACATGCAAGGAGGTCCCACTGGAAAAGGATAAAAATAAATAAATAAAATATTAGAGTGAATATTGTGAACTCCACTTGTTTGGAGCTCCAAAGAACTGTTACTTGAGTAACAAAGATATGTACTCCAAAACTCCAAAAATAAAAGAAGATAAAATCAATTTCCTTCTCTTTCATGAAACTGATTTTATCAAGCAGACTCATTATAAGACCTTTTTATCAAATGTCATGTCTTATGGACATTTTATAAAAATTTTTATATACAATTAGTGACAGAGTTACAAGAGATGCTGAAATATCAAATGTCATCCTCAAAAATCTATAGAAGTCTACCATAGTCTAGAACTTGCAAATATTACCTTCATCAATTCTTCTAGGAGGCGAGGTGCAAGTTCTAGCACACGTCTTAAATCACCCAGCAAAGCTGGAGATGATGCGGCTGATTCACGAGTCAACTGAGCCTGAATCAACAACTCTGTCTGTATAGAAATATGATGCAGATGCATAAGAAACTTAATAAAAAGGGAAGAAAAACCTACTATGAATGCTCAATATGGCTAAATCTTGGTCCATATATTTACCTTAACAATGGCAGGATGCTGCTTCCAGAACTTTGCCTGCTCTTGCTTAATGTTTTTTAGATCCAGAATCAATTCACTCCTTACTGACATAAACAGCTTCTGCAGAGGTTCATCATCAGTCCTACGGACTGGAATTTCCATATATTCCGCAGCCTTGATGAAAACTTCCATTACTTTGCTGTGTAGTCAAGGAATCAAATCAGAAAACAAAAAAATATTTATAGATTGTTTACAAAAACGAACAATGAACAATTGTAAAACATAACCAAGTGATTCCTCAAAGATGGAAATAGATGCTTCCAAAGTAACCAGTATGGTGCATGTACTAAGTAGAGCTCCAAAATCTGAGATGTATATAGTTTATATGTAAATCTATTGGAAGTAGCTAAAATCAATATATGATCATGTGTCTATTATGAAGACATCACTCTGCACAAGTTAATAAAAATACAGTTAGATACAGACTTGACTGAGAAACCATAGTGATCATGCCCTTGTGCCATGCAAGCATAAAGAAAGAAATGCATGCTTTTGCCATTAAGAAGTTACTCTCATGCATGCTATTATTCAATTACATCATATATACACAATGCATATACAGTCTGGCACTAATAAATGGTTCATATGGTAGTCTAGTTTATGGAAGCGATTAATAGTGAAAAAATAAGGAGAAGAAGCAGGTACCTTGGGGCCAAAGAAGGTTTCATGAAGTAATAGTATGCAGACAGTGTCTGATGCATGACATAATTTCCTGTATATTTGGCTGACCTCGAGAGATAAACAACAGCTATCACCAATGGCAGGAGAATACAAATTCCAACAATCCAAAGTAAAAGAATGCCGCCAGATGCCCCATCAATGTCGAGCAGGAACTGAGGGAGCGCTATGCCCATTTGAAATCCCTGTATCAACAAACTTGCACATTAGTTTCAAAAGGGTTATTGAATTGATAAATTTCCAAAAGAATATTAAATTTGAATTGCGATTGGTTTTTTCAGAAGTAAATGGAACATTGCCTGTCTACCATCAGGATGACCGTATTTTTCATAATTCTCGTGAGATATTGGATCTGTCAGAGCTTGATAAGCCTTAGATATGTATTCCACAAAGTAATTGTGGGCCTCTGAAATATAAGACACGGATTAATATTCAAATGTCACCTATTTCCTGTCAACTAAAGTTCAGGTAAGCAAACACATATAAACAGAATAATAAAAAAAAGGTCAACCTGGATCTGGGTTTTTATCAGGATGATATTGTATGGAGAGTCTCCTATATGCCTTCTTTATATCTGAATCTGAAGCCCCAGCTTCCAATCCAAGTATGCTGAATGGCTCAAAAACTTGCATCTTCATTTAAAGGAGGAGAAAATAAATAATTTCAGTATCAAAATAACATAAATATTATTAAAGAGCCTAAAAAGACAGAGTGAAATATAAGTACCATAGCTTTTAACAGAAGCACAATGAACAAGCGATCATGGATAAAAAATTTTAACAAACATATTTACCTCCCGACTTGTACTTTTAATGTAAAAGACAAGTATTATCATGATGACCCAGAGAAGTACCAGTGTCATGTTACTACATGTTGAGAAATTTGAGATCTGCTAAAACAAATCCAGTGAGTTGCAGAAATGTTCCATTACATTTCAAATAATTTGATTAAAAGAGGAACTCACTTGCTTAAATATAGATTTTCTGTACTTCCCAGAACGAGCACACTCTGAGCACTGGCAGTGGATGCTCTTTGCTTTCTTTGAAGCAGCACGACACAACTTTAGTATCGTATAAGGCACTAAAGGCAGGGCCATTATTGTCAAAATGAAAATTGGGAACAACTGACTATTTTCATCAGTAGCAGCCATCGTGACCTATCCAAAAACAACCGCAAAATTGTTACTGTTTCTGCAGAAAATATCTGATTATAACTCTTAGTTCATGTATATGTAAAAGTTGACTACGCCATAAGTTCAACAAATGATGGATGCCAAGAATTTTTCAAATGGCTCACAAATTTTCTGAACTATTCCAACTTTTCATCTAAAAGCAAATTCAAAATTCAACATTACATCAGAGAGCTGAATATTACTAGTTTATATTATTCAAACATTAAAAGAGGCCACTTTAAGAAGTGAAAACTTGACCAATCACTTCATTTTTCCCCTATAAATCACCAACCATAAAAATTACTTGTGGTCATTGGCAGACAGTAACCTTTTTTAAGTGAACCATTTACATATAATCCTATTGTAATTCAATATTGTACATATTCCACTCATGTAAAATTTACTTGATTCATGAAATATAGTAAAAATCAAAACGAATTTACAAGTCAAAATCAACCATTAGATTCAATACTCTCAGTTTACTTCTATGTCACAGACTTTCAAGTTTAACGAACAAGACTGAAATTTTATACTGTATAAAACAATAATGGTTACAATATAGATACCAATTACATACACGAAAAATGCATTTTAATCAAGATTCCAAATCGCAAAAATCAACCTACTGCAATTTGATCCTCTCTCTGTGTATTATATGAAACAAACACCATGCGCTTACAAATTCAATATGCCAAAGAATTTACCAATACAAATATATATAAATATGCAAATGAGCTCAGTCAGTGTTTTTCTTTTTGCATATATTGAAGAACAAATGCAATCAAATAATACAACCTAGCCGCACAAAAAATTGATCAATAACTATGAACTCAACCACGCAAGGACAAGTCTAGAATTAGGTGAAATCTGCATAATAAAATTCAAATAAATTCCAAATCAATAAACTAAAATTAACATAAGAGTTCAGCTGAAAGTCCATAATGCTGTATCACTATGGTAATAGAAAAATCTTTGAAATTACCTTAAAATAAAATACAACGGAAACAGATCACGATCTGTTCCGCTAGCTCTGGTCCGTCCGATGGCCCGGAAATAGATATAGAGAGGTAGGGGAAGGGAGGGGAGGGAGCAGTGGTGTTCTCGGGCTTTGATTATGAGATCCGGACCGTAAGAGCAAGGGTTCAATGTCGATTTCCAGTTTTGACCTTTGATTTCCTGATATAGTGAGGTTATATTTATCATTTAAGCATTACTCCCGTTTTATAAAGTTGTGGGGAAAGAGGAGAATCCATGACACGGTCGACCGTTGGGCCGATCCAGTACTGGTACTGGATGTTTGCTGAGCACGTCCGCAGGAAACAACACCTACGTAAATGTTACAATGTGTAATAATTTTGAGTACGAGGATACATACTTGTTTATTTCTCTTCTTCTCCTGACGAATTCAATAAAACCGGGCATCAGTCATGGCTTCACCAACGGAATCGAACCATGTCCACCACAGCATAGCAAGCTTCATCAACACTATAACCTCTAATCTCCTGTTTCTCCTCACCCTTCCCAAAACGTCGCCGCTGCAATCCCAACCGTCCACTTCTTCCAGACTATGCTTCCCACTTAAATTCGCTGACTCCTCAACTCGTTTAACCATCGAGTGTGAATCGGTATCCTCCAACTCGGATATCAAGGGCGTGTCCTCGTCCGAGTCCAACTCGGGGTTTCCGTCGACGGTCAGGAATGCTGGGATTAATTCTAACGGGAACGGTAGCGACCCCGCCTTTGTGGGCCAGGTTTTGAGCATGTGCGATCTTTCTGGGACGGGTCTCATGGCTGTCTCTACTCACGTTGATATTACCTTCATTTCTAAAAGGTTGTTTGCTTCACCTCATCTCTTACCTACACAGTTACACGCACGTGCTGCTTCTTGCTAATTGTGAAATTAATTTTGAATATTATTGTCATGAGAGCTTAATATGAAGAATTGATCCGTGGATAATCCCCCCTTTTTATTTTGGTGTTAGTGAATGCTGAATATCGGGTATGTTGAGTTATTGCTGTTGATATTTCAATTTCAGACTTGTCCTTCAAATGAATGACGTAATAGAAATTTCACATTAGGAAGGGAAAAATTCTTGCCCAGCATATTGACTAATTAGTGACTGCAATTCGCCCCGACACCGGGGCGAATTGAAGAGGGTTTGAAGACCATTTTAAGCTGAACTATATGCACAATCTTAGATATGTTTTCTGGATCCTTGATACCTTTTTACGATTTATGATTATGCTTTTAGATTTATTGTGTGAGGAAAATCAGCTGCAACTTAAGTTTGTTAGACTTCTGAAAAGAATTTTATGTGTTATTGACTGAGGAGGCAGGGCAGTTGCTCAATTTGGTTCGTCGGGAAGGTATACATATATTGTTGCAACATATAAGCGGAATGTGAAAAACATGTCATTGAATTTTGCAGTTCCTTGGGCTAACCAGCTTGAAAATGGAAAGATTAAAGGCAAAAATAAAAAAATAAAATATGTATGTATATGCATATGCATATGCATATGTATATGTATCACATTTTGCATAAGAAATCCTTAATTATACTTTATGAATAAAGATTGAACTTAATGAAGGCATTGACAAGGCTAACGGAGGGAAGGATTACAAGTACTTGAAAAAATTGTCTATCAATACTTGGAATTCATCTATTTGTTTTGTGTGTGATATGGCCTTCCCATGCTCATTGGAACAATATAAATTTGTCATAGCTTCATTAGGTGTTCTGTTTTCTTTTTCTTTTTGAAAATTTAGTTTTGCATAATCTTATAATTGCTTGATGTGTTATCTTTTATTCAAAGGAATAGTTGCAGATGCTCACATAAACAAGTCTGTTTTGATTCCCTTTCTATGAATAAAAATTTTCTTCTCCATATATCAGAGATAGTTGACTGATTCTTTATTGATCTATACAGGACTCCTTACTGGCTAAAGAAGATGTTTGCAACAATTACTAAGAGTGAAAGGAATGGTCCAGTTTTTCACTTTTTTCATGGATTTAGGTGATGCAGGTATGAGTTGTCGATAGCATGATCGCTTCTGCAAACCAATATTTTGTGCTCTGTTGACCATTGCTGCCTTGTGTTGAAACTTTTTAATGAATGGAACCATCTTTTTCTATTGGTTTTATGGAACTTGATGGAAAAATTCCCTTAAGGAGCAATTTTCATATTAAAGTACATAGTTTCAGGACTGACTAGATTTCTTGATGGATTTATCAGATGTTAGGTCCATCTGATAATCCAAATGGGGTTTTAGTCCCCTATTATTTTGACCTTCTACGCGTGTTTCCTATTCTTCTCCGTCATGATTTCAATATTCTTTATGATGTACCATGCAGGAAAAGCCTCGGGTATTTCAGTTTGTTCCAAACGAGAAACAGGTAAATTAAAATGATATGTTCCCGTGTTATGTTGTCTTTTTCAGTTTTTTCATATAATTCCTTTTGTCATATTTCGGCATTCATCTCTGAAAATGAAAGCATCTTCTTTCTCAGGGCAAGGCAGCAAACAAACTTCTTAAGACAATTCCACAGAGCAGTGGAAGAAGGGTTGGCGGTGTTCCTGTCTTCGGTGCTCAAAATTTGGATATTGCAATAGCTACCATAAATAACATGTCAACGACTAGTGGCTCTTCATACATTCGAACAATTTCATATGTATTGGTTGTACTATCAAACGTCCTCCATACTGTGACGGCGGCAGCTTCAAGACTTCTCTGAGAGGATTGCATAAAATTTCTTCCCCCACATGATTTAGAATTCGGAAAGCATAATAACCCGTAAGCATTGCTGCAAACAACATACTTTTCTCATTGCTTTGCCAAATTTAAAGTTTCCGAGGGAAAGAACGCTCTACGTATAACCGAAGATTCTCTGTGAAAATTTTACAGGATTTTTTGCAACAATTGTGTCTTCTGACAACCAACGAACCAACTCACACGTATCCAACTAAAGAAATGAAAAGAACAATCAAAGGTCTGATTCCTCCACGACTAAAAACTTTGGACCAATCTACCAAAAGGGTAGGAATGTTTTGCATCATATACCACAGTGGAGGTCCCAAAATATATAAAATTTGAACTAATTGTGAGCCTCCATTAGAGATAAAGCTAGAAATTCCATGCATATAGGTGTGTGTGTGTATATATACATATATATATATATATTGTGTCTAGTTATTCTTATACATATTCTAAATTCTTCTCGTGCAATCATCCCGTTGTCCCGTATGTCTTGTATTTGAAGCAAAATCAAAAGGCAACTCAATCTTCCCTCTTCATTTGTAAGCGAACCTTTTGTCATCGTCAAATCTTTCTCTTTATCGAGAGGATGGTAGGGAAAATGGAATATCATGACGCAAGGGTATCCTTGTTTCTAGAAGCATTTATAATATTCTCGCGTTTTAATTTGTTTATTATAAACTATTAACAGGTTAAAAAGTCAAAACATAAACAATAGGTCCTGTCAAAGAATTTAGCTCGTGCTGACATCATACGAGTGTTGGAGATTGAGAGAACACCATCGTATTTCAGGTCCATCACCTACCTGATATTTTCCTTTTCACAGTACCCCGCCACCCCGTCACGCCATCTCCCCTCCCCCACATAGTAAAACCAGACCGGGGAACATTATCTACTATTCTCCCTACAGTATCCCCAAATCAACACCCTTCAAAACGCATCAAGAGCATCTATTAAAAAAGAAGCCCACAATGGCTCAAGATCCTTACGCCAAAGATGGCATATATGAGAACTGACAGGAGATCTTTCCTTTCCGCCAAATCAGTGATGTAGCCACGTTGATCTGATCAACTGTCAGAATTTGCCTATGGCCGCGAGGTACAACCCAGTTAAGCCCTTGGTCTGAGTGTGAAACTTGCCAAACAACCACTTTCAGCTTTTTGTTTCTTCTATTTGCGCGGCTTTAGGGGAAAAATAAAGGATTAAATTATTAAATCGGACCCGTGGGCCCTGTCCGAAGGTGTACTCTTTGTCTCTACACGCAAATAGATTATGGACACAGGTGGCTTCGTATCATGTCTGTGCACACGCAGAGTAGGGAATCCGAATGAGTACGTGCATTATACACCAGGCGGTTTTTTCTTTGGTTATTATCAAAATTATCCTTGTATTTTGTATAAATTACAAATATATTTAATAATGTATCACTTAGTTTAAATTTGTCCCCACCATCACGTTACATAAATAACATAAACATCAATATAAATTATATAATAAAATTATTTAATTAATAAAATATTTATTTATTAATAATAAATTAAAAAATTAAAAATAAATTTTTATTATATTAAGTAAAAATATAATTTATTTATTATTTATTATTAATAAATAAATTATCTTTAAATTAATAATTTTATTATATTATTTATATTAAAAATAATAAGAACGCACACCTAAAACTCTTAATGTGTTGTTCGGGCCAATCCTACTCTCACACCCTTCGAAGTGGAAGGCTGCCCACTTATCGGACAGGCCAAGACAACATATCCAAAGTCACAGAGAGTGGTTCCCACACATACAGAGAGCGAGTAGCATCAATTTCAGCCCCAACTTCAGGTAGAATTTCCAATCAAACTTCGAGTACAATCATTCCAAAGTGCAGCGTTTTGGCTCTTTGATTACCATCTCAGACTCCCACGGTTGCCCCCACCCCCTTTGACATTGACCAAAAGTCAATGAAAGGGGCTAAGTGGGTAATTGCACTCTACTCTTTTAGCTGCCTCGCATTTTTTTCTTTTATAAATAATTGACTAATCACCAAGACATTGCACCACCAATTCCTCTCTTCTTACTCCGTCTATGATCTTATAGTCTAGTGCTTTTTCAGACCACAAAGTCAGCGCCGTCCGTTCTGTCTCTCTCTTAACTTTGCCCAATCGCTCAAGAGAACTGGGATTGGTTTGTTGGCCATTTTTAGATAGATTTGTCTGCTAAAATGGGCGACAGATTGCCTGCTAAAGCAGCTGAGAACTGGGATCTACACGCCGTGGTGAGGTGTTTCTCATCCGCTGTTGGTACCACCGCTACAACCACCGCAAATTATGGCCAAGAAGTCAACACTGCCGATGAAAATAATAGTTGTTCGGAAAATCCTTTGTCCTTCCTCGCTACTTTGAAATTTGAAGAGGAAGATGATCCATTTTCTTTTCCTGATCTTCTACCGACAAGAAACTGTGGTTTGGAAGAATTACAAGATTCTTACAAGCCATTTTTCCGTACTCCAGGCTCATCCCGTTCTGTCCCTCAACAATTAAGTGAAGATCTTCAACAAAAACAACAACGGCTGCAGTCGCAACAAGTACAGCAACTAAACGCGTGCACAAGCACTACTTCTCCAGTGTCTCCCACCTGGTCTCCTCCACTTGTTTTTGGAGATAACCAAACCCAAAAACCACGCCAAGGGCAGCAGCAATCATACCATGTAATGCAAGATTTCCAACAACAGCCACAAAATCTACAACAGCCGCATCAGCCTGTGATAAGTTCTGCACTTCCCCTACGGCCCGTGCCATCGCAGACACCTCGATCTAGAAAGAGGTAATAAGTCGTCTGTTACTTTTCTCCCTGTTAGTGATTTCTGTACTCAAAATTAATCGTAAATTTCTCTGACCTACAGGAAGACCCCGCAGAAGAGAATGGTATGTCATGTCACAGCAGAGAATCTCTCGGCTGACTTGTGGGCTTGGAGGAAATACGGGCAGAAACCCATCAAAGGCTCGCCATATCCACGGTCTGTGCTCTTTCTCCCTTGCTGATATTCCTCGATTTCTTTTCTTTATTCTTCTAATATGAATACAATTTGAATGTGGATGATGGTTTTACTCCAGGAATTACTACAGGTGCAGCAGCTCAAAGGGTTGCGCAGCGAGAAAACAAGTAGAACGTAGCAACACAGATCCAAATATATTCATCGTCAACTACACCGGCGACCATACACACCCTCCTCCGACTCACAGAAACTTGTTGGCAGGTTGTACCCGGAGCAAACTATCTAGAACTCAAAATCCTGTCGAGAAAGATTCTACACCTCCTGCCATCGCCAACGCTTCGTGCTCCTTCACTCTCTCGGCCACGTGTCACTCCCCGACGGCCCCACCAACTCCCACAGGCGAAGAGAAGAATATTGTTGAAAATAATCACAGAGAAGGAGCTCACAAGGAAAGCGAGGAGAGGGACAACAGCAAGGGTTTCGTGGAAGAAAACGACTATTCTGACGATCTTCTGATTCCAAACATAGCGGTGGCGATTGATGAAGATTTCTTCGAAGGGTTGAAAGAGTTTGGCACTAGTGCTGCTTCCGCCGGCGGCGGCTGATACTCCCCGGAGCTGACGTTGTTTATTTTTCTTTAATCAGATGTAGAATTTCATACAATTTTTCGTTTTGTTCTGTACATAAATGTCAAACGAAACACAGATTTTCCATCAGCTTTCCACTCGATCCCTTCGAACTCCAAGATTGATATAAAGAAAAAGATGATGGGAAGAATCTTTTCCATACGAACCCACGGTTTTTTTGTTTTAATTTAGTTATTTATTGAACTTATTTTACTGCGCATTACATTGGCTATTCTGTTCTCCTGATGACGATTTCTATGGCATCCTATTCCTATAGCATCATAACATATGCCGATGCCCTATTATATGAACTTTCTAGTTGCATACTGAATCGATCTTCGTCTGTCATGATGATCATCATGAATAGATCAAGAGGCTTCTTAATTTTCTTCTGATTCGGGTTATTACTTTACTTGGTGACTGATAATTGTTCTCAATGTAACAAAGGAAGTAAGGAACCTTCTTCTTGCATGCTTTAAGAAGATAATAATTAGCAAAAACAAACAAATTAACGGCAGTCATTATTAACGATAATTGTAAAGTTAATTGGGGCATGCACTTTTCATCTTGATTGGGAAATTACTTCCCTTTTGAGATCATGGTTTATTTTTGTTCCTCAAAAGCTCCTTCATGTTCTCTTATTCATGGCTTTTGCTTATTTTAGTTGCAACAACTGCCCTTTAATAACAGTATCCTATGTAAGCGATGTTAACTCATAACTACTCAAATGGATTATAACATATATTTCATTTGCATTCGTACGACAAAACCCATTTTTATAATTTATAAATTTAATATAAAATAATATAAATAAATTAACTTTGTTGTTCGATTTCAATAATTTAAAAAATAATTAAAATAAAATTTAAATTATTCATTATCTTTTATACTTAGATGTCATTTGTATTATTAAAAATTAATAATATAAAAAAATTAAGAGATAAAATTTATTTGAATAATTATTTTAATATAAAAATAATAATATTTGATTATTTAATTAGCTCAATTGGGCGACATAATCATTTATAACAATTGACACTAACGGTGACCGTGTATGTACAAAATTGGAAATTTTTGTTACCTCGTATGAGAGTTAAAACTACAACTCTGAAAGCGTAGGTCTTATCACGAGACAAAACACGAGATCACTCCTATTGGTTTATTTCAAACACAATGAACAACTCCTTTAACTCGTTTACTTGATTCTCCCTTGTCCGCTAAAAAATAGTTTCTTGTTTTAATTTTTTATTAAAGATAGGAAGCGGTCAAGCTTGTTAATTTTATTTTTTTAATATATTAATAAAAATTTTAATATTTTATTTTTATGAGAGAAATAAAGTATTTATTAGTAACGCAATGTCCCTAAAATTGTTAATTATAATATTTAAATTATGGAATACATTTCAATGCAGCAAATATAAGATAAAATTAGTTTTTTTTAAATATATATTTATATAAATTATTTTAAAATTTAAATTCATATTTTAAATATAGATTTTATTTTTAAAATTTAATATTAATCACTTTAAACACAAAGTCGAGACACAATAACATTATATCTATAAAATTAAAATTAAAAATAAAGTTACGTTTACCTATTAATTAATAATTGTTACGTGTAAAAATATTATTAATTTAATATTTTATTATTAGTATATAATTAAGCGATAATTATTGATAAGTATCGCGTTAATTGTTATTAGTAAAACCTGATTATTGATAGGTGACTTTATGCATATGATAATAAGTATACATATATGGTCTAATATAATTTTTTAAATTTGGATGCACTCTTGTTTAGTGTTGTAAGTTATCAAATCGACATTTTATTGGTAAAATTAATTAAAATATTATATCATAATTATGAAATATAGATTAAAATTTATTAGTTGTTTGGATTTAATTATAAATTTTTTTGGTAGAATTATGGTTTTAGTATTTAAAAATTTCATTACAAATTCAATCAAATGAGTTGTTAGGTAGGAGGATTGAACTTTTTTTTAATGGAGGATTATCTCATCAAGGGTCATGCCCTATTGGGCCTATGAATGGCCATTGTAGTTGTTAAACAAATGCGAATGGCCCAATGGGTTATTGTGGGCTCAGATTCTGTAACCCAAAGAAGATATCGCCTGGGGCCACTCACGGTGAAACGACACCGTAGTAAACAAATCGTCTCTGCTTTTATCACAGCATATTTACAGAGTAACCAGAGTCGATAAACATCTGTTGGGAAGAGAGGGGAAGGGAAGAAGTGTGAAAGATGTTTCTCCGCGTGCTTGGACGGCCATTGATGGCGAAGGTGAAACAAACGACCGGGATCGTGGGACTGGACGTAGTTCCCAACGCGAGGGAAGTTCTGATCAATCTGTATAACAAAACTCTAAAGGAGGTCCAGGCCGTTCCACCGGATGAGGGGTACCGTAAGGCCGTTGAGAGCTTCACACGGCACCGTCTCAAGGTGTGCGTAGAAGAAGAGGGCTGGGAGATGATCGAGAAACGGCTCGGCTGTGGCCAGGTCGAGGAGCTCATCGAGGAGGCAGAGGACGAGCTCAAGCTCATCTCCAAAATGATCGGTACGTACATTCCCTTTTTGTTGATTGTTATTTCTTTTATCCTAATAGAATGCGAGACTTTTAGGTCTTACTAAAATAAACCATGGGTTTTGAAGATGGGTGAGGAGGAATTCGGTGTCATTTTGCAGGTTCAGTTAGATTTTGGGTTCTTGGGGTAGAAACTATCATGCGATTGTCTGAAAGTGGTTTGTAGAAATTAGAGATTGTGAGATGAAATTTGAATGATTGGAGTAGGATGATTTTACGCATTTGGTCTTATTAAACATCATCTACATTAGTTTAAAAGATAACATACACTGGAGCGTTAGAGTGTGTGCTAGTTGGTTCAACTGATAAAACCTTATTCAGGTGGCACAAGAGGTTTGAGTTCAAATTCTGCTCATACCGGCTTGGTGAGGGCTTGGCTTATTTGTTGTAATATTTTAGAAGGGTATCAGAATAATTCGATGACATAACGAATTTTGGTGGCATAAGGTTTTGTTTATTTCTTGTAGTATTTGGAAAAACAGAGCATCACTATAATCGGAGCGAACTAGAGTTTTTGTGTGTGTACAAAATTACTGTAGGCATTGCTTCCTCCTTCCAGTCAGATGGGTTTGGCCAAAGTTCCAGTTCTTCCCAGTCTAATCTTGTGTCTGTCTCTGTGTGGTCAAGGAAAAATAGAGGAGCAGAAGTGAGTGGGTAGGTGTCGAAAATTGGTGGGCAAGAGTATGAGCCAAACATTTTCATTTTTGTGCTTTCAAGGTTAAGCAAATGCACACTTAATTTTCTTTTCAAAGTGATCCAAGCTTTGCGCTTGATGTTACATAAAATTATTGAGTTCACTAGCCTAAGTGCTGCAATTCAGTAGGTCAACAGTTTGAGGAGCCAAGAGTGAAGAAAGTCTTTTCATGTGTTTTGAAACTATTGACATTTCCTTTCCTGTTTGGTTGTATTTTCAAAAATGATTTAGTTTAGGCGCTACTTACAAGAGTTAGGCTTAGTGCTTTGTTATGATCTGTAAAGTTCTTCCAAGCAATAGAAATCAAACTTATGCAAATGCTATACTTTATGTTACTCAGCCCCCTAACTTTCTTCACCTTCATCATGATAAGAAGCTTTGGTAATAACTTTCTTCATTTAAACATCTGGCTAATGTCTTCAATTGTCTTCTAGGTCTTATCAAGTAAGAACTCAGAATAGAACCAGTTGGGGACATGTTGTGTTAAATGCTTACCCTGAGCAATTGAAATATGAGATCACTCATCAAACTATCCTCAAATTTACGGCTAAGCTTTGTGCAAATATTGCAATCGTACTTCCTGTTGTTGTATCATATGCATGAAAGAGATCAGATTTTGTTAGTAATGGTGTGTCTGAGATTTTGCTGTGTTAAATTGCAGAGTGGGATCCTTGGGGTGTTCCTGATGACTATGAATGTGAAGTTGTCGAGAATGATGCCCCAGTTCCCAAGCATGTCCCTCTACACCGACCTGGTCCTCTTCCTGTGGAATTCTACAATACACTGAAAGCTGTTCGCCAAAAGGATCCTCTTACTTCTGGTCAGTCACAGCCAAAGGAGTAATGTGCTGCATGCTCTTACCTGGAAGAATGTTTAATTCCATAATTGAAGCTGTTCTTTCTTTTTCTTATTTTCTTGTTCTTGCCCTTCATATTGTTTTCTAGATTGAGTAGAATTTTCTTTAGGCTTGAATCATTCAGTTAATAATATCTGAGATGAACAGGTGTTACAGGAACTTTTATTTTACCAGTTCTCATTTATGCATTCTTGTAGAAATGATGACTGATGAATAAGTGGTGTCTGGCAATATTGTTTGCCTTTAAGAAGTTAATTTGTTGCTAGATACAAAGTGGTTCCCTGTTTATGCTTGACTAACAAAACCTTATTTCCCCGGAAATTTCAAAATCTTTTCTCATATTCTATTTTCACGCTAACTTTGTGCTATGTAAATGCGGTGCTCCAAACTAGAGATGGTGCAATATCAAAAGTAAGGTAAAGAGATTTTGCAACTTGGCAGATCCCCACTTCACTGCTTTGTCAAAATCACTGGATCGGCAAGCAGCCACCTTTACTCGGGTGATATGCAGGTGCTTTACCCGAGTTTGATTCACCCATGAGTATTGGAGGTATACTTCTCTTGTAACTAGGGATGGGTGTAAAAACTTACAAGTAAATTTTTGGAAATTTTTCAAAAAGAGGCACATTTATAAACTAACAATCTTAAGAATAATTCATTTACTAAACAAATCAAAAAATAAGTGCACAGATTCAAATATTCTCGCAATCAAGTGGAATTTTTCACTTTCTTTTTCTTCCACAGTAGGTTTCATTTTCTGTTGTTTAGACAAAACTCACAATCAAAAGTATCTCATTTTTCCAGCCACCTTTTCTTAGTTTTTTTTGGCAAAATACAATTAAAACATCTTCTTTTTGTTATTTGGTTACAACAGGATTTTATTTACATATTTATTAAGTAAATAAATAATTATATTATCACTTATTCAATTCTGTGAAGGTTTTCATCACAGTATGTTAAGTGAAGAGAAATTTGCTGCACGTCAACTGAATTCATTATTTGGTATTGCCATTGACTTCAACACAAACGATTGGTGGAGTCAATGGAAACCAAATTTGCTGGACGACATCATGTTCATTGTAATTCAAAGGGAAAACCTCCGTGGTTGTATCATGGAGGAATTTTGGTTGGGACAATTTTCATTGCCATCCATACATTCATGGAATCTTCCTAGCAAAATCATGGAAATTCTTAACTCTGTTAGTTCATGCAGAGAATTAAAGTTGACTGGCATGGTTGGCACTGCTGTGATTCCCCTCCAACAAAAATGGGCGAAAGCTAAGACGTTTAAATATAAATTATTTATTTTTGGAAAGTACTTGAAACTCCCTATATTTTGAGGGAAGACGGCCGAAGTGTGCCTCCTTTTCGGGGCAAAATGGTTACTTAACGAACTTTCAATTTCTGCTGATAACGGTAATTGCCACGCTGCCCGCCTTTCTTTTCCCTATAAATAAGCGGGTGAAGTCAATCTTGTTGTCAGAGACTCACAGTCGTCCAACGTTTGATAGTGTCATTCACAGTGTCTCCAATTCTCCTCCCCTTCTAGATTCGTCTCTTCTTCCTCTGCGCTGCGCTTAACGGTAATCTGCAATGGCCACCGATCTCGAGAAGAAGGCCAAAGAGGCTTTCATCGACGACAATTTCGAGCTGGCCAGCGAGCTCTACTCGCAAGCCATTGAAATTAACCCTAATAGCGCTGAGCTTTTCGCCGACCGCGCTCAAGCCAACATCAAACTCAAATATTTCACCGGTATTTTAATCAAATTATTGTTTCTTTATTTTGGTTAACCAGTTCGGCAACTGAGCAGAAATCTTGGAATTTTTGTGTCGAGGAAAAGATTGTTTCTTGTTTCTTGTTTCTTGTTTTGATGTTTTTATTTTATGCGCAGGGGCTTTGGCGGATGCAAACAAAGCAATTGAGTTGGAACCTTCGATGGCTAAAGCGTATTTGCGAAAAGGGTGAGTGATGTATATTTCACACAAATTAAATATGTGATCTCTTCTTCTTTTATTGTATTTTCTTTCTCGTTGTTAGTCTTAACGATTCTATGAAATGTTAAATATAGGCCCTTTTGGAAAGATAACACAATTTGTGGGAAATTTCTGAATTAGCCTGATTAGGCAAAAGTATATTTCAAGAGTTGCCAAGTGATGTTTTATAAGTTGGCTGTCGGTCAAGTTAAGTGACAACAGATGCACAATCTTTTAATTGTGCTATTGAAAGTTGAAATAGGGAGAAGTTAAATTTTAGGATCACTGGAGAAATGGTGAATGGTTAGTGTTTTTTTATCTGGTATGACACAGGTTGTGAATTCCTACTATGTACTCTTGGTTCAGTCAAGGCCAAATATGGGAAATAATGATATTTGATGGGTGGTGGTATAATTGTTGTACAGAACCTTCATCTACATCAGTCATAGCCATGTTCATTGTTATTAGTATAATCTTGTTTTCTGTCCACATGAATGCCTTTTTTTCGCATTACCCCTGCTGGTTATTTGTTGATGTGCTTGGACTGGCATATAGCCTACTTTTTTTGTAATTTCTTTCAATGGAAAATTTTCCCATTGATTTCCTTATCTGCTCTTTCTATCTATAGCACTGCATGCACGAAGCTTGAGGAATATAAAAGTGCTAAGGCAGCTCTAGAAGTAGGTGCTTCTCTAGCTCCAGGAGATTCAAGATTCAACAACTTAATCAAAGAATGTGTGGCACACATAGCAGGTGTGCATTTAACTTCCACTTGATTGTTTCTTTTCCGTTTGTATGTTTTTGTTTTTATGTTTCCCTTTTTCTTTTTTCATTGAAGCTGATTGATCTCTGTTGGAACTATGAGTTTCCGAGGAGGGAAGAAAATAAGTGAGATGACTTTATTAGATTTTAGAAAAATATCCACCAATTTTTATTTAATTTCTGATCTTATTTGAGGATTTTGCTTTTCATTCTAGAGGAAACTGGTAATTTACAGCAGTCCTTGGAAATGACCCCCACAAATGTTGTGTCAACTAAAGACGTTCAGCCAGTGATGAATGGATCCTATCAGGCAGCTGTTGCAGCACCAGCCAGACCAAAATACAGGTTTGTTCAAATGTTTGTGCAAGTTTAATTGATGCAAAATTTACAGAAGTACCTTCATAGTTATATATATTTATCCTAACATGTAATAACTCTTAGAAGCCACTAGGGAAGCATGAGATGATTATGCTTTTGCCATATTGGACTACATTGTTAATCTAGTGAGATGTATCTGTACAGGCATGAGTTTTACCAGAAACCTGAGGAAGTGGTTGTGACTGTATTTGCAAAGGGCATAACAGCAGAAAATGTTGCTGTTGACTTTGGTGAACAAACAGTATGATGCACATAAATTCTTCATTCTTTTTATTTTTCTGATTCACAATTGTTATTAGTTCTGTGCATTTAAAGATAAAACCAGACAAATGCTTACTTTATTTTGATGCTTTACAGCTAAGTGTTAGGATTGATATTCCCGGTGAAGAGGCATATCATTTTCAACCTTGCTTATTTCGAAAGGTATGGCATTAATTCTTCTTGTCAATATACTTTTGCTTTTGCAAATAATGCTCAGTATTCAAATTATTGGCACATACTATATGCATATTCGGAATTTGTTGTTTGGTAATTGAAGGAATATTGTGCAAGTCCAAAATTTCATTAGATTTTGGGAATGACTTGGGGCTGGGAATTGGGAAAGTAGTTCCAAGACTAAACTATGGGTTTCCTCATGTAGGGAAAACAAAGTATTGGCTTACTTTTGCTTCCACCTGCACTTGTTTGTAATCCTCATTTTTCATTTTGCTGCTTGGCATTGTGCGTGCAGATTATACCTGACAAGTCCAGATATGAGGTCTTGTCAACCAAAGTTGAAATTCGCCTTGCAAAAGCCGAACCGATACACTGGACATCTCTTGAATTCAGCAAGGAAGATGCAGTTCCACAAAGGGCTGGCGTATCAACTGGTAGGTCGGTCTTGTTTATTATGTTGTCTTCAGATCTCAACTAAAGATTTTCTTTTGTCTGGTTAACATATCTATTCCATATTATAACATTAACATACTGATAATATAACCATGTGCACTTGTTAAGATTATTCGCTTGTTTCCAAATAAGATTACTTGTAAAAAGATTCTGAGTTTCTTGACGGAGTTTCATCGCATGAAATCGTATACGAATCTAAAATTTACAATATTCATTACTGGATTTTAGAATGTGCACTAGTTGAAAAATTGCAGTAGTCTGATGATCTGTTTGAGTAGTAATTTTGAAGACCATGTAACTCATATACCACCATGCCATTGTCTGTTGGAATAATTAAATATATAATCCATACTGAGATTCAGATACTTGTTCATTGCTAGTTTTCGTTGATTGGTTCAGTTTGAACAATGAAGGGGCTTGTTACCAAACAACACTACAGTACCATTTGAGATTTGGTTGTCATTCTGGATCAATGACGAGATGCTGTAAGTCATTAAAGCTAGTAGTGATAAAGTAATATGGGAGACCCATGCTTGATTTTGGAATAGAGGAGCTGTTTGTGGTGCTCTACGAACTGCTCGGGCTCAAATTTTGGAATTATGAGATAGGGGACCTAGGATTTTTTATTAGGATTCTTCTACATGATGGCCTGGTCTTGGAATAGGCTGTTACTGGAAAGTGTTTGCCTGAAAATGTATCTGAATCACCTGGGAGACATCAGCATTCTTTATTTCTCCCCTTGTTGATAAGTTTAATAATCGCAGCTTCTGTATCACAAAGACCTACTTACCCTTACTCAAGACAAACAAGAGACTGGGATAAGCTTGCAGCTGAAGTGAAGAAGGAGGTGAGCCTGAAGTTTTGTTGCTTTTAAATCAGTGTTAATAACTAAGAGATGACTTCCCTTGCAGAATTACAATCCAGTCAAGGCATGACTCTTTTGTCTTCTGTCTTTCAGGAGAAAGAAGAAAAGCTAGATGGTGATGCAGCATTGAACAAGTTTTTCCAAGGCATTTATGCCGAAGCTGATGAGGACACAAGAAGAGCCATGCAAAAATCTTTTGTAAGACTTTAGACACTAGCTGTCTGTTAATTTCTGACCTGTGATATGAGCAATGCGAATTGGATAGCTTTTAGATGGTTACATGTTGATGGATATATAGCCCAATGCGTTGCATCCTAATATTTGTGGTCTTATTTTACAGTACGAGTCCAATGGAACAGTGCTGTCCACAAACTGGAACGAAGTTGGTTTGAAGAAGGTTGAAGGAAGTCCTCCAGACGGCATGGAAGTGAAGAAATGGGAATACTAAACTGTCCAACTAGATAAATTGTAATCTAGAGTTTGATTTTGGCTCTGTGAAACTTGTCTTCTCTTCTTCTTCTCCAGGGCTCCGAAAGTATTGATTCATTGATTGGTTGTGCTTGTATCTCTAGAACCAAAGCTTAGATAATGTTGAATCGTACTTGGTGTGTTCTAAGTTTGCCCCTCCTGAGGTTTCAGTGTTGAATGTCTTCTTCTTAACGGAAATGCAGCTAGCAGTTGTGTGCGCACTGTGCTTGATTCTTATGACCCTCTGAGAGTGGGTTATTATTGAAAAACTGAATTAACCCTTGGGGTCATGTTAAGAAAAGATTTGGTTTTGCAAATATAGCCACATTGGCTACTTCACAAACTACAACAAAGTAACTGGAAAGCGAGACAAAATTATCTTAAAAATGCGGACGTTAAAATATATATGGAAATTCATTTTACTCGACGTTTAATCACAATCACTAACTTATTCAAGACGATGTCGTTTACGAGACCCCGTAGATTCGTTTTCCAAGTTCCATAAATTTCGAGCTCTCTCCTCGTCCCAAATTTTCTCGTCCATCGATCAACTCCCCTGGTACGTCTCTCCACTCTTTCTCAGTAGCTGACGATGTAATCTGTTTGGTTGCCGGAAAGGAAAGGAAAGGGAAAAAAAAATTTCTATACAAGCTTCAATTTATTTTTTATTTCCTAATTTTCCATACGAACTACCCAGCAACTGTTTGTAAATAGCATAACTGTATTAATGGTTTCTGATTCTCAGATCCTAAAGAATTACAGTAAATTTTAAGTTTGGACGCTTGAATCTCTGTTTGAAATTGTCAATCAACTGTGTTGATACACTAAAATAGCTACGAAATCATTTTATAATTTTGATTGTTGGATGATTGTTCACGCAATTTAATGACTTTGTTGATTAAACTATGACTTGCGATGTGATTACTGAAAATTTTAGTTCAGATTCACCGAACAAGGAAAATGCAATTCTTTGGAGGATCGGAGATCAGTCCATCACCGCCGGCTCCTACGGCGTCAGGTAACAATGCACACATGATGTACGTGTTCAACCGCAACGGTGTGTGCTTGCTTTACAGGGAATGGAATCGCCCTCTTCACACCCTCAACTCACAGCAAGATCACAAGCTCATGTTCGGTCTGCTTTTCTCCCTCAAGTCCTTGACCGCCAAAATGGACCCCACTAGGTATGTGCTTCTTTTCGTTTTCAGGATTTTTATGTCGAAATGATTCTTTGAGAGCTGAAACGCATTGCTTTAGAATAGGGTTATGTTTTGCTGAATTTTATTTGGAATTAAAACTGGATGGATTTTTTGATAACACAGTAAAATAGAGATTGACATCTCAGTTCCACTATTTTTTTTATTTCCAGAATGTAATTGCATGCTACCAATCAAAGAGTTATCTTGTTAGCATCATTTTAATAGAATAATTGAGTATGTATACGTTGACACTTTTGAAATAAATAAAGTTTGTCATAACCTGGCAAGGGACTTGGTTTGGATGAAATGAAAAACATTATGAACTTATTTTTTAGTCAATGTGTTGCCCAAATGATTGAATTTTTCGCCATAGTAGGTTTAGATGTCCATTTTTTTAATCAATGCACGATCCTTGTGTTCATTTAATTTCACTTTCAAATTGATAAAATGATAATTTATTGAGGTTGATAGATATTTCAATATTGTTCTGGTAAGTTCACTTAGAGTTGCACAATAGTTCTTGGGATTGGATCCCACTCATTCAAGGACTGGGTGAGTTAGATATAATGAAGGATACGTGCAATTTAATTATGAACGAAAAGAATTATGGTTGAAATCTTAGATATTATAACCCATGTCATACTCATCTGGTTTCATCTTTGTAATTAATTATTTTATTTGTGCAGTGCAGAGAAAGGAAACCTTGGGGTGCCCCAATTACCAGGCCAAGGTTGCTCATTTCACAGTTTTCGTACTAATACTTACAAACTTAGTTTCATGGAAAGTCCATCTGGGATAAAGGTTAGTTAGAATATACGGGGTATTTATCATTGTTTTACATTAGATGTGCTTAACTGATGATTGAGGAAACTTCCATTGATACCAGGATGTGGCCTCATTTGAAAGATCTCAGTTATGAGGAATTCACCAATACACATAATTTGAAATCATATTTGACGCTTGAAATTGAGATAAATGATGTCTAAAATTGTAATTTTTCTGCTGGATAAAGCTGACAAAGGGTGGGTTGGTGGTTGACGAGGAGCTCTTCTCAAGATCACTGGTGTTACCAACCTGCTAGGTTTGATGAAGTGAAGGAGATATCAGTTATTTGACACAGTTCCCTTCTAATGGATTATGCATATTCCAAGTTGGTTATATATCTCATAATCTTCTCTTTCAAACAAGCTGCTTCTTGTTAAGCCTTGATCAAATATAACCAGGGATCTATAAGAATTGGGGCTAGGACCTGGATAAATAAATATGAGGTTTAAACAAACTAACATTCTAGAGCCAGAACAGATCAAGGCTTGCCTTCAAATGAGCCAGGCATCTAAAATAGGTGACAAACCTGACTGGGAAAAATTTCTAATTGTTAGGCTGTCATATTGGTTTCATTCAGCATTATTGATGATGTTTTGCCTTCTTGAATTTCAAGGAAAAAATTAATATGGAGAGCCTTGGTGGCTAAATTTAATGTCTAATATGATTGGATAAAAGTTGCTGGGATACTGATGATTAAACAGTGTGGTGGAATTTCCTTAATCTTGGGCATGCTTGCCTTGTAATTCTGAAATTATTGATTGTCTTCTAATATTCCAGTTTTAGATTTTGAAGATCAAGGAGGTGATGCCTCCTAAGTCTATGTGGTCAGCAGCTTCTTCTTTTTATTTATTTATTTTTTCTTGAATAAGAAATTGTATACATTTCTATATATGGAGGAATGATATGCATGGAAATGAACAAGCCGTTGACACAGCTTTGAATAGAGTGACATAGATTTTTTAAGTTTGCCAGAGCTTTTATCCTTAAATTTGCCATTTTGGTTTGATCAGAAATTCCAATTGAACATTTTGAGATTGTATGATATAATTAGTTGGCTGATTTTTGTTGTTGTGGCATCATGATTGCCTCTTGAAAATTTAATGGTACCACCACTAATGCTTAAGTGTCATGGAAGTTTTGTCACATGTTTCTCTCAATGATGTGCTTTAAAATGTCATTGATTGCAGTGTGTTTTGACATCCATCATTGAACTGATTCAACTAAAAAAAGTTAATGACTATTTTCTGCATGTTACTGTGACATTTATCATTGCCCATGTTCTTTTTTTTAGATTATCTTGGTCACTCATCCCAGGACTGGTGACCTACGTGAATCTCTAAAGTATATTTACAACCTATATGTTGAATACGTTGTCAAGAATCCTCTATATAATCCAGGAACTCCAATCAGGTAACTAGTTACATTTTAGTTAAATAGAAAATGACATGTCTATCTATTTGGGTTTTGTTCTGTTCTTTTACCTGATTGATCTACCCTCTGGATGAATACTGCATCTGCGAATATTAATATGTTGTGTGTTTCAAGTAGGGGCTCTCCAGCTTCAACCAGAGTAATTAAGAAGATGCACTAAACTACACACAGAGATGCATGCCTACATGCACATGTACACTGCACACGCTTACACTCTACTTAGAATGTGATGCAGTAGTACAGAGTGCTTAGAATAACTCAGGCCTTGACATAGTATTTGTCAGTTAGAAATAATCAACAATTCTGGCTTGCATGAAGGTTTTTGTGTTGATTACCAGATGAGTCTTGCTGCACATTTAACTTGTGTTCTTGTTGGTAGCACATAATTAATTTATTCTTTATTTTTCATGTTTTAAGAACTAGTATTGCAATATTATATTTATTCTTATAGCTTCAGGCTATCATTATTTGACTGAGACACTTGACTTGCTGTCTAGGTGTGAGCTATTCAATACAACTCTTGATCAATATGTAAGAAGCATTGCATAGAATCTCAAGGTAGTGCTAGTCTGAACTATCTTCTTCTGTACTATTGATGCTAGTTCCATTGTTAGAACTCTATATCCATCAAATAAATCAGGATTTTTGTCTGGCAGTCTTCGCTCTCATTGTTGCCCCAGCTTCACCGGTTTAATTGCTCCAGATGTGGGCTTGTTCGTTTCCCTGTTTAGCAGGCATCCAGCCCCAATTAAGAATGTTTTGTGTAGATTGCTTTTATCAGTGGACTTCATTCACATTAATTCCCATAAGGCTCTGTTGGGCGGAAATTATTCTCATGTTGATGGCTTTGATAAATTTACATGCTTGTGTCTTTGTAAAAGTACACACTTTCCTTCATCTGTGGTGAATTTGCTGGCATTGTTACTAAACCACCCTACTCTTGTGATGAACTTGGGTGCCTTGAAATGCTGATGGAACCGATGTGGAATCATTTCATTGATGTGTAAAATTCATTACAATAGCTGTTTGAATTGGGAAACCTCTTTCATGCAATTTTGCTCAAGTTGTTATGTTCGATCCGATCTTTTTGGCCTTATATGATGATTGGACATTACAATGCGAATCTTCTTATGATCTTACAATTGGCTCTTTGTCAACGGAGTAGGTGATAGCCAGACAAATTCTCTAGTCATATATTTTCATGCCATAGTATTTGACAGTAGAGTAGTGACCTGGGAATGGATTCGAGTCTTCCTTCCTCTAGTCTTAAGCAGTGAGGTTCTCTTAAAATAGTTGCAAATGGTAATTGTTCGGTTGAATCTTCTCACGTGGTCTAGAGATAATAAGTTTATTTAAATTGGTGTTAGGCACTTGGGATATCTTTAACACACGGATGTCATTATTTTGATTGGGATTTTTTTTCTAAACTCTGACAGGATTATGGTCATTTGTTTGTTTCTTTGTACTTCGTTTTCAGATATCTAATCTTTGGTTCCTAGTAAGAAAGACAAGAATTGCAGTATAATCGGATCTCCAAATAAAAGAAGAAAATCCCTCGATTCTTGATAAGTGATAAGATATTCTAGTAGTTGGATTTCATTGTCTATTGAATAATAATGCCTCCACAACGACATAATTATAGTATCAAAAATCACAACTAAATAGAACTGTAGTCAAACAAAATTTTCCTACTCAAATATTATAAGTGTATCCGAATTTTCACACTTGCCATTTTCTAACTATTTGTATGTTGGTTGTGTTATTATTCTGAAGAACAAAATTTTGCTCTATTTGAATATAAAATCACAAAGTGGAATGGAATGGAGGCTATAGTTTTGTACCGATTGGTCACTAGCAATCGGCCACCTGATCTCCATGGTAGAGCTAGTTAACCCCATACTTACTCACCAGTCTTCATTCTCCTTTCACATCCTCATCTTCACGCCACCACAAACGCCGGCGCCACCGCTCCATCCATTTTCGAAGTTTCAGCAACCGTTTCCTCCATTACGTGCCACCATCTCCCCACCATAACATAAACCTCCCTCCGTCGCTCACCGATTCATCTCTTCACCACGAAACTCTCACTTTTGAAGTCCTCAAGCTCAATAATTTTCATCTCCACCAAGCCCTTGTTTCCATTTCTGCTGTTATCGCAGACTTCTTCTGCAGTTCTGCACTCTCTGTCACCACTGAACTCTACCCGGCGCAAAGACTCGATCCAGTGGTGCTGGTGGAGGACATCAAACCAGTGACCGAGTCTGAAAACGGGTTCGTGAGTTCAGCTGAGGTGGAGAATCGAGTTAGAGAGTTGATGGACTCAGAGGAAGGCAACTCGATCAGGAGGCGAACTGTTGATTTGAAGAATGAAGCAAAGGCTGCACTGAGTGGGAGCGGGTCATCTCGTGTTGGGCTGACTGAATTTTTTGACTCATGGAAGCAAAATGAGTTGATTGCGATAGTAACCGGTTCTCGACTAGATCGTGGTTTGTAGTTTCTCTGAACGTTCCCAAACCGACACAAGCATTATCGGTCATCACCGACTTGGTATGAGACATAAACTATTAAAGTTTAGTTTACAGGACATTAAGAACTACAATTAGAAGAGAAAGTACTGAAACATCAAGCCCTGTCCAAATAGAAGATAAATGCAGTAATCAAAACAAAAATCTTTGCAGTGAAAGTAAAAATTTGAATTTCTCCTTTGGATCAAATCTCGCCTGTAGAATATGCTCCAATTTGGTCTTCCTACTCCGGAAATAGTGAAAATGATCGCCATGAAAAGGCTGCCCGAACATCACAATGTGTGAAGAAACCATTGTGAAAACTCTCACAAAATTCCACCCATTTCCCGGATGATCAAAGATAATTCTTCGGTTGAATGCAATGACAATGGAGTTGAACAAGTTGAATCTCGAGCGATTTTCTGTTTGTCTGGTGTTCTTCAACAACCCGATCGAAAATCGCTGCGGAAATTCATTCCAAGCGAGGTAGAATCAACAAGCTGCCAAGGGTCCTCTGTTGCTTGTTCAAGCAACTTTCTTCAAATGCGAGGGTTTGATAATTGGTAATTGCTTTTCACCGATGGAAGCATGATTGGCACATTCATCCTCAGCTGGATAGTTACAGCCACCCAGTCCAAAGAGGTCGCCGTGAAATCTGAATATGTTACAGCATCCGTTTTCCCGAAAGATGAAACCTTGTTGCTCGATATCGAAAAGCCTAGCGCCAATCATACAACAAAGAGGTTTGTGTGTGATGCAGCAAAATTTGCTGCTCTTAGGATTAAACTTACCCGCAAAAGCGTGCCGAAACCAACGTGCGTCGAAGCGGTGACAGCAGTCACTTGGATATGTACAACGAAAACTCAAAGATCAATCTGGGTTTTCCAAGGCCATCTTTGTTATAGCATGCAATGAATTTGCTTAAAGTGGTTGTTCAGGATAATCCTGCGAACAACAATGAAGGGAATTAACGAAGATTTCTGTGAAAACGGAATAAAAGCTATCACAGAAGGTGAGAATCCCGACGCGATTACTGGAGTAAGAACCAAATTACAAGAAAGAGATGTTGTTGACGTGTGTACCTCTACTGGGAGCATATATCCAATGCACAGTGTTGATTTTGGATATTTTCACTCACGTTCTTTTTTAAAATTTTAAAAAATTAATAAAGAATAATGTTAAAAGTTATCTTTCATGTTTTGAGATATAATTTAACCTAAGGGACCATATTTAAAGATATCACTGGAGTAGAAGCATTGGTGATTTTGAGAGAAGACGGCATGGCCCTGTGGTTGGAAGGTGAGGCAGAGTTGCTTCAATTTGCTGCTTCAAATCCAATTATATGGATCTTAATCTTGTAAAATTAACAACCTGATTTGGGTAAAACAATTGTAAAACGAAAGGACACATTTTATTTTCTCATATTTTGACCGTCAGAAGAACTGCAAACACCCATACATCAACCCTAACTTGGCAATTTCCATGACCATTACGAACTCGTTCAAAAGAAAACCAGGAATCAACTCATTTCTTCATCCATGACTCGACAAATTTGGTGGCCAATGCAACTCGAGAAGAGCCCCCTTCTTTACTCAAAGCTTGCATTACCTCATTTCTCTTCTCCTGTACGCGTTTCCTGATTGCATTACCTTCCCCCGATTCCATCAGCTCTCGCACTCTACCTCGGATGCACGCACTAATCCGTCCTCTGACTCCATCAGCGGCAAAGCAAGCTCCATTTCTGCTACCAACAAGGCTTTGTTAAACTTTTGCCCCGCGTAAAGTGGCCAGCCGACCATCGGCACTCCAGCACAGATCGATTACAGTGATATTCCCTCACCAATTGTCAATAAACTGCAGAAAATTGAACCTAGAAGAGCAAGAAAGAAATGCCCATAAAGGTTTTCAGAGAAAAAACTTATTTATTTCTTAAAATGTATTTCTCAAGAATACAACGGCCGCAAAGTAAGTGTAGTTTTATAGTCTAATCGTTACGCGTGTTACTATCTTTTGGCCTTCATGAAACTCATACAGACTACTTAACAAACATGTCACATCAGCTTTTCAATTAGCCATCCTGAAAAACAGAATTAACAGTAAAAAGAAGTACAAGCATTCAAGCAATGCTCTATAATAATACTGTAAACATAAATCAGCTCTCAATTTCTTCCATTAGCGGCAGCGGGTTGAATTATTGGAGCACGATTAAGAACACTGAAATTGAATCTTGTAGAGATGGAATCCCAATAGATTCCAACTTCATCTCCCACCTTCAACACTCTCCTCTTCACAAAATCACGATTCCATTTGCCATTCAGAACGTAGCTGTTGGAAGATGGCCATTGTTTGAAGGTCAACTGATGCTCAGAATCAGTATCTTGATCTCTAACTGTAACTACGAGACCGTCCTAAGTCCGAATTTTCTTAACGATAGTATCTTCCATCAATGGCAAACCATACTTCTCGACCAGATTAATTGCATCAAGAGCCTAGACATATGATCTAAATCACTACGTGTGAGTATCTTGATAAGAGCACTAGTTTTGTCGAAACACCCTTTCGCTTTTCTTCTTTCTCCTCTCCAGCCTGTAATTCTTCATTGGTGAAATGTTGCAAGCCATTGGCCGCTCTTTTACGTCTGCCTCGGACAATACTTTGAGATAGGGTTCCCAGTTCTTGATCTGCCAAGTTTTATCAAACATTGTCAGTTCTGTTGAAAGTACCGGACCAGCCTCCAATGAAAAATTGATTCCAGCAGTTCTTTTGCTTCTTGTTTTTGCTTTGCCTTTCAAGAGAAAGCGTTAAGTCTTCAGCTTCCGGACTTCTACGCTTCATAATCACCGTAGCTTCTTCAGAATCAGATACTTCCATTTGGGGTCAGTAAAGGTTTCTGTCAGAATCACCATTGTTGAATCAGAAAAGCAATGAAAGAAAGAAAACAAACAAAAAGGAAAACTTTCAGGATTGTGGTTCTTGAGGGATTTTAGAGGGACAGAAAGAGTGTATATGGTAAATATGGTGGCGAGGGATAGACATCTATAAGAATAATGATAATAATAATAATAATAAAAAGAAAAAGGTAAGGAAAGGAAATGGAAGAGAAGGGAAGGAAACTTAGTTATTGTGGTTGAGGACATCCCATCTACTTTGCTGCTTCCCGTAAAAGAAAACGAATTATACAAAATTTGCATGCCCTCTTCTTCTTCTTCTTCTTTATTATTTTTTTGGTCTTGCCTACTTGAATATTAGAGATAATTTAAATACTTATATGCAATAAGCATGATATAATTGGATATGCATGACCAAACATTGCTTTTGCTATCAATGTAATTAGCAATTTTCTTTTTGTTTTCTCTCTAATTTTATGATAGAATATTAGAAAAACTATAACTTATTTTATCGGAGGGATGAACAAAACATTTGGATTGTTATAATTTACTCATATTTATTTAATTTTTAGAATTTATTAAATAAATATATTAATATTTTATTAAAAAAAACTTAGTCATATGTCCACACAAAAATATTAGTTATTTAATATATTAATTTAAAATTATTTATTAAAATATACAAGATTCATAATTTATATTAATATGGCGGCGCATGTGCATGTAACAGAGAGATATTGGAATAGTAATGGACGAATCCAATTGCGCTGACTGAGAGACTAAAACAGAATTGGTCCACTCAATTTTTTAACAATTAAGTGCCATGGCTACGGATTTCTTCTGGCCCTGAGATTCTTCAATCCTTCACTTTTGGATTTGTCGTCCAGATCTGACATAAGACTCTCGTCTCCCATTCATGAAAAGTGTTTTGGATTGTCTTGAGGCAGAATGTAAATTAGAGAGAAGAAGGAGAACTATGATTTGGATTGTGTTAAGGCACACCAGGGTGTCACAGCGTCGTAATTATTGTATACCTTCCTTCAAAGCAAATTCTTTAAAGAACAATTGGGCTTGTTGCTTGTGGGTTAGGGAATCCTCCACTTTACCTTATTGATTTGTCTTTTAGTGTTTTCGTATATAGACAAGACCTTTTGGGACATTGGTACTTTAGAATACCATGCACGTGTATCGAACACTTCTAGCGTTGATGCTGCTTGCAATATATGGGATATTGAAAAGGGTGCTGTTGAAACGCAATTGATTGCTATGAGAAATAGGTTTATGTATGATATACGCTGTAACTAGGGTTTTCGCAGCTGTTTCTGCGGATGGGTCAGTTAAAATTTTCGATTGGAGAGAAGGCACTCTACGGTTGAGCCTTGTGGCTCGTTGATTAAAATGACAATGTTGAATGATGGGTAGTGGTTGAATATTAGCTTGGCAAGCTCAACCATTGACATCAAGTGGCCAGGTTCTGGAACTGGATATAGAACTATAGTTGCCATTGTGCGTATTGTTACTGAAAGAGATGGAAACAATACATATATTATTACACTGATTTCAGTTTAACATTATTTGCCCTATTTAAGAAACGAGCAAATCAGCTTAAAACTAAAAACCATGTGCCTTCACCCAGACAAGTGAACTTCAGAGACAGAAAATCACGTGCTTTAACCTAATTATCTGCAACTGTTCAATCAAACGTTCGACGGGCAAAAAAGGGATGACGAAGGAACACATATCTCTATTTGGCACATAACCTAATCATCTAACGCCGTTTAATCTAACGTCCAATGGGCGAAAAAACGACGACAACGAGACACATATCTCAATTTGGCACATGTAGAATATGGCCTGCTTTTATTTTTTTTCATTTTTACTTTCGAAGACACTTCAATAATTTATGATACTGTTTTGTAAAATGTTCTATAAATGCCAAAATTACTTTGAAATAGAACATAAAATAGACACTAGCGGAAATGAAGACACCAGACAAGAAGCCGGCTTGTTTTTATGAAACTAGGAAATTTGTTAGGATTTGAATCCCTGACAGGGCCTTCCGCCCAACTTTCTGGAGAACACCCTGCATACAATTGGCGTAGTAATCGTAGCTCAAGGAGTGCGTGCCATAGTTTTGCATCGTCATTCGACCAAGACAAATGCGGTAAATTTCATATTCAGCAGGACCATGCACGCCAAGAAACTGGCTGCCTGCGCCGTGATTGTGGTAGCCGTGCCATTACCCTTAAGGCTAGACCAGCCATCCTGAGGGGCAACCGGGCATGCTAACCATCAGAGTATGGACCATGGGGTTCCATCGGTGCAGGACATGTGCTGCTTTGAGTGATCATCCAGCCTGAGGGGCATCATGTTCCATAGCATGGCTCGCCTCGTGCCTGGAATAGTACTGTGAACCGTAGCCGAAGGTGTCAAGCATTTTCTTCTTGCTAAGTTGACCTGAAAGCTATAATATTTCTGCTGTGGTGTGCACTTTAGTGTGAATCTATTAGCTACTTAAATATATTGTTGTTTCGAGTCAGAAGATAGGGATCCCACACCCATATTGTGGTAATATTGCTAGAATTCGATGCTTTTGATTGTCTTCTTTAGTCTGTTACATAATGCCTTAAAACCGACGCAAGCCACTCCCGAGGTAAATAAGTAAATTCCAAAGACGTTAGGTAAATCCAAAGAAGGTTTTATTGTACGTTCATCACCTGAAAAATCTGCAATATCATTTATAAATAAAATAAGAAGTCCCAACTGGCTGGGATGCTTATTATTTTTCAACTAAGAGGACTGCTTCTCTTACTTCTCTATCTCGCCTCTTCCTTTAGCAAGAGGGGAGCCTCTTTCTAACCCTTGACTTTAACCCTAAGAATACAAACAGCAACAAGGTGAGCGGAGTGAGATGAGCCTCACTCTTCCTTTTTCAAGTTAAGCAACCAGCCTCAATCTTCAGGCAGGAACAAGTCCCTGCATAGGGGTGGTATCAATATCCGTAGTGAAGAATTCCTCTCACAGGATAAATTCCCTTAATGGAATCCCTCCTTCTTGACCTGGGTCCGCATAAAATTGGCATACAAGCTAGTGGCACCGTTTGTTTTTTCCTATTTTATTCTCCATTAATTACACAACATGTCATAGAAAGCCAATTTGGAGTGTCATATCTTTGAACAAATCCAAATAGTACAGCCAACAAAAATAAGTCTACTGAGTAGAAATATAATATTGATTAGCGAAACAATAAACAATAGTCAGAGAATTATTAAAAAAAATTACAATCTCATATTCATGCACCTATTTTAATATTCCATGGAGGAATTCCTTTCTTTATACTTTGTGTGACCAAATCAATGAACGAAGAAAATTCTACACGGTGGATTTTGGGAAAATGAAAATAAGAGGGGATGAAGAAGAAAAATGAAGAATCTTGGTGGGTCCGTGTAGAATTAGGTTACTTTTGGGGTTTTAGAGGGTGTGCATAGTAAAACAAATATAATTGTTGATGGGAACAGAAGTATGGCCTCCAGAGCCAATTAGCCCCGGCCGTGGTGACTCTGGGAGAGCAGAGAGATGGAGTGAGTAATTAGAACATTTAAGATCTACGTAGAAGATTGTGTATTAGCTGATCAATCATATGCTTCATCATCTGGGCGAATGAAGAGCAATTATCTAAAGTAGTTGGATTCAGCCAATTCAAACATTAAGAGTAAAAAAAAACACCAAAACCGGCAACCGCTAACTCTGCTGACAGTAAACTCAAAAGTGTAATTTTGTGTTAGATAAAATTAATAAATGATATTCAACCAAAAACAAGGACAATTGCTAACTTCGCAGCTGCCAACCGTGCGGATGATTCAGTCAATTGAAACTCATTAAGTAACATGTCCCACTAAAACTGAAAACCAGGTATGAATCAAAACCACGACATGCAAAAACACGTGCATATGTCTTTTAATATCATCGTGGATGTGCGCAATGCTATTTCCTAGTTCTTTGATCTTTACAAGGCTTTGTTGGCTTCAAATTCTGTGTTTATTAGAATTTTGTAACATTGATTCTTGCTAACTGTTATTTTTCTGTAGAGTTTCTCGGACCTTGCAGGGTACATTATCAAGTGTTATAAAAAAGTTAAATTGTACTCTTCTACAACTAATTAGTTTTAAAAAAGAATTATAGTTCCACGGTTTAGTAACAGTAATTAATGCCGGACATTATGAATCATAAGGTTCATGAGGTTAAGTCTCCTAGTAGTAATTAGTGCCGGACATTATGGATCACACTGTTCATAAGGTTATACGAATCTTAAAAATTGTAATCATACGTAGATCTACTACATGTATAGGCGTGTAAGTGAATGTATTTATGTGTGAGTATATTAGTTGTAGTACGGACAATTATGAAAACCCATACGGGGACAAAAAGTACATATTTTCTACCAGCTGTTCTCTTTATTTTTATTAAAGATTTCTGTTCAAACTTTATTGTATACCATATCGGCCAAATCCTTTCTTTTACACACGCGCGCGACAGTTGTTTTACATAACCAGACAACAACATTCTAAGTCTTTCAGATAACAGGGAAAGAATAAGATGGTTAGGGTGCTAGAGGTGGAGATACTCGCCAGAGAAGCCATTAAACCATCTTCTCCAACTCCTCATAGCCGAAGGAATCTTAAGCTTTCCCTTCTAGACCAGATCATTCCTGTCGAATATACGGCAGCAATTTTTTTCTACGCCAGAAATGGTGAAAGTGGTCGCCATCTTAAGGCTGCCCAAGTATCCCAACGTCTAAAGAAATCATTATCAGAAACTCTCACAACTTTCTACCCATTTGCTGGGACAATCAGAGACCATGTCTTGGTCGAATGTAATGATAATGGGGCTGAATTCCTTGAAGCTAGGGCAAGTTGCGTGTTATCTGATATTCTTCAAAAACCAGATCAAAAACGACTACGAGATTTCCTTCCAATCGAGATTGAATCCCCAAAAGCTGGCTTGGGTCCTCTGCTACTTGTTCAAATCACATTTTTCAAATGCGGTGGAGTCGCAGTTGGAATTTGTCTTTCGCACAAGATCGCTGACGGATGCACGGCAAGCATATTCCTCCAAAGGTGGTCCGCTGCCGCTCTTGGTTCGGGCAAGACAGTTCTCGGTGTTCCTGGATATAATGCAGCTTCATTTTTTCCGCCGGATGATTCCTTATTGCCACACACGGACACAATCGGAACTAATCATGTCACAAAGAGGTTTGTGTTTGATGCCTCAAAGCTTTCTGAACTCAAGACTAGAGTAGCCAGTGCAACCGTGCCAAAACCAACAAACATGGAAGCTGTCGTCGCACTCATTTGGAAATCTACAATAACTGCGTCAAGATCGATCCGGGGATTTCCAAGGCTATCACTAACAGTACACGCCATGAATTTGCGTAGGATGGTCTCGTCACCATTGCCAGAAACCTGTATGGGCAATTTTGTGGGGGACTTTCCTGTCCAGACGAGCAAAAGGGAGATAGATTTACAAGACCTGGTTTATCAACTAAGGAAAGGTAAGGAAGAATTCAAAATTAATGGTCTTCAAACCATTTTAGAGAGAAAGAGTCTCGCAGTAAACCGGATCGAAGGAGATGACGTAGATTTCTATATGTACTCCGACCTAAGTAAGATTCCAAAATATGCAACGGATTTTGGATGGGGGACGCCTATATGGGTTACTGTTCCCAATTACATGCATAACATGGTTATGCTGATTAGTACAAGAGATGGTGATGGACTAGAAGCCGTGGTGAGTTTGAACGAAGAAGACATGTCCCTGTTTGAACGTGATAAAGAGTTGCTTGCATTTGCCGCTCCAAATCCAAGTGTCCTGGCAGCAGAGTATCCTATCAATGTTTCATAATTGAAACCAATTTGTTGTTAGATCTGTTTTCCTTCTTGATGTTTATGTTTGAAATTGGGGGATTTCGTTTTTCTCTGTTTTCTCTAGTGTCATAAATGTTCTGATTAATTGCCAAGTACAAATGTTAGGTGTTGCTTTCACAAATTTATTAATAAATTGCACGTTTCCTTGGTGAGTATTAATTAAACAAGTATATTGTGTCATCCAAGTTAGGTGATTTAACGGAATTATTCAATAAATAAATTTATTTCACTTTATTCATTAAACAATTTAATTATATTAATTATGTTAATATAATAAAATTATTTTATTTTTAAAATATATAAATTTATATTCTTTTTTAAATTTTATGTTTATTTTAATTAATATAAAAATATTAAAATATAAAAAAAATAAATAATAAATATTATAAATTATTAAATATTATTATATTTTTAATGCGACAATTCGTACACTATTGAAAAACATATACCATTTTATATGTCACGTCAATTTAATAAATTAATTATTTTTCGTGTACTAAATATTTTTTTAATTAATTATAAAAATACCAATAATAATACATGATATAAATTTAGTAAAGAGAATAGAATGCACTTGAGAGTATATCATTCTGATAAATAATATTATTGTGTAACAAATAGATTTGGTACGTAAATGAATAGGTGCAGAATACTGAAGATAAGCAAATATTTCTGTTGGCTAAACTCAGCAACCTTGTCGAGGCAGCTGCAACTGCAACTGCATGCCATTGAGTTGCATATGTGGAAGAATAATTCGATGATAAGGGTGAATTTGGCCTTCTTGCGGTAGGAAATGAATCACATACTATTACATAACACTTGGTTCAGGTAGGTCTAAGTTAGTATTTATTAACATAAAATTGAAAAATATGAAATAAAAATTTTAAGATAAATAATTTTAAAAAATTAAAAAATATAATATATATTTAATGTATTAACATAAAATCTTATCCAACACAATTAAAAAGTGACATAAACAGCTAGTATCATCACCAATTTATTTTGCAACAAGTAGGGACGTTGGATTTAATGACTCGAACCAACCAATGATTTTTTGCTTTAATGATTCGGCCAACGTCTTGAAGAACATATAAATGCAAGGGGCCTGTCTCCAGATGACAATTAATGTTTCTGTATAATGTAGCAGGCGAAAGTTTTAAACATAATATGATCTTTCACCTCTATTAGGCCATTATCTATCTAAAGTTATCGTTGTCTTTGACTCTTACGAGATTCTGTCTATTCTGTGGGATATCGAAGAAGGGGTCTAATGCCTTGTCTTTGTAGAACTTAATGCCGATTCTAGGGTTTCCAACGTTATTATTAACAGTATGATACTCCATGAACTTCCGTGGGATCATGGTTTCGTTGCCGTCGGCAGATAACTGTGTCTGCAATGGCAATTTTATAGGCTGTCCAGACAAGCCATAGGGGAGAGAAACATTGGTGGTGTTTGATGGACCAAAGAAAAAGGCACAAGCACATGGATATGGCCGTGTTTGAGAGTCTGCTTCCATTAGCTGCCTTCTTGTGTTGTTGCTTTCTCGTCTATAAGAATTAAAAGCAAAAAAATATTCCTAATTCCTTTATGATTGGTTCTTGACATCGGTGCATATATCATCTTCTTGCATGTATCTTTTGCAAGTCTCGTTAAACCTAATCAATGCATATGCGAGAATTATAGAACGTGGGTAATCAAATAAATCTCTCCTAAACTTCGTTCGTTCGAACAACTTGAATGGTTCAACTTGGGCTAAAAGCTTAATGTTTTGGGCTTTGTGAGTTGAAAAACTGTTTTGGGCTATTGGGATTTTGTCCATGCACTGTGAAGTAGATAAGGTATCCATTCAAAATAAATTAGTGTGCGTTATTAATATATTATTGTATAATTACAATATTTTTTATATATATTATTAATATTTTTTAAATTTATAAATAAATTAATATAATATAATTAATTATATTATAAATAAATTTATATTATTTAATAAATATATTTTTATATTTTAATAAAAATTCACAAAATTCAAAGCTCGTATCAAAAATTTTAATCATTGTGATCCTTCGTTGGTGCTATTGCTTCTATTTGAAAATCTTACAAAATCTTTTTATTTTAAAACTAAGTTGTTAAACAATAATTATTATTACAAATTCTTAAAGAATACATATTCTTTAATATTTACGAATGCAATAATAGTTATAAAAAAAATGAAGAGTATAGAATGCAAATATAATTTAAATCATTAATATTTTATAAAATTAAAAATTAAAAAAAGATCAGCATCCTCACTTCTTCCCCTCCATGCATATCATAACTTCACAGCCTTAAGCTAGAAGGTAAAGGACACACATCTTAGTCAATTTGTTGATTTTACTCATCCTTGTTTGAACGACTCCGCCATCTTTTCCAAGTCAACGTGAGATGACCCGCCATCACTCGTCGCCGCCGCAGCTGCTTGTTTCATTGCATTCACACGATCTCGCAGGAGTCTACTTTTCTCCAAGTCCATCAATTCGCTCACTCGCTCCTCTAACTCGGCAGCACTCACCCACCCGTCTTCTGATTGCGCCACTGGCCAAGCCACCATCATCTCCTCCACTACGAAAGTTTTATTCATCATTTGCTCTGCATAGAGAGGCCAAGCCAACATTGGCACCCCAGCACATACGGCTTCAAGAACCGAGTTCCAACCGCAGTGAGTCACAAATCCACCAACTGAGTCGTGGTTCAGTACCTCAACCTGTGGCGCCCACGATTTCAGTACGAGTCCTCTGTTTTTTGTTCTCTCCAAGAAGCCGTCTGGCAAGTACGATTCTATGCTTGGCTCAGCTTCTAATAAAGGCAGCCTGGTCTCCTCGTCTGGAGGCGGAGTTCGCACAACCCACATAAAGCGAACCTGACTTTTCTCTAATCCGGTAGCGATTTCTTTCAACTGCTTAGCAGAAAACACTCCCAAACTGCCGAAACAAAGAAACACGACGCTTCGGACCGGTTGCGAGTCAAGCCAACTCAAGGACTGATGCTGATCTGTACCAATTCCTTTCTGTTTGCCAATCACTGGCCCTATGCAATACACAGGCGGCACCGATTCGCCTGGTGTGCATTGTCCATCTAATATTGCTTTCAAAGCCCTAGCTTCAAGCAGTTCAAATGTGTTTACAAGAAGCCCTGCAGATTTTGTCATCTGGATTCCAGTGTCAACAAAGCCCTGGTATGATTTGCCCACACGACCACGTATGGCTGCTGGCATCTCCTTCCATGGAATAGGTGGTAAGCCGGGGAAATCTATCATCGCAGTGTCGAGTTCTCCCAAACTCTTTGCCATGTTTTCGCGCAGCGTGGGCAAGTAAAGTAAAGCCGCGAGACCGTTTGCGCCGGAGGTGAAGTAATAGTAAGTGGGAATTCTGAGACTTGATGAGACTCGGAACGAATCGTTGCAGAAGAAATCGATAACAAAGGCTTTAATTTTCGAGGAATGGGAAATTTTCATCAGGGTTTTGCGGAGGTTAGGGTTATTGAGTTCAACCAACTCGTACATTGAAAGTGGAAAATCTGCTGGTGAACGGAAAGTGTCCGGGAGAGTTACAGGCGGGAGGTGGTGTATGGCAATGGAGAGACTGGAGGCGGAGACGGTGGCCATGTATTCGTCGGTAGAGGTAGTTTCGAATGGCGAGGCAAGGATAATGATGGCGACGGAGAAAGAAGGGTGGTGAGTGAGTATCAATTTCCCAAATTCCAACATGGGAACAAAATGACCTCTTCCTGGACAGGGATAAAGAACAATGAGACCCGCCATAGCTAACAATAATAGAGATCGTCAGGTTACAGAATGCGATACTTGCTGCAGGCAATGCACTTTTTTCTTTTGTAGAGGAATGACAGTGGGGACTGATGGTTTCAGTTGCGTATTAGCAAAAACAAGGCCTCTGTGGTCAAATCAATTCCACCGACCAAACTGAATTATTGATGTACGACGAAGTGAACAGCTCCTTTGACTCAGATTAAAATGACCAAGGGTTAGATTAAAAAACAAATAAAAAATAAAACGGATCTCTGTCCAACTCCACTTCAGCTGTTCAGTGAGAGCTGCAAATAGAGGAAAAACTCAACTAAAAATTTAAATATTTTTATTATATTAATTAAATAATAATATTTTATTTATATTAATAAATAATTTTTTATTAACTAAATGATTTTACTGTATTAATTATATTAATATAATAAAATTATTTAATATAATTTTTTATTTATAATTACAAGTATAAATATAAATTTTTAAAAAATAATAATATTCAGAAAATATATATATATATATATATTCAAATATTCTTTTTGTATAATTTTTTTTAATATTTATAAAAAAGATAACAGTATCGTTTAAATCATTAATTGCTTCATGATTTAATGGTGGAATGTATATTAAGTGGGCACCTCTACTTCAGGGCCGATAAAGGGTCCAATTTCTCATGACCCGAGATAAAACGAGAAGAAAGAAATACTAAATAAATTGATCCAACTCAATAGGCCAGCTAGCTCGACATCTCAATAAGAGTCACACTAAACGCCACTCCAAAACTTCTACATACACGCACTTTAGATAGAAGGCTGCTCGAGTTCATTTACATTTGGGCCTGATTTCGACCTCATTTCATCAGGATCCCTATGCAAGTGGCCTCACGTGCAACTGTTGCTGTATCAGTGGTCTTGCTGAGTAGGTTGAGTTGATGTCAGAGAAAGACGACGATAAGTTCACATGTTGCTGTTGTGGTAAAGCAGAAGAACCCGTGAACCTGCAATGTTCATGGCGACGGAAGCAAACAAAACACAGCATTTTAGGACCCCACAAATCCCAATTTATAATGATAGCAACGACATATTGGATTCTTCACTTTGCCTGTGCATCATGTTCAGTTGCATCTTCTCACAGATAGACCCGTGAGACATTATTTGTTGGTCCCAAATTCTATTCGACCTCTCAACCATTGCTTCCTTGTCATAGATAGAGACCCGTGAGCTAGGATACGTGGATATCCATCTTCAGAACCGACCATGCTTAAGCATGGAGATGGATGCACGGTGTAGGAGAAATTGTGAATAGATCGATCATCTTGAAAACTAAGGTATATATACATACAGCTTGCCAGCATTGCAATGAGCAAACATACTAAGGAAAGTATGATGCTTTACACTCGCTCCAGGAAAAATTTTCCATTACAAAGAAATATAACTCCAATGAGAGAATGAAAGTACAAATCTTTGAATCAAACGGGCTTTACTAGCGTATTTCAATTTATTTGATCTTTCCAATGGAGCCCAGAATCATGACGGGGAGTTTTCAGTTTTTGAGGAGCTTATTGAGTAAATTTGCAGAAAGCCTTATTTCTTTGATGTTGAAACCCTTCTGATCAGAACCACAAAACAAAACACCCGATATAACGCGACAAAACCTATCAAGAAATATATATTAGTCCATCTCTGTCTCTCATGGAGCCCTCTGTTCTGCAACACATCTCCACCTGTTACCATGCACGTTTTGTTCTCTTCGTACCAAATCAAACACCTTGATACAAGGCAAGAATACTCATTGATAAGAAGGGCATCAAGGGCATATTTGTACATTGAGAAGAAGTGCATAAAGAGCCAGTACTTTGGCATGCTGTCCTTTTTGATGAAGTACCCGGAGAAGAGAAAAAAAGCACCGAGAAATACTGTCACAAGAGAAGTTCCAGCAATGTAATTTGGAGCAAGAGAGCTCAAGAAGAGAACAAATGAATTAGCCATCAGAACTATGATCCACATGACCAAAACAAAGTAAGCAAAGGCTTGCCATGAAGCACAAAGCCCCACTAAGAAGTAAATCGATACTGAATAAATGACGGCAATTGCAAGCAAGTATGGTAAGAAAACAAGCGTATTTGCTAACAGATAACTCGAGAGCCTATAGACCCCGCTTGAAGTTTCTCTCAGTATAATTGGCCTTTCATTAATGAAGATTGGAAGAGTTTCAGTTGTGGAGGAGAGAAGAAAGGTGAGAGTGAAGGCAAAGAGACCAAATCTCTTCTCTATTCCTTGCTTGTCATAGCCAACATTGATGTAAATAGTTCCTAAAACAAGACCAACTATAAGAGCTTCCATAGCATTTGTTAAAAGCAGCTGTCTTGTTCTGTAAATGATCTTCCAATACCTGTTATACAAAGTGCAGATTTCTTGCAGTCTTGAACTTTTATCTCTGATCATATATTTCGCTTCACTTTCACAAAGAGAAGTTGCAGATTCACTAGGTGATTCAGGGATAGATGGTGGTGTAATAGGCTTACTATCATGGAGCTGGTTTAGTATTTCCATGGTATATTCAAGGGCGTTGAGTTGGGGAGGAACAATAAAGCCATTGGAGAGTAAGAATGTTTGAAGTGAAGAAAGGGTGCCATGGTGAACAACAGTACCTTTTGATAGCAGAAGAATTCTATCAATGGTAGAAAGGATCTTGAAGCTTGGTTGATGTATAGATAAAACCACAGTACGATTTCGTGAAACAGCGATGGATTTGAGGATCTGCATTACATTGAAAGCTGAGTTACTATCAAGCCCTGAAGTGGGCTCGTCGAGAAGCAAAACATGAGGGTCATGGAGGAGACTCAGACCAATGGAGACTCGTCTACGTTCACCACCCGACAAACCGTGACCAAGCCGAGCGTTAGCCAAGTGGGTTAGCCCTAGCTCACTGAGAAGAGTGGTAACAGTGGTGTCAATTTGGGAAGTTTTGGGAACAAGAAGACGAGCTGAGAAGACAAAAGTTTCATACACGGTGAGTGTAGGTATGCATGCATCATGTTGAGGTACATAAGCAGATAGCTTGCGGAAAGAAGAAGGTTTTATAGGGGAAGAATTGAGCATAATACTGCCATTAGTAGGTGAAGTACGAGCAGCTAAAATATCAAGGAGAGTAGATTTTCCCGCACCGCTCGGGCCAACAATGGCAAGAATTTGAGATGGATAAGCAGTAAGAGAGACATCCCGGAGAATGTAAGCTGGTGGGGTTGATGAGCAAACATTGAACACAAAGGATGGTACAATGCTGTTACTTGATTTGATATATGAGATTGAAGAAGCTGTTAACTTGTATATTCTGAATCCCGGCGGCGGTGTTGGTGGTGATTCGTCTTCCATGGGTGGAGGGAGAGATGAAGGGAGAGAATTTGGGGTATAAAAGGAATGGGGCAGAGAGATCTGTTGATGATAGTTTCCATGATGTTATTGGACTACCGCTTACTATAATGTTGAGTGGCGCCATTAAATCAGTATTTTTTTATCATCAAATTGGAGAATATAGACAAAACCAATAAATAAAGTGTCAAATGCAAGAGGACAAGCTATTCAGAGGATATGAAGTACAATTATTTGTGTTAGTCACTGGTTAGATACATCGGGGTATGCAGTTTGTGGCTTGAAAATTAGGGTTATTGTTTACTTCCTAGTCATGCATTATAACTTAGGGTTACGATCAAAAATTCTAATTTTTTATATTGTTTATAATATTGTTTGAATTAATTAATTTAAATGATTGAAATTATATTTATACAGTTATATTAATTATATATATTAAAATTATTTTTAATTATTAAAATATATTATTTTGATAATTAAAAAAATTATAATAAATTGAATAAAGTAAAAATATTTTAATCCTATCATTGCAATCTATTAATGAATATATCTTGTACTTATCATGCACTAATATATATATATATATATATATATATATATTTGTAAATATAATTGTAATAATATTTGATTATTTTTTTATCTAGTATTGAATTATTTATAAATTAAAGTCTTACACCATAAATTTGTAATTGTAATATATAATACTCTTTATGATTTTTATAAAATTTTTATTCTCTTATATGTTTTAATGTTGATCCATTTGGTGACAAGATGTAAAGGTAAGAATTGGCAAAAACAGTGGGAATGATATTAAATTGATTGTAGGGAGTTGAAGAAAGCAGTGGCAGTATGATTAGAGAATGGCCAAACATGTGGGCTAAGAATCATGTGAATTAGCAGTACCCATTGATTCACGAGTTCACTGTTTCTCTTCTATTCTCTCTCTCTCTCTCTCTCTCGCAATTACACGCATGCGTATGCTAATTCGGCCATCCTGGTAGCCTGCACGAGAGAATGGGCTCTTAACTTGCAGTGAATAGAAGCAAGTCCGTGGATTCTCCATTGGCACACTGTGCAAGTGCGTCGGTGTCTGTGCCTGTGGTGTCATGTCATCGTGAACGAGAGGAGAGTTACCAAATCATATTTTAAGATATACTGTATGATTATTATATAATAATCAGTTGCTGTACAGCTTTCCAACTCTTGTCGCTTCCCAAAGCCGGAGCCAGAGCCGGAGCCAGGGCCAGCTAGTGAAGCAAATTATACGATCTATTCAAAAGGCCACAATGCCCTTCTTTATTGAGTACATTCTGTAGTGCTTTATCTCGTGATAGGCTCGAGGCCTATTAGTCCAATACCTTCAAAAAATAGGCTCACAAAGTTTTTAACTCATCTGGGTTCGGTTCACAGTCTACCCAAACCCAGTACTCTATTAGTCCATGCCATAAAGTCAAGCCCCGACCACCTTACAATAGTTTTGTCATTCATGGTTCAACAGGTCCAACAATTAAAATGTTTTGCTTATTGTTAGGACTTCGGAACCGCTGAAAGGACAGGACAGCATCCGACCTTCATTCTTTCTTTCTTACTAAACCACATTCACGATACCATAACATGAAATATGAAAAATGTTCCAATCCCGTCCCCATCCCATCCCCCACAAACTTAACTCTTCTTCTTCTCCTCTGTTAGACCATTACGCCACCCCCACAAACTTAACTCTTCTTCTTCTCCTCTGTTAGACCATTACGCCAGTTGACGTTATTGAGATCTTTGGCCGAGGTGAGAGTCACCTCTACTTCATAGCCGGAAGTCATTGGAAGGAGGAGAAAGGAATTTTCAGTATAGTGGTAGGCCTTGTTGTTGAAAGGCCTACGACCCCTTCTTGAATTCAGTAGCATTCTGTTAAGCTTTAGGCTCGTGACAGACCCAAGGCCCGTTCCTTCAATTCCCTTCGCAAGATATGCCCAAAAAGTCCTTCACAGTCTTCCTAACCTCAGTACAATCTCAACCCATTCCATAAAAGTCTTGCTAGGATAGGCCGAAGCGTTTCGGAACTACCGAAGGCACAGCATCTGACCTTTATTCTATCATTCTAGAAAGTAAAGCGGTCATAACGGAAGCCAACTGTATTCTGTGTTATCTGCCCTGCTCTCAATTTTAATTACTATTTATTTTCATAATTAATTAATTATAAAAATAAATATTAGGTGAACGCATGAATTTTAAAAATATGGACACAGTTTGGGATTTCTTGTCTTGGAATTATTAAAAAGACACTGATGAGCAAACAACTTGAAACATCGAGCACGTTCATGTTAACGACAAGATAAGTGGGTCCTCATACTCCTCGAGAATTTAAAACAAAATAGGGGCCCCACGAGATAGCAAGCTCTAGAAATCATCGCCATCGTAGCCAAGATCATCTTCCACTTTCTCCGCCGCCTCATCAGCGATATGATCTTCCAGAGCATCGACACCTTCAGCCAATGCCAGTCCACCTAAGACTCCTGCTGCCGCACCCACAGCCAATCCCGTACCCATCCCACCAAACTTACTCTTCTTTTTCTCCTCGGTTTGACCGTAGTAACCTCCGGGCGCAGGCGCACCATAACTTGGCTGACCAGCGTAAGGATGCGGCGGAGGTGGTGCATCGTAAGAAGTGTAGGGATACCCCCTTGGCGGAGCTGTTTCGTAATAAGGATTGGGTGGTGGTGGCTGTTGACCGTATGGGTAGCCATACTGAGGCGGAGCACGGAAGTCTCTTGACCCAGGTGGCGGGACTCCGTATGGAGGTGCGTAGTACGCGCCTGGATGAGCGTAGCGCGGTTCTCTGATAGTTACCTTTACTTCAACCTTTCCGTGGGGCCTACCAGATGGTCGCTTGACTTTGAGTGTGCGGGAGTTACGAGCACCTAATCCGACGTCTTCGAGGACTTCTTTCAGCTTGAGCCGAGCGGAGCCGATCAGCTGCTTCGTGTCCTCCTCGTCGCCGGCGTGAACGATATCGATGAACAGGGTTGCATCTTCATCGACGGGGCCGGGCAAAGGGATGACAAGTGTCTCGTCCCAGTAGGGACTCGTATCGCCCTCCTCGTCGACCTTGGTGGAGCATTTCCTAGCGGGATCGACCCAAACGACGGCGTATGGCCTGTTGGGACCATGACGCCAGTTGACGTTCTTGAGATCTTTGGCGGAAGTGATATTCACCTCTACTTCGTAGGGAGAAGCCATTGAGATGGGTAGAAGGGAAATTTTTGGCGAAGAGGAAGAACTAACTTGGGAATATTGAGAGCTGTTACTGGTTTGGTATTTATAAGCTGCAATGTCGGAAGAGTATTAAGCGGGCAAGTAGTTAATTAAAGCTTAAGGGCTAAGCAACGCATACAAGTACAGGTGGCGGTTTCTGAATGGAGACGGTAGCTGTTCGAACCAATAGAAATAGTGGAAGTGAGCGGAGGCAGCCTAGCCTTATAAGGATTGCACTTTCCCCTTTCTTAACTGGGGGAATAGCTATCTGCCTTGTCATGTGCAGGCAGTGGGAATATGCTTTGCGTGGAAGGTAACCGGATAATAGATGCCACGCGGGACGAACACGGTTTTAGATATCCCCATCTTTTAGTACGATGTCGTTTTAATTGGACGAGTTTGGGTGGTTGACCAGCACACACAAAGCTCGGGTCCCAATCTCACTAAATTTAAAAAGCACGCAGCATGCATGTCGTTTTCAGAATTTAGAGAGCGTTTCAGTTGGGAAAAAGCATGATTAGGAGGACTAGTTAAAAGCGAGCAAGTAACCACAGTATAATCGTGGCCCACAAGTCACGTTGTAAACCGATTTATGATATGCTATTTGATTAATACCAGTCCATTTTTCATATTTTATTCTAAAATAAATTATTATTATTTTTAAATAATAAATATTATCATAAAAGTTTCTTAATATAACTACCTTTTAGACCTAATTCTATTAGGAAGGGACCAAATTCGGTTTGAATAGGTTTAAATTTAAATTTTAAATTAATTTAAAAATATCATATTTCAATTTAAATTAATTCAATCCCATCTAAAAAAATTAGACTATCGCCAATTTGAATTTAGATCGTTAGTTTGAGTCTAAACACCAAAAAAATTATCACAATAGCAAGTCATAAATTTTTTTAATTAAATTATATTTATTTTTAAATTTAAAAAATAAATTTAATTATAAATCAACATTAAAATATATTTAAGTTCAAAAATTGAATTAATTGTAAGGCTCGCATCATCATATTTGTTGAACAAAAAATAGTCTAACTAAAAGGTTTGTCGATTGAATTACTAAATATAAAATTAATTTTCTTAATAATGTGAAATAATTAATAAAAATTATTAAATATAAAATTTTATTTTTATTTATATTTATTAGATTTGATCAGTATAATTAATTTAGAACAAATCTAATTCAAAAATTGATTCAATTAATATGATTTGATTTTGTTAAAAAAAAATTTAATTATCAGTCGTGCCCAAATACAACACTATCTAGGCCCTTTTTGTTTAATAAGATTGGGCCTGCAGACCCAACTATTTGACTAAAGAAGGCCCTTTTTGTTAAACCATATTGGGCTCTGAGGCCCATTATTACCTGCACCTTCTTTACCCAAATATGCCGGCGTCAAGCAAAATTATTATTGCATATGATTCCTACAACTAATGTCTCCTTCTCCGATGATTAGACCACAATTAATACATGTAGATTTTGTGCACGACATCAGATAACATTGATTTAACAAATTTCGCATCGGCTTAAATCGAAGAGTTGGTACAGACCCACCAAATACGAGACGAATCCAATGAATGGAAGCAAGCGAAACAGCTTGAATCTCGGATCATAATGTTTCCTAACCAAACCCCATCACTGTCTCCAAAACACAAAGCGAAATTGGAAAACGAGCTCGCCCGCGGGATTTTACAATCTGTTGTGGCTTTGAAGGCCGAATATCACTTAATTGCCGCACCGAAACAGAGAAGCAGGCACAAAATCTAGCGACATAACAGGGCAAATCTGAATATCCTCGTACTGAAGATACCTTCAAACAAGCATATGCCTCTTCTTATAAAAATTGAATACTAAATTATCTTTAAATTCGTAATAAATTTGATGTTTTGTTATTAATTTATTTTAATAAATACTTAATATTTATTAAATTTATGTTAAAATGTATAATTCTTGACACCTTATTTTGTTCTTTTAATTATGCGTCCGTTATTATAAAATATTAAATTTTTAGTCTTAATTTAAAATAATATATGTTATTTACATAAAATATTAAGTTCATCAATATAAAATAAAATTATTTACAATTATATAAAAATGTATATAATTATTTTATAAATTTAAAATAAAATTTTATAAATTTATAAATGTCTATTTTAATTTGTTTATCGATGCATTTTATAGAATGATAATAAATAATATATTTTTAAAGTAATTAATATAATTTATGAATAACACATACATTATCTAAACAAGTACGATTTTATTTTTATTTAAAATAATTTAAAGTTAATAATTTTTAAAAAATAATTTATTAAAAATAATAATATTATAAAAATAAAAAAATATTTTATAAAAATATAAATATATTTTCATAATGTTTTAAAAAAAAATTACTCTAATTTCGTTAAAAGATACGTAGAGTTTGTTCCATCGGAGTCGGGTAATAATGGATGGGGTTGGAATTGCGATCCCAAATTGGTGGATTTTATTGAGTGGGCCTATCTGTTTGACTACAGAGTAGTTTTGTTTCATGGTAATGAGGGGGACCAGGTAGCCTAGTGCTTGCCTATCTGCACTGAAGTATTGGATTTCAGATGAAATGTATGGCAATTTATTGATTTGTCATTTCCTAGGCGGCTCTGTGCCAATAGTAACTTGATGTTGCCTTGAAAATTTTGGCTTTGCATGCGCGACAGCCACCATAACCGACCACCATTTCTTCATCGCTCTTCAAACTCATTTATTACTCAACGGACTCTTCTAAAAGTTTCAAACTTCTTCACTTCAATCTCATCCTTTCCCTCTCCCTCTCTTAGACACTGCACTTGACCATTCAACAGTTGAATTAACCAATAACCATTGCGACATTTAATAAATGTACAGTTACTCTACCGGACCTTCATTTGATAAAAGGGGAAGTCAAATTGAATATTCAAAGCAGATAGGAAGAGGAGGACAGGGAGACTGAGAGCATCATCTGCTTCTGCAACGCGCTCTATGACTGTCAGATATGAAATGTGCTTTCTTTTGTTCACTTTTACAATGAAATTAGACCACGTTAAACAAAAACTAATACATTGCCCGCTTTCTTACCGTTCAAAAGTACTTTTCAAAAGCAGAATGTTGCCAGAATGATTTTACTGAGATCATCATATGTCCATTCCTTTCACACGTCATTTATTTACACAAAAGGGGGGAAAAATAAAGGAAAAGACTCAATTTAAAGAAGCTTTGGCACAACTTTCACAACTCTTTTCTTGAAACCCAATGGACTTTAGTAATGTCTCTCTCGGTCTTTAGCTTAAATGCTATGTTATCCTCTTGAAAAATGTGATTGGATGACTAATTCTGTTGCGTCTAAACACGGGCAAAGGGGTTTGGGGAACTACCATTCTCCTGTACCAACAAGAATCCCACCAAAATATTTGTCGTACAAAGTGAAAACTACAGAGAAAATGCAAGGAGAGAGAAAATATCGGAAACCTGATAAGTCATTTCAGTTTCAGGTTCAGAAATGATCATAACTTTGATAGGAATGACTGGCTAAGCCAATTCATACTTTCAATGGTAAAATCATGCCGAACTGCAGAATGCAAGACCACACAGATGACAGCAAAAAGATGCACAACATATCATCGGACAGATTTCCTTTCAAATTTTCAACAATGACCCATCAATATGCAAGACAGCAACAGCAACATCAAAAACAAAAACAACGATCCTGTTTGAATCAGTCATCATAGCTAGATATGACTGACAACCTAGCATTAGCATATCCTCTCTAATTTTTTTTCTTTCTTTTTTACATGAAACTGAAGACAAAGTTCTCTCATTTTCTTTCTATAGATTTCAGTCTGATTGACAAACAGTTTTTCTTTCCTGCTTAAATTCCTTCTTCGTGGGATTTTCTTGCTGATACGAAGTCAGAAGATGATGAATCACTGCTGAATCGTGAAAACAAAAATGAATCTGAAAACAAATGGAAGATTTAAGTCAGTTTGAGGACATTATTAAGAGAAATTAAGGTTAAAAATCCCAAAATTTTGAGGCTAATTAATGGGGAGGGGGACTTGTACCTCTAGTTGATAAATTGCTGAAAATGTCCCGGGAAGAACCGCTGGTAGATTGCGATAAGGATGAAGAATCTGATACAAAATGAAGAAAATAAATCGGAAAAATTCAACATACGAGTCTCATCCAAAAATATTTGATCTTGATTAAAATTGGAAGGTAACTGATTAACTGAATTTGGTACCTCTAGAGTTGTATGATTTTTTGCAATGAAGAATGGCGCTTTGAATCCCATCATGTTGCAGCAGCAGCGAATCATCTCTTCTCGCAGGCGACGAATGCGACGCCGAAGCCGATTTGCTCTTGCCCAGATGCCGATTAACTACTCTAAACCCAGACGAAACATTCCCTTGTTTTTCTTTCTTCGGTGACTGCGCTGGCAAAGTTACGGGAGATGATGCAGGCAAATACTCTGATAACTCCCCGGAAAATCTCATCTTGTCGTTCTTCTTTGAAAATTTGACATACAATGGCTTGATTATCTTCAAGCATTTCATTATAACGTCTTTGGAAAATCTTTTTGATGAATGATCATACGATAAAGATGATAATGATGAATCGTCTGTGTTGCATCTGGGTTGTGTTTTCCGCAAACTGGAAGCTCTGCTGAACATCGAAAGATTTGGAACTTCTTCCACTTTGAATTTGAAAGCTAATAATTTATGTCCTCCCTTAGCTCGCTTAGGGGTCTCTGTTTTCTCCGCTTTGATTGTTGCCACTGATTTCGATTTCTTGAAAATGGACACTTGAAGTTTCGGGGCTGATTTCAACAATGCGATTGGAGACTGGGGTTTCGAACTCGGCTCCATTGGTAGGATCTTTCTTTTGGACAAACCATCACTGGAAGACATAGACGAAAGAGTTGTCTGTTGTTGTTGGGACATCATTAATTCTCCGTGACCGGCATTTTTTGTTGAGTAGTGGACTAGTTGTTCTTCGTTAGAGTCCAATCTGTAGCTCTCTTTGCGGTCGTTGTTCTTCTTGTTGTTGTCGTCAATGTTTTTCTTGTAGTCAAAATCAGAAACAGTAAGCTCCAACTCAAAAAACGAGTCATCCCCTTCTTCTAACTCACCCTTCGCGCAAACAAGCAGCTTAGGAACATCACTGGCACCACAACTTCCATAAAAGCTACGGTTTTCTTTCGTGTTTGAACTGACAGGTCTCCAAAATTTGAGAAAGCCAAGACCTTCCATGGCGTGAAGAGACAGAGAGAGATGGGCCTGGCTTCTCTCAGAGAAATTAGGTGGGTTTTTATAGTCGGTTGAATAGAAAAGAATAAAAGAGCGAGATTTTTGAGAGGAAAAGTGCTTCTGCACTGCGTTCTATTGTTGAGTATTGCAGACTTTGACAATGGCGTATCCTGTGAGCCAATGCAGTGTTTTTACTTTTCTGCTTTGAATTGTACAGTGTTTGTTTTCTACTTCTGGCTTGCAGTTTGTTGGTTACTTGGTCACAGAGGGAGCACGTGACCATCAAATTGTATAGAAGAGAATCAAAATGCATACAGAGAGTCTGAAAGGTAGGCTGTTTCTTCAGCTACGTAAAAGACTACAGAGTAGAGAACAGAGAGCCTACTGAAACGTCTTAGGGAAGCAGCAGAGTTGTTCAGCCTTGTCTCAACTGTCACTCCCAGCTATTAGACCCACGCGCAGCAGCTGCGCGCCGTTATTTCATTTCATTCCACTCCATTCACCGGGGGTTTGTTAGTTCAATCTTAGTTTAATTTGATTCAATTTTAATTTCTTAAAATTAAAATTAATTCAATGAAATTTTAAATTCATAGACACTGATGAATGGATTTCAGTTTAGATGGATTCGATTTGAATAGGCTTACTCCTACCATTTACAACCATCGTTGCACACCCATCGTCTCTTTTGATACTTCGCCTTAAGATGTCTTATTGAAGGTGGCGGGGGAAAGGAGGCGGCGCGTGAGAATAGAAAGAAAGAATGGGAGTTAAAAAGGATTCCAAAATCTAGATTTAGTTTAACAAATGTTTTGGTACGAAAGACATCATCCCAGAAACTTCCAAAATAAAAAGAAAATTAAATCAAAAGAGAAAAAAAGTGCCAGAAAGAAAAACACGAAAGGAGAAAAGAGGGCTTGTTACACTCCAAATTACAGCACGGCTCAGCTACTTTCACCTTTTTTCATCTTTTAAGGGTAATTACATTTAGATCCCTGAATTTCAATGTGTACGAGAGATAAGTTCCTAGTGTGGGGGACCTATTTGTTATGTGTAGAAACATTAGGTGTCTTATATGTGATAATGTAAAATATTAAGGACCTAAATGGGTATTACTCCAATACAGTCTCTTTTCAAGTCAGAAAGAAATGGGTTAAAACAAGGCAAGTCATTGGTGCTGGAGGCACGCATGCATGCACATGCTGATGCATCCCTCTCTGCTTTCCATTTTAAAGCTCCTCTCTCTTCTCCTCTTCTTTTTGCCTTAAAAGGTTTGACTTGTAGTTGTAGGCATGGTTTTTGGCCTTGAAGATTTGCCACTCTTTTTACTAACTGTAATTTGTGTCTTTCAATGATTCTAATTCGAAGATTAAAAGCCTCAACTCGCTCTCTGTCTCTGTCTCTCTCTCTCTCTCTCTCTCTGCATGCTTTCATTCCATTGAATCGAATGAACAAATAATTGGCTTAAATCTAACAGGAAATTTAAATCGCCAGGACAAACAGTTACTGGATGATATTAGTCCAGCAGTCTCCATCAAGTTCCATTGAAAAATGGCATGCCACAGAGAGAGATTTGTACTTGTCTTCTGAGTTATGAATGTCAGACTGTTAGGTGCGGGTAACATTTCTTTCATGGTCTCTCTTTTAAAATAATTCCCAAAACGCGGGCTTGGCTTTGTAGCTTTTGTGTGGTCAAATTATTTCCCAAAAGAATTTTGGTGAACGTGGGGTTTCATGTCTGGTAATTGATAGACTCACATCGTTACATTAGATAGGAATGAAGAAGAAGGCCTTATATGGGCTTAACCTAAGAAAGGACTATGGAAGCATGTCCAAGAAACAATTGCGCTCAAGGAATGAAACCACAGCAAACAGAGAAAGCCTGCGAAGGGTAGAGAACATTGCACGTCTCATCCATAATCTTGAAGAAAGCAGAGGCAAAACGAAAGGGACACCGTAAATAATCCGGAAAAAATTAAATACCCATTGCGGTCAATGATTATTTAACTTTAAATTGTGTGCAACAAAACACTCCTAGCACAAACTCAAAAATGGATTCTAATGGGTCATAATCTACAGAAGCACCCGTTCTCAAAACGTTGTTATACCAAAACCTTGAAAATCACTTAATGGTGTGTCTAATCCTTCTTCTTCTCCTTCAAGGCTCTGGGAACTCGACTCAAAACCTTGCTCAAAACCCTCTCATCAAACACTGCATATTGCTTCTTGAGCTCAACGGTTGCCTTCTCCGAAAATGAATCGATTTGGTCCTCGTATTTCTCGTAAATCACAGGAACCGTGTGTAGCAAAACAAAGGCTGTTTCAAAAAACCACAATCAATATCCAAAGATTAGACGAGTGCATCTGCCATCTTACATACAGAGAAAATGACACTTAAGAGACAAATCCGTTCCCTACCAATGTAGAACAAGGTTAGGAAGTTACACCAATTACCGAGGAGTGACAGAACCCACAAGCCAGCAATAACCTGATCACAAAAGAAGCAGCAGTAGCATATTAATTGCATGAAACAAAGAGCCACAACAACTTAATCTTGAGATGCACCTGCACAATTCTTATGAATTTACTAATTAGGCTGGACGGTCATGTCAAACATGAAAATTTGTAGCTTAAGTACTTTTTCCTTGCAGTGTGAGCCCAAACAAAAAAGCATTATTGACAAGGACAGGAAAAAGAAAAAAAATAAAAAGCATGGCCCTGCCAAGCAATAAATTCAGCGCTACAAATGATTGGCCCTGGTCAAACAGGAATATCCAAAACAAAAGAGCAGAAAAAATAACTTACACCAACAAACTTCTTCAAATCTTTCCCAGATGCAATATCCCGCAAGACAGCCAACGCTCGGTTGATTTCAAACCTCAGCATAGAGGCAACTTCAAGGACACACTTCTCAGGAACTGTAACAACTGGAATCTCTGGTGGTGACCTAATTAAAGGACAAAGTAAAATCAACTCAGTAGACAATTGCATTGGACATTTCATAATAGAAAGGGAATATCAAAAACCATACTTGTTGATAAAAGTGGATGCATTGGTCCACAGGAAAAGGACAGCCAGTGAGACTATCGATATATGGCAGACCAGCGTGATTAAATGGTATTCAAGCAATTCAAAAAGAACCCACATTGCAGTGGCACCACCAAGCACGCCAGCAGAGATTTTCTTGTTCCTCCATAGGAAAACATCAGCAGCTGAGAAAAAGATTTACATAAGACTAAGGAAAAAGATTTACAATGCATATATGCTAGTGAATTTGTTTCTGTGCATGCATGAGAGAGAGAAGACAGTGTGTTGTGTCTAACTCCTTTATGCTACAGGTGTGAATAAATACAAGAAAACAAAATATACATAGGTCCTGAATAAAGGACTATGGAAAGTTGTTCAAAGGAATTCTTTTCTCAAAACATTCTAGAAAATAAAATTGTCATATATTTTCAGTCTTCCAGCCACTGAAAATAAAATATATGAGAGATATGGATCTAATTCTCATAAAAAGAAGTAATATGGCCGCCCGATGATGAGAAAATAAAATAAAAAGAAAGTTTCATTCATAAATTCAATAGAAGCCGACTGATTGTCGAGAAAATGGATGAAAATACAAGTAGTCAAAATTATACTTTAGCCCTCCATTTAGCTCCAGGATATGAACTATGTATGTCCAAAGGTACTGCTATATGCAAGCAATATTGAAAAGAAAAAACTGAAAAGAAGCTCTTTCAATCCTGCAAAATAAGCTCTCAGAGCACAGCTATCAAATGTGCACCCCTAACTGCATCACTCCTATATTTCCCATTTAAAAATTAACAATGTCATGATCCTCAATACAAAACACATGCTCATGGTCTTATTTAACAGGATCATACTCCACAAAATTATGGAGTCTATAATCCCTGCAATGATGAATCAGAACCATTCATTTAATGAAACAAAGGCTCGACTCACATATGCTACCCTCAACTGTCCTATAATCCAAAACCAAACTGGAACTTCTTTTGAAACTAAAAAACTCATAAAATAAAACAGGAACATAAAACAACCAATGCCAACAACCAGCATGCCTGACCATGAAACTAATTAGCAGTACACAGAGGTCACCAGAGCACACACATCAAATGAATAGCATTGACAATTATGAGAAAACTTCACTGGAAGTATGTACTCCAATCGTCATGCTTAGTCAGTAAGAGCATCTAACGAAACATTTCCTTGTATACTTTATTAGATACCATTAATTATCACGCATGATGGCCAAATACCACAGTTGAGAGAGAAAATTTGGAAAAGGATTTTCAAAAATGGGCGTGCACTTGACAAATACAACTCAAACCCGAAATGCCACACTATAATCATGTACTAATCTCAGCTAAATTACACCCTAATTGCAGTAACACAGTAATCATGTACTAATCTCAGTTAAACTACACAATTTTTCACTCAGATCCTAAACACCTACAAACAAAAATTAAAACACGCACTCTTTCCCTCTTGCAGTGTTTAAATCTAGCTTCCCAATTTTATTTACAGAAAAACAATGGTACTGATAACTAACATTTGGCCCCAAAAAGAGAGGAAAAATGGTTTCCGTAAATCGTAGTTATCATAAGCAATAATAATAATAATAAATAAACTAATTTGAGAAAATAACCCTAACAAACTCAACTATTTCCTTCAGATCCTCTATTTTCTCATTAATCAAAAAATATTATGAGCATAATGTAGGCATATATTCACAATAATTAACCAGAGAGAAAGAGAGAGCACGTTTTCCACCACCGAGGACTTTGTGAATAGGTTTCTCTCTACCGAAGAGCCTGAATATCTTGGACTTAACGTCATCAATAGGCGACGGTTTGTCGCCGTCGGAGTCAGAGGACGACGAATCGTGGCCGTGGATCTTCTCCGTCAGTGATTTTTTGGCTGATTCGAGTTCGGCTGCATGGTCCGCCATAATCTCCGCCGCCGATAGACCACCGATGAGAATGAGTTAAACTAGATCCCAGAGAAAGAGCGGAAACGAAAAATGTTTCTGCTTCGAGTACGTTTTTGAGTGGAATCAGGCGATGACATCTCGGCCGTATAAAACCGTAATTTAGTCCAAACCTGAGGTTCGATAACGAGTCTCTAGGTTAGGAATGAAGGCGGAAAACGATGGAGTCCAGTTGGTTTAAAAAAAGGTAAAAATCAAGAGCAATTCTATAGTTACTGTGTTGTGATAGCGGTGACAGTCACCGCAAAGTCAAATACGCAGTACGGTAGTCATTTTCATTTTTCTTCCATAAGAAACAAAATATGATCTTTCACGAAATCGAAAGCTTCAAAAGCAAAGGTGATGAAGATTGCCATGATGAACAAAGCCGTCACTCTAGACCACTCTAAAGATGAATCTATTTCCCCGCGATGAATGGGTGTTAAACTTAACGGCTTAATTTGGGTTAGCATTTAGTAAGCAATTTATGCGGCTTAGCCGTTCACTCGCCGTGCATACTACGCGGACAATTCATTTGCCGTCCAGTTGATCCGACGATAGCTACGTGGCAGCACATAAAAAAAATGCTTGTTAGTGCAAATTTTGGATGAGAAAAGGTATTACTGCAAAGTTTAAACAGTACTAATTTGCAAATGTCATTGGTATGATGACTGTTCGTACGATTATAGAACATCAGAAGAACAAGCATAGGTACTTCCACATACCACACATTTTACTTAAACCATGAAAAATGCAATCCTAACAAGACTTGTTGGTGGCAAATGGTTCTTGTTGAAATGCTCTTAACAAACACCGGGAATCCTCTCTTGAAACTGATGTACAAATTCCAGAAAATAATTAGGAAGATATACTGCACTCCATCTGAAGCTCCGGCAATGTTTTCTGCAAGCATTTCGTTGTATGAGGATGCACGCCACAGCTTTCTGTTGAACGCAACATACCCGTTGAAGGGTTCCTCGGCTTCTAAAATCGTTCACTGTTTTTTCGTGAAAGAAGAGGTTGACGAGGACAGAAGTTGCCTGCTGCTGCTTTCTACTATCTAAAGGAAGTTAATTGTTCCTTCTTCCTTGAACCTCCTTCTCCATACAGTTCATTCCACTGTTTTAGCTCACCCATTACTGAACCCCCAGCTGCAAAACTTGCGCCAACCTGCATAAAATGGTAGTAGAGTATGAACATCAGCTGTCGAAACGTAGGCTTCCTTGGAAAAATAGCAAATAATTGTGTTCCTAGTAAACTTACCTCATTCTTTGCTTGTTTTCATATCTTCCATGTTCAAAGGTTTCAAAGTAATCACTCGTTCCTCTTTAACAATTTCTTTTGAATCTGAAGCATCTTCTGAGCTCTTACCTGCTTTCCCTCTTTTTTTTTCCTTTCCTGTAGAAAGTTATTTAAGTGAAGAAAGTTAGATAATTCCTCTACTAGATATTGCAAGAAGTGGAATGAGAATAGGAATGACTTTGAAGCAGAGGAAAACTTTTAAGTAGTTACCATATCCTTCATTCTCTCCTGTTGTATCAACTCTCTAACAGGTCGATATGCTGCTGTCACACACAAATACTAATTCAAGAGATGTTTATACAGGAAATAACTAACCTTGAGGTCACTTCCACTGCATGCTTCAGTCATGGCTGCAAGCTCCTTGAATTCCAGATCTTCAACTTTCTCCTTTGCTAGAAGAGTTTTCAATATCATTTCCCTGTTTTCAGCAGATGGCATGACAACCATGATTCTGCTTGACATCGAAAAGTATCAGAATCAACAATAATGCTTGCAATTGCTGAAGATAAAGCTATTCATATTTAAAGATCAAAGTGAACCACAATGACAGAAACAATGCAAATCAATCAAACAAATAGAAAAGCAGAAGAGGCATTGCCCAGCGACAATAAATTTAATTCGTACCTGCACTCAAACCGCCTGATAATGGCTTCATCCAGGTCAAATGGCCTGTTGGTTGCAGCAAGAACAAGAATTCTCTCACTGTTTAGGTCAACAAACCGTCCCAGTGTGTCATGAACTCATTTTTTATCTTCCACATTGCCTCATGCCCTCCAACTCTAGTTCGCTGCCCAAGCATGCTATCAACCTCATCCACAAAAATTATAGTTGGGGACACCTTTGCTGCAAGTGTGAACAAAGCTCGAACATTCTTTTCATCTTATCCAAACCATTTTGAAGTGATGGTGGACATTGAGACATTGATGAAACTTGCCCCAGCTTCATTTGCAACCAGGAGGTCCAAAAAGTAATATACCTCTGCATGGCTTAAGAAGCCCACCTTTGAACAGGTCTGATCTTCAAAGAGGAAGCATAACCAGCTCCTTTAGTGATTCTTTAATCTCATCCAAGGCACCGATATCTGCAAAAGTCACTCCAATCTCATTTGCAGGGATAACCTCTGGTCTAATACGTTTCTCAAACTCATTGTCTGGAGGAAGTTCCTGCAGACCACACAAAAAGTTCAATGGTGAGACAGAACCCGAAGAACTGTAGAAAATGATGCTACAGAAAAGGTCAAGAGTAGCCATGTTAATAAGATCTTTGACTCACAGGTGCTTTGGGAAGAGAAGGATGCTTGCTGTTCCTATTCACCACAGGAACTGATTTTCCTGTCTCATTTTTGCCTTCTGACACTGGGTTATCAGCATTTGTCCCCAGTTTTACAATGTCTTTCCCCACTCCTTTGCCTTCCTGGAATATACTCAATCCATGGGACAAGCTAATGGAATAAAACCGTGTACATTTTTTGATAAAAGAAGAAAAGAAAACACAACTGGCATATACCTCTTGGATGATATAACAAGCTTCCCATTTCGGTATTTTGGATCCTTGTTTCTCATTAAATGATAGGAAATTGCCGATACCACGATTTCTTCTATGTAATTACTGAGCACCATTGTGCTGCCTGGCGGATTGAACCCAAATCATCACATTCAAGACCATTGGCAGCAAGGACGTCTGCAATGTGGTTTTTATTATCCTGAAACTGAGAAGCTTCATATCCTCTTCGGCTTACAAGATGAGTTTAATCTTCAGGTGGGTTGAAATCAATATTGTATGGGAACAAAACTGCGAGCCTCTCATCCACATCTCTGCAATCATCTCTCATCTACATCTCTGCAATCATCTTCTGATTCCAACATCCTAGAACCGAGTACCAGAACTGAACCCGAAATTTTCTTCAACAGTTTGTCAAACAAATTCAATACCCTTGGTGATTGAAGTAGTAGCTTATCAACATCCCTGAGGTATAAAATGACTGGCCTGGTTTCCGACATTGAAGCCAATACCTGTAACAAAAATAACGCGCATGCTCTTAGCACAAATTTAATATAATAGGAAGCTTCATATCAAGTTATTATCTGTTTAGTTAGTATTCAAGTCCGGACAGAAAAGCTCATAAGCTAAAGTGCACGTACATAAAGAGAGGGTATCTTTCAATCAAGATCATACAGGGATTTACTAAAATCTAGCTTTCAAAAAAAGCAATTTAGCATTTAAAATACCTTGTACAGTAACTGTAGAAAAAGTTTTTTCTCATCGAAACACCAACTGCTTGTGCATGGACCTGAAAATGAAAACAATGAACAAGTATGCATTAGCAGCAGTCGATTACAGAAGTATGCGATCCTGAGAAGATACTGTTTGTATTTGTCAATATAGTTATATATTTATTTGTTGAAAACTCACAGTGATCCAATGGATGTTCCTGGATGTTCTGAAACAAACTTGAAACTATTTTGTAGATATAAGGACTGTTGGAATAAAAAATCGGTGATAACAAATGGATTAAAGAACCAAGTAGACATTAAAGGTTTCGGAATGCAAATGAAGTCTAACCTGGATTTGTAGGAGCACAAAAGGAAGACATGCTACTCATATCAGATGCAGCAGAGGCATTTCTATGTAGTTTTGGAGGATTACTGGAACCTTCCATAACTCCGAAAAATGTGAAGCAATTGGAGCTCTAATCCAGCAAGCACAGCTGACTGGCTAAGCTAATGAAGCTTTTTTATCTAAGGATACACGCAGATCATATATTCTACCTTGATTTTATATTCATACCACTGCTTTGCCGACGCAATGTTCATATAAAACAATGCTTGCTCAGAGCTATGGCAAATACCAAATCACAAGATATGAAAATACCAAATAGAACCAATCTAGATTAGACTTGAAGCAGAAAGCTCACATCAATTCATCAAAACCTCAAAAGCAATAAACAACAAATGAGTTTCTTTTTGCTTTGTTTTTTTAACCGTATAAACATAGGAAAGGGAAACAAAGAGCATTGATAAAAAGGCTGTACAACTTCATTTCAACATACAAAAATGTTTAACATATCCAACGAAATGGATCTGTAGGATACAATAAAGTACAGTACTACGTATCCTTTTCCTATGGTGGTTTCTTTCCATGGAGGAAGTATTGAGAAGGAGACATACAAACTGGACATTCGCTCCAGTGTCATCTCTGAGATGGACCTCTTATGAACCTACAAGAGGAGCAACAAATCAGTAAAAAGAAACACCACTTCAGGCAATCAGTTGACATCTATTCCCACAGAAGAATGGTACATTGTGAGGAAAGAATTGATAGCATTTAATCTAGTCAGCAAAGGTAAATTCCGTCCAGAACGCATGGTTTATCTTCATCCACTTTGCCTAACGGCAAATGATTTGACAATCCAACAATAATCACATTTCATGTACAGAAACCACTATAACATGCTAATTTTTCTCAGTTCAGGGAAAGCTTACAGTTTCTCTTTTGTGAAGTTGACATATCGAATACTTTTTTATCATCGTCAATTACGTTGTTGTCGTGATAACTAAGATGGTAGGGCAATGTGCTCACTAAAATATCATTTTTGGGTATGACAGGTTGTATTCAGTTAAAGTACAGCTACAAATGATGCTTTCCCTGTAGTTTCTCATGCTGGTTAAAACAAAAGGGCATCATCGCATGATTGTTAATATAGAATTTGTGGGCTACAAATAAATGCCTGCCGGATTTACTTGTTCCAGTTTTACAGGTTCATGTTCGCACCAATTTGCTTCTGAAATATCACACCATTTGTTGCATGTATGTTCAGTTGGAAAGGCAATTTGCAAGCAGCCGGGACCATTCTGTGCTTCTGGTGAGGCAGTTGATCAACTTGAAAAGTGTGTCATCCTTTTATATCTATGTTATATGCTTCTATATATAAAACTTTCAGAAGCAAGAAATTCTGCCGACTTACAAATCGGTTTCTGCAAGGACATTCATATGGGCAATTCAAGAATCAAGTGGTGGTTTTGAAGCTTGGGCATGGCAGTAAGAGGCTGACAAATTGGGCATGCGATCACAATGAGAGGCTTCGCCTGTAGGTTGCAGTCTGGGCTTGGTGAGTTGTTCAGCTGGTTCTTCCGAGCCTCTTTTACGGAGCCCAATGATTTAGTCTTGCTAGGCTGGACAGAGGCGGAGACATAAAAATTGCCCCTCATGGAAGCAGATTTTGACTTGGACCAGTAATTGCAGTGGCCCAGTTTCAGAGTCCAGCCTCTGCAGAAGGAAATCAGGAAGGAAACCAAAATTATTGGGCTTGTAAGCAGTCTCTCGTGTACATGCGGCTCATTTGCTCCAATTTCTTGTAGCAAATCAAATTGAGCACGGCACTGTGTCTAGCTGTAGTCTGAATCTGAATGCGCTGCAAAGCAAAAAGACTAAAGCTTTCACTTTCACATATCCTTTTTCTGTTAAAGTCAAAGTTAAAATTATGGACCATTTGAGAAGAATTATAACTGGACCATTCAAAAAGTAGAGCGTGATACAATTTTCTCATATTTTCTTGGTGGGAAAACAATATTTTGGCTTTCAAATCTATCTTTCACATTCATGGTTTGAACACGAGTGGTGTTATCACTCACTTCAATTATCAGAATTTGATGCCTGCCATAGCTAGATTTCATCACTTTCAGACGTCTATGCATATATCCTGCTTGATTTGTTAAGGTTGATTCTTTTGCTATTTAAGTGAGCGGAAATGGGATTTTCTTTCAAGTCAAAGCACAAGGTGATGTTATTGTAGGAAGAACTATCGAATCAAAACACACTTCTACGCTAAACTTCTGTTAATCAATGCTCCAAATTATGAAAATTCTTAATTTTGGGATCAAAATGTAGCGAAGAACTGAAATCAATGTATTCTTTATAATCGTGTTATATTAAATCATAAACTACTGTAATTAAATATATATACTTAGATCAAGACTTAATTCAACAGTACTCTTTAGATAGAAACAAAGGAGAAGCACCTACTACAATGCCTAATTTGAAAGGGATAGCAACGGTTACTCGTTATTTTATAGTCTAAGCCCCCATCTTCGCCCTTCTTTTTTAAAAAATAATTCAACATCTTTGATCTGTTATAATAATTAGTTATTTTAAATATATAAGTATATATACATATATGTATATTTAAATGTATATTTAAAAGTGATGAATTTATGAAAAAAATACTTAAAGGGTATGATCTAACTTATGATTATCAATAAAATAACTATTTTTTAAAATAAAATAAAATATTATAAATTATAATCGATCAAACTTACTAAAACATATAAATCATTTAAACATCCACTGTAAATTGCATTTAGTAATTTTTTAATAGAACTAAGTAGTTATAACGTTATCAGTTTGTATGTATGACAGAAATTATGGTATAATTTTTAATCTTTTTATCATAATTTTTGAAATTTTTATTATATATTTTTAAATTTATTAATATATTATATATTAAAATAATTTTTTTTGCCGTTCAACAAATATATTTATTAAATCTAGTTGCCTATGAATGATTCCATCGAAACCCCAAAAGCAAACCCTAGGTAGCAACAGTTAGGTCAATATTAGGTTTTGTCACTTGTTGATGGTCACTTTCTGCGTGGCACCATTGGATTCCAAGTCATATGCATTCATTATACACCATTCTTTAATTTCAAAACTCGTACGAATTGATCCCAAGTTCTCTCCCTCTTTATTGTTAGTGTTACCTTTTAGGTTCTTTCCTCAACTGTCCACGAACTTAATCCAACTTTTAACGTCACAATGCATTATTCCTATTGAAGCATTTGTTGTTATTCTAGCTAGGACAAAGCATGAAGTCGGAGACACAGGAGTCGTGTGCTTTCAAATGCCTTATTTGTACGGCGGATTTCAGAATTGTTCAGTGGTTTCAAGCTTCATCATGCACTTTCTTTACGTTCCCAGTCAATGTTAAATGCCATAGCATGATAACAACATTTCAACAGAGAGTAGTTGATATCAACTTTGTCTTTGACGCTCTCTTGCACTTTTTCCGGGAAAATTGAAGGGAAACAAGAGCAAGACATAGGATTCTCATGCTAATTACAACTTTCTTCCAGACAGATAATCATCAGAAACATGTAAACTTATGGCGTGCTGTTGTGTAAACTTGAAGACAGTAATCCAGGATCGATCCTGGATTCCCATTAGTTTGATATTTTCTCGTTGGTACGTAGAACCACAGAAACCAGGACCCGCAACTAGCAATAATTCTTTGTACTTTTAGGGAACATTCCCAGAAAATCTTGCAATCTTAGAACCAGACAGACACATACGTACGAAAGCTTCGCGTAGAGCCGTGGCGGACTGGATCGCTCTGGCATATAATTGTATCTTATTTCGATTTAGCTGTAAGTGGGGACTAGCAGCTATATACTATGCATGTTTCTCGATCCTGTTATGCATAAAAGGTTTGACCTATCGCTGGCACCCCCGAAATAGACGGACGGTGGATTACGCACGCAATTGATGATAGATTAAAACTGTTAAAAAAATTTCCGAAATCAATGTGCGCTGACACAACAAATCACAAACACAGGTCGAATTAATACCTCTAAAACGCCCTAAAACTATTGTCTTTAAAGACAGATTTCATCCCCCTCAGATAATAATTAGATTTAATGGCAATTTAATTTCTTGTACAAAACTGCGTTCTAAGCCATGTTTGGTATGCTTGGCTTTTGACCATGACAGGCAGGTGTTGAAGTTGTTGATCCATCTGAGTAGGGGTAGTGATGACAGCTCTGCAATATCTTTCAAACATCTCAATTCTGAATTCACATTCAAATCAAACCTGCCCGTGTGTTTCCCGTCAAGTTAATTTAATTTCTCGGCAACAGCATTTTGCCTACCAGTAAATGAATCGTTTATCCATTTAATGACATATTTATTGTAAATCATCGAACCACAACTTGTCTCCAGCTCAGAGTCTAATTTCTTGCCTTGTTGATTATTATATTTTTAGGTCAACCTTCGTGCCAGATAAAACGGAAATTAGGTATGACCATTTCAGTTGTGGACCATAACACATAACCAGTCGTTATTGTTGTTGCATTTAAAAGGAAATACACACACATACATACATACATATATATATATATATATATATATATGAGAAGATGAGAATTACACTTTGTATTTATCCAAAGTCCTTAGTACTTATCGAATAGACTATCTACTAAATATCAATGTCTTACAAAATAATAAGAATAATAATATTAATTATGTGCATATAATACTATTTAACGGTTCTCGATCATTTTTTTTAATTAAAATCAAGAATTTTATTTTATTTTTACGTATTTCAAATATATATTTTTTTATGTATGAACACACATATATAAAAAATAATCGAAAAATATTTAACTTTATATATTTCTTAACTAATTATCAAGAAAAATATGTTAATTAAAGATCATCTTAGTTAATAATTAAAAAAAATAAGTATTTGATATATTTAATTATACTTTTAATAGATTATTAATTGAAAATATAAAAAAAAATACATAATTTTTAAAAAAATTACTGATGCAATCAAAAATAAAAATATGAAAAATCTATTTTTTAAATATATAATTTAAAATAAATTTGTATTTTTTTTAATTTATAATTTATTTTTTAAAATATAATAATCGGATTTTTAGCATCCCATTTCTGAGCATTGCAGTATCTTCCTCGATCGATCAAAATTGTAATTTCCCTCACGCCCATGCAAAAATTTAGGAGTCGTTTTCGTGTGTGTTTCCAGTTTGTATCGATGGTGTCATCCATCGTTAGCTGACCTAACTTTTTCCTATTAGTTAATTTTCTGGGATTAATTTAATGGCCCTTTAGTTTGAGCTGCTTTGTCTTTGCATGGAGTTGTCAATATTAGTTAAGGGCAATAATCGCCATTGATCAAGTGCATTTGACGTAACAGGCAGCACGAATATGGCCCGCGTTAGAAAATATATTCTGCTTTTCTGTAGAGCTGGAAGACGTGTGTCACTTGTGCTTACTTGTTTTCTTGGATCCGATTTTCTCTTCCCTATAAGTGGTAGTCTTCTGCATTTTCTTCAAACCCATCGGCTCTAGAAAAGAGAACAAAAAAAGAAGAAAAAGAAGACGAAGTACCCGTTTCTGGAGCAGAACGTTGATTTTTCACTCCTGTTGAAGCCCAAAAACTGTTTGTGTTGCGTGCTGTTTCCTTCTGGAAAATCAAGAGACTTGAGTTGAGAACTGGTAAGTTTTCATTCCCGCCGTAGTTTTTAGTGATTGTTTCTGGAATGTCTGGGAATGAATATATTGCAAGCAGTGCGTGTTGGGTTTCTAGTTTTGGTTTCATTGTTGGGAATATGTGTGATCGTTTGAAGAGTTTGATTTCTTCATTTCATAGACTGATATTTGAAGGGCATTGTGTCTGCATATTCACTGTAGGTGTTAATATTAGTCTTGGATATTGAAGCTGCTCCGGAGAAATGAATAGAAATTTTGTTTTTGACATGGATTAGAAAAGCGACTAGTTGTAGTGATATCTTGGTTTTGCAAGATCTTGGATCTGGTGTAGTGAACTCCAGTCGTTACTTCAAAGGAAAATAATTTTATTTATCCAAATGATGAGTAATTATGATCGCTCATAATAAAGAGTTGGGACTATTTTGTGGACAGAAGAACAGAATACAAATGATTCTGTTCTCCCACAGTGTTTCAGGGATGAGTCATAGCTATTTCAATTTCAATCCACCAACTTTTCTACACTTACTATTTCCATGGACAAGAGTTATTAAAAAGATGTTTCCTGTTTACCAGCACGAAATATAATTGAATTCTTGTGGCCCTGCTTGCCTGTTTTTCTTCAAGCAAGTTTAGTGGCATCTTTAGAGTAGAGGAAATTTCCTTGCCGGGGAAGTATATTTTTCCTTGTAATTAAAGGAAATTTCTCAGTTAATTCAATTAAGTTCATTGCGATCCTGTATGAGTTAATACTTAACTGTAGTTATGGAGTTTAATACATTGGCATGTTTGTAAGAGCTTAGAATAAAGACATTAACATATCATAGGGGTTTCATGCATATAACGGAGCTATTATTTCTCTCAGGTGCCGCTGTATGATAATGGAAACCAGCAAAAACATAAATACAGAAAAGCAGGATAACCCCGAAGAAATTCCTCAGCTCATCAAGTTTATATCTTCAAATGAATTGCAGGGCTTTGATACTGTTAAAGAAAACAATCAGTGTCCACCAAGTGTTATGGTGAGTATAACTTTCATGCCATTCTTTCTGGAAGTTTTTGAATGACCACTGAAGGATTAGAATTCCTAGATTTTGTTACAGTTGCATAGCTGTATGTTCATTGTTATGGTAGCTAATTCAATTGTGCTATTTTTATCTTATTTGTTATGTTGGTTGGAGTTCTTGCTATTTTTATTCATATTGATTATCACTGTTTTTAGTTTTTATTGTTATTAAGAACTCTGTTTGTCAAGAGTTCCTTTGGTGGGTTCTTGGTTGAAACTGATTTTCTGCTGGATCTGTGGCAGATGATTGAATCTGCTGATGGTGAAGGCCAGAACAAAGAATCTCTTCATCCCAATCATCAGAGGGTCCATTCTGTTTCTATAAGTATGCCATCTTCTCCCAGTAAAGTTGAAATGAAGAACCCTAAAAGAGTTTTTTTTGATGTCAATGGGATCCCAGATTCTTCTGCTGCTCCTCAGACTGCTAATGCACTTCCAAAACGTGCAAAATTTCATTCTCAGCCAATGCCTAAAGGGGTTGTATTTGGGGAGGCAGTTAATCATGCAAACGTTGCCCACCATCCAAGTATAGTCAGGTTGAAAGATAATAGATTTGATTCTTTCAAAACATGGTCTGGAAAACTTGAGAGGCAGCTAACAAATCTTAGAGGAAGGCCAAGGGAAGCTGCACCAGAAAATAACACTCCCAGGAAAGCAGAAATGGAAACTAATTTGCCTGTGGACCGGTATTTTGATGCTTTGCAGGGGCCTGAATTGGACACCCTTAGGGTATGTGTCTATACCATCGTATTTCAATTATCTCCTATTCATTCTAATGGGTTCAACAGTTTTTATTAATCAAATCCTAACAATTTCTCCTATTACAGCCTTCAGAGGAGATTTTGCTTCCTGATGACAAGACTTGGCCATTTCTTCTGCGATTTCCCATCTCCTCATTTGGTATCTGTCTTGGTGTTAGTAGCCAAGCAATTTTATGGAAAACCTTGGCCTCCTCTGCCTCCACAAAGTTTCTCCACATAAGCCTGCTAATAAATACTATCCTATGGTTTATCTCTGTTGCTCTTGTTGTCATTATCTCTTTGATCTACCTTATGAAAATAGTTCTTTACTTTGAAGCAGTTCGTCGTGAGTACTACCACCCAATTCGTGTCAACTTCTTCTTTGCCCCTTGGATTGCACTACTGTTTTTAGCTCTTGGAGTACCATCTTCAGTTTCTGAAAAGTTGCCTGAATGCCTTTGGTACATTCTCATGACACCAATTTTCTGTTTTGAGCTTAAGCTCTATGGACAATGGATGTCTGGTGGCCAGCGGAGGCTTTCCAAGGTGGCAAATCCTTCAAACCATCTTTCAGTTGTTGGGAATTTTGTAGGGGCATTATTAGGTGCATCCATGGGACTAAAAGAAGGGCCTATTTTCTTCTTTGCTATTGGCTTAGCTCATTACACAGTCCTCTTTGTAACTCTCTACCAGAGATTACCAACAAATGAAACACTCCCAAAGGAACTTCATCCTGTATTCTTTTTGTTTGTTGCTGCACCCAGTGTTGCTTCAATGGCTTGGGCAAAGATTCAAGGCTCATTCGATTATGGATCGCGAATTGCCTACTTCATTGCTTTATTCCTTTATTTCTCACTGGTTAGCCTCTTGTCACTCAGATTCATCAAAGCATGTATCTTGATTACCATCAAACAGGATTGTTTTCTAACCTTTTGCCATATGTTTTATGTGATTTTGCAGGCAGTTCGGATTAATTTTTTCCGAGGATTCAAGTAAGTGACATGAAAATTGCCTCTGTTTTCTCTCCTCTTTCGTTACCTTGCAGTTCAAGTTTTCCGATGTTTATTCTCTCTTGAATTTCCAGGTTCTCGTTGGCTTGGTGGGCATACACTTTTCCGATGACTGGTGCCGCCATTGCTACCATTAGGTATTCAAATGCAGTCACCAATTTGGTAACACAAGCTCTTGCTACAATACTCTCTATTATTGCCACGCTCACCGTAACTGCTCTGCTTGTAACGACCATACTGCACGCCTTTGTGCTCCGCGACCTCTTCCCTAACGACATTGCAATTGCCATTAGCGAGAGAAGACCTAAACATCACCATCACTTGAAGTGGTTGCATCGTAGAATTGGAAGCTCAGAGCATAAAGAAATTGAAAATTTCTTGAAATTTGCCTGCCCAGAAGAAAGTGATATAGAAGCTGGTGCAAATTCCCACGGCACTGAGACCAAGAGTGCCCCGAGCCCATGAGCTAAGTAATGTCAAACAAAGTTTCAATCCCTACCATTTTTCTGAATCTTCATCACTCCAACGTGCGAGGAACATGTAATCTAGGAGCCTTAAAAGTTCCGGTGACCATGCTTAGAGATGATATGAAGGCTTATGCAGCAAAGGATGTAGCAGTGTATAGAAAGTTTATGAGCTATAAAATGTATGTGATGAGTTGCAAATCAGATGATATCTGTGGTTGTGGTAATAAAATTTTGTCACTTAGCATGCAAGTATGAACTTTGTTCTTATTCATCTGTTTTGCTATTTAATAATGACAGTTTCAAGGAATTGAGAGAACAACTTGCCCCTTGCTCCGAAATTGGGTGACTTAGCTTGTGCTGTAATGGGGAATTTGATCACTGGACTAAAAAATAATTGAGATAAGCTCATTGAATAGAGACAATGTGTTTGAATTTTCTGCGTCTGAAGTAGGTTTTTTCTTTTTACCAACCACATCATACCGGCCACTTGGGTAAATGTGCACAGAGCATTCTTGTTTGTCTAACTCTGTCTTGGATTTTTCTATGAAATGGGCTTAAACGGAAGGGTTATCTGAGAAGCCCTGGTAAGCCTGATTTGTTGTTGTTCTGTGACAATGCTGCCTCGTAAGTCTATAACCAAACCCAAGAGCCAAGTATACAAGAATTCTTAACCCAAATACTTAATATACTTCAACCTCGCCATCTTAACAATGTGCGACGGGACTTATTCAGCATGAGATGGCAAGAATTGGCAACTTGAAAGGACTATGCAACAGAACCAGACAACTTGGTCATGCCATTTTGCAGGTCCATTGGTCAGCAAAATGGATCTTTTGATGGAGCAACCCATAATATACTGGAGCGTTCCGTGGCAGTTAAATAATTCCTCAAATGATAACTTTTTAATCACCACTTGTTATTGTAATATGAATTCTCCAGCAATTTTCATATAACAGATGCTGTAATATACTTGTGATCTAAGGGAAACAAATGCCTAGTTGATTTACCAGCTACAAAAGTTGGGAGTTGTAATAGTGTGGGTAAAGGGAAACGATAACTCGAATCAGCTCTGTCCCTACCATTCTTTTCTTTACAAGTTTTGTAAAATTCTGAATTCATGAGCTAACTTCAAGCACTGGGGCCTCACACCAGCTTGGGCAAGTACATTCATGCATTTTCTCAATGTCTGTTTTCTCTGCAAAAATGATTGAAGGGATGACAAGGAAGGAGAATGTCTCGGTTCCCTCAGTTGACTTCCATTTAGGAAAATTGTATGTGGTCTGCTCATAAAGGCAGCAGCATTGAAAACTAGCACTGCTTCAATGTAATCAATACGAGAGTGACAGCAAAAATCTGAAACACAGGCGGCTATGGGTACATGTCTTTAATATGTTCCGTATTGTTTCATCTCCTTCAAAGTAACGAGATCCAGCCTAGCTCACTGATGTAGACCTTGCCTCATTAGTGCAATGAATGCACTCAGTATTAAACGAATTCTGAAGCATGGAAAGTTATATGCACTAGTCATTGTCCTAAAGACCAGTACAATGGACCTTATGCCAAATTCATCCGCTACAAGGCTACAGCAAGGTCTCAGTCCCTTGGCCTGTTTGTTTCAACATGTCTGCAAGTCATTCCAAGGAAATCCTTCAATGAAGCACGTACAACTTGTTACTTGGCAATGGAAATTTCAATTCAATGTTCATTTTTTGTCCCCCCTTAAAATTTGCAAGAAACTGCAAATTGTCGCTGCAATTGTCAGGTAAGAGTTAACAAATATCTCAAATATCTTGTTGAAACCCTGCTCTAATTTTCTCTCAGCCTGTGGTTTATATTTCTAGATTGATTATTTGTGATTTTCTGAGGAAATTATCGCGAAAGCCCATATCCTCAGGTCTCTAATCTCCAAGCAATTGTTTTGGTTGCAAGCATAATAATGACTTTGCTACTGTGTCTTGTTAGTAGCTACAATGACTGAAGAATCAATAGCAGCGACATGTAGCATGTATGCGGTTTCGGTCCCCGCAAGCCAAACTTCATAAAGGGAATTTTCCTGTGATTAAAGAAGAAGAAAATCCAACAGGGAAGACAAAAGAAATAGATAGAAAACTCAAAATCAATGTCATTAAACTGTCATTTCTGCTAGCACAACTTGTCTATGTCTCCCTATCCTAATGGTTGACATGTGACAAACTTCTCACTCTCTGGCCTCGGCCAATTTCCTGGCAGCTCTCCATGGCCTACAAACTGGACCACACAGAATATAGCTAAAACTTTTGTGTTACGGTACCTGCAAATGGGAGGAAATTTAGCTTCATGATTGGAAAAAAGTGGCCATGTTCAGAGGTTTATATGTAAAACCCATCTCCCCTAGGACCCCACGGCTTAGGGGACCAAAAACTTTTTCCACAGTTCTTCAGTTAAGTTATTGTAATAGAATGACCATAATTGGTTTAACTAACCAAACATTTCCAGACGGTAATGGCATATAATGGCTCAAAAGTGTGTGCTTGACGACGTGTGTAGGTCGATATTATGAGCGTTTGTGATCAGTGAATTGTGGCATGGAACAGCAGCATATGTCTTCTTGAATACTGTCGAAGATATGGGCACAGAAGGAATCCAAATGTATGATGATCCATTAGATTTATGCCCAAGGGATGCTTGAGGAGAAACAATACAACTAATAACCAACAAAAGGAAAGCCTAAATACAAGCATCATGTCCGTCAAATTCAGCATGGAACCAACAGGATTGCCTAAGAACAAAGAATATGCTGCCTTTCCTTTAATTCCTTGCGAATTTCACAAGTTTTCTTTACTTCCATTGGCAACATTCCAAGTTGGGAAAGAAAAGAATACGAATTTGTGGGTGTGACTTAGCTTCTTATATGTTTTCTTTTGATTTACATTTCGTTTGGTGCAATGCTTGCAGAAGAGATTTAATTGTATGTAATGAATGCATGTTGTTAAAGGGTTGATTTCTTAATAATCTAAAATTTATTGGTTGGTTTTAAATTCTTCAATCAAATTACTGTGTGCTTTTGCTAGTGGGAATCAAACGTTATTCTGTAAATTCTGTTAGCTCCACTGTATGTTTAAACGTTATATTCGATAATAACAAGAGAACCAGAAGCACCGTACGTGTAGCCATTACTGCTCGCACATTAGGAATATTAATAAACAAAAAATAAAAAATAAAAAAGAACAGTGCAATATCAGCAGTCTGAAAATGACGCAAATCCAGAAATGGATAAGAACATGCATTACTTGTAATATTGGTTCCATTCATTCTGGATCAGTTGCTAAATATTCAGGTGCAGCCATGAGTTAACTCTTAGTTTTCGGCAAGTTCTTGAAGTGTAATTCTTATTCATTCTAATGTTAAATTGAAAAATAAACTAAACCTTGGACACAGTCAATGGGCTGTATAGTCTGTTCCAGAACCACCTATAATCTTAAAGATCTGCGTGCCTTATCTTGTGGCTTGTTAGCACTTGCAGGAATTTCTTACACCTCCATGGAATTTCAATTTCTGTGCTTAGCAAAGCATACGTAACCAGAGAATCTTAATTAACGTGCTTTCATTAATATAATTGTAACTATCTGGGTTGAAGTCATGCCAACCTGCAATGTATTTATTAATAATTAATAAAAATAAATAATTTTTTTATTATATTAATTATACTAATTTTTTAAAAAAAATCGTATATTAACAAAGCAATAACAAAGTCAACAACTAATTACTATTATTGCAATAGGTATTGGGCCACTTGCATATAAATTTACTGTCCAAAACTTGTAAATATAATATTTTTAGTTAAAAATTCCTGAATTTTATAACTATAATTAATGTTATTGACTTACTTCACTTAATAGGAAAACATGCTTGTTTTGAGGTATGATATCAGCTACTACCATGGCTCAATCCTGACAGGCTATTTTCCTTCAACACTCAGCCGTCAAGGCGCTACACAATCCAATATTCTCTAGACAAAATGAGGACTGAATATGCGGAGCATCTTAAGAGGAAGAAGAACAAATCATTGAAGGAATCAGTGACTCATTTGATTAATCATATATTATAGGAAATGAAAGAAATACCCATGAATAAAAGAAGTATCCCTGATTTCATTAATCAAAAAGCTTTACGGAAAAAAGGGTAGCTAGAGATTCCTCATAATTGATTTCGTAGCTTCCCTTCTAGCAAATTGAAAATGACAAAGCCAAAATTGTAATATATGCATTAACTGTTGTTTTTCTCTGCCTCGGCTTGGCCGGTGTTTCCATGCCCGACAGACCATGATCCGCAAAGCTTCGGTTCCAATCTTCTTTCATGAAAGGACAAGGATCACAAGTTGCTGCTTCTTATTTCTTCCCTTCACATGTCCATTTCACATGGCTTCTTTCCTTTTTAAACTTTTTTTGTACAGTGGTTCCTATTCACTTCTCTGAAAAACCAAACAGTAAAAAAGAACATCAATACCTGATAACTTTTTCGTTTTCCAAAATGATTAAAGGTTAGCCAAAATCAGAATGAATAACTTACCAATGGATCTTTTACAGTGGAGAACTGCCTCGTAAATGGAGCTTTCAGAATCACAAGACTTGCGCCAATCATCAGCAGAGTAAGCCACGCTTACTCTTGGTGATGTTTGTACTGAATATACCCAAGTATCCATAACATGAACTCTTGTATCACTAGTTTCGGCTCTGGAACTTGATCTCCTCCCTCGCATTCTTCGATACAATGGCCTAATAAGAAAATCCAAATACTTCTGAAATATTTGTTTGGATAACTTTTGACACCTTCTCAAGGAAGAAGAACGGGCTGTCTTGCTGCCTGGAACCACAAGTTTTGATACATGTGAAGGGCTAGTAGGCACGGCAAGAGTTGAATTCGAGGCTTCGAACGCCTCCATCTTATCCTGGGTGAGAAATAGAGGCATCACATAACCATTAGAAAAGAGTTCATCTGCATGAACAAGAGCAAGAGGAGATTGAGAAATAGGGAAGTCAAATTTGAAATCCTGAGAACCTCTCAGGAATCTCTTTGAAGGTGGCATTCTTGGGTCCATCTCAATGAAAGAAGCTTCATTGCAAGCTTCATCGCATGCATCAAGTGAAGCTCTTAAAGAATTGTCCAAGCTTTCTAAAGATGGTTTCAGGTTTACCAACCAACTGTATGAAAAACTCTCAATGGAAAGAGGCTGAGAAGTTTCCATGGAAACTAGTAAGATATGCAGAAAACAAGAACACAAGATATACACAAGAATGTTTGGTGGGTAACAAGAAAGGCCCCTCCTCTTATAGAACAAATCTATTGTATATTTATATACCTTAATATCCCCTCTTTCTAACAGTTGTGTATATGGTTGTCCTGCACCAGACAATAAATTTCAACAATAAAGAAGAAAAGGAACAAAAATCAGAGCCTCCACAGGCACCCATAATGTACGGTCGCATCAGAAGTTTACCCCACCTTTTATTTTATTTAAACATCACACACAAGAAGGAATTCTCTCCTACTACTTAATTTTACTTGGTTTATATTTGATCTAAAGGAATTAAAAGAAAAGAAGAAACGGGTTCATGCATATTCCTTTATTCTACATAAAAGCAGCTTCTAGAAACAAAGATAATAATCTGACTTAAGAGCCTTGTGTGCTTTAGAATGTTTGTTATAAACTCAGATGTTCTATAAATGTGAAGCACTAGAAAAGGCAAAAAAGGTTTATGTAGCATTAAGCTGCAGGTTCATGCACAAAGTACATTAATATATTCTAAGTTGTTCTCAAGCTAAGAATAAAGGGAATACCATGACTCCTTATGCTTTATGAAACTTGATTATAGTATTTCAAACTTTAAAAATTCTACACAAAAGTTGACGACTTGGCTTGGCTTGCTTTTGTTTTATAATTGTTTATTACTTGCAATTTATCATTTTCCAGTTGAGGCATGACTACACCATTATGATGCTCACATTCTCACCATTGGCCTCAATGGCACAACATAGTATATGAATAAAATACTTAATCAGACAACAATAGTATATGCAAGTTATGCTCTAGGTTCAATTAAAGAACATATATATGAATTTATTAAATCTGTACAAGCTCTGTAATCCACTCTAATAAGCTACTGATTTTAACCATACTCTAAATTATATGCAAGTGACTTTAAACTTCTCTCAGAGTAATATCAAACAAACATTATAAAACACAACAACTCTACATCAGAATAAAGATACAAGAGATAGAATATGTAGAATTAACTAATAATGGATAAGATTAGCAAAATGCAATCCGGTTCTCTATTCTCGGAAAAACGGTAATGGGACAACATTATTTAAAGTATTCTCATTCACTACAAGATCAGGACAAAGATGCAAGACGACATGGGATATAAATTTGAAGTAAGCAATGGAAACAGATAAAATAATACAATATACAATATAAATTCTCTTGGTAAGGAAATTCTAGGCTACTGCATCCACTAACGGTCTGAGTGGTGGTGAGTTAGAATCTTCTCAAAGCTTAAACGCTAGAGAAAGTAATGTCATTGTCATGTAAAATAGTATTAAATTATTATTTACAAACAATCTACAAAAACAAAAGTAGCAGACAAGGGTCCCCAAAGCTGTTGGAGAATGAAATGGACATTGACCAAAGCTTCTGGGACACAAGCGAAATAAAGATTGTGACCAGTAAAGAAATGGTCCCCCTATTGTATCACCCTTCAGGACAATAAGCAATTACTAGAGAATCCATGAGTCATAAAGCAGTTAGCTTCCAAATAGAATGTCTTTGATGCAATAAAATATAAACATAACAAGAACACATAAGCATTTATAATATATCCAAATAATTACTTTACACAATAGAGTTACTCTGAATTTTCAACAGCACAGAAAACTTTTGAGTACATGATGGCAGAAATTGAATTTAAAATGAGTTGTCTAAATCTTGTTTATATATAGTGAAAGTATATCACATCACACTCTGTACAAAGGTCTCACGGCACATGCTAGGTTAGAGAAGTGGTCCTGATGATAAACTATTTAATGACCTGTGGACTTGGACTTGTCCTCCAGAATTATTAGTTGCAAATCTCTTTCTACAGGTAGTCAGGGTGAATCTGCAAGAGTAACTGCAGAGATGTTAAGAAAAGACAGTTGGTTCTAAAAAGCACCAACTAGAAGTGAAGCTTTAACACTTTCTCCATCAAATAGAAGTGCCCTGTGATTATGGTCTCTAAATTGTTTGTCAACAGTCAGAGCCAAAATGCACCACATCAGCACATGGAAGTGCACCGGGCTAGAAAAAGGAGAGTTATTTAGCTAACTGTAATTTTCTCATAACTGGACTAACTTATCCTCCATGGCGAGATGCTTTACATTGTCATCGAGCCAGCATGAAACCACACACTCCCAAGAAAAGATTGGTATCATGAGGCAGCTCTTGGTAGAACACCTTTCAAGCTAAATCTTGGCAAAACCTAGTTCCTAAAGACCAATACCATTATTCTAGTTACACAAAGATTCATATACTTGATAAGAAAAATATGAAGCAAAATAGAAGATTATTTAATAAAATCTAATAATACAAAGGGTTTCTAAAGTAGAGTCCATTCTAGAGAATTGATGTCAACAGGTTTATCATTTGCACAAAGACGGCAGCCATTACCAAGCCAAGGAACAAAAGTGGTAGAATCCTCTGCATTGAAATGCGAGTAGGAAAAAGCTGTTGAACTCGCCAAAATTGATTGCCACATGGGCATGTGCTTTTTCAATGAATGAAGAAGGAACCCACAGAATACAATCTCCCCCCAAATTGAGGCTCAAACTTAAGTTACCACCACAAAGAGAGTCATTGCCACAGAATCTCGTTCAACAATTGATTGCTCTACGCTTGAGGCACTGGCAGGATCAGAGGGAATGACTAACAAAGTAAAGTTGATCCGTGTAAGAGATAGTTGCAAAGGATTGTAGTCCCAGTGAGACCTTCAGCCACATCTGCTTTGATTTCCATTTTACCTTCTATTCATATTTACGATGAACTTCGAGAGGAAAACAGAGATTAGTGGTCTGTTTCCAATAAATTTAAGTTTGAAAATCTATTACATGCTTAAACCTGGAACAGTTTAAATAAAAACCCACAATTGATTAGAGTAGTATGTTCATTTAACACTAAGTAATAAGAGTTGGGAACCGTTCTCTGAAGAAAATCTACTTCGATCTACGTAATCTGGGAAATGTTTCACCTGCAGAATGGTCTTCCCTGTCCATAGCACTGTCCTAGGCTTGGCACTAAATAGTGAAGCTGTAACCTGAGATAATATACCATATATAAATTCTTATGCAATCAACTAACAATTTGGTACAATGCCCAAACTTACAACAGCCATCGACTGATTTGAGTCCTTTTACACTAACTATGGTTACAAATTCTTCTGCTTTAACTCTATAACAGTTTTGTATGTATCAAGAAACCTCCATTTTCCAACAATATCTTAAGAACTAATTTGAAACAAATTCCCGGGAAACAAATAACAATAAATTTGTGCAATCAATATGAATATAGTATGGAAAGAATGAACAAGAGCTCACCTTTTGGAGATATGAAAGCTGAATGATCAAAGTCAGGCTTCACATATTCTTCCGAATCTATATCTTCAACATACTGAGACTCTGAAATCTGGGACAAGGACTTTCCATGATTAAAGCACACAAATTTCCATTTTTACATGAAAATCCTAATTCAACTTCAATAACTTTATTAATTTATTTAATAGTTTTATTCATTTATTCATGATTAAAAATTATCAGCAGAATAAATATAATTGAAAGTAAACAGTCGAATTAATGAGAGTTCTAAATCACAGAAATTCTTACATTGTTCTATCTTAATTCAGCTACAAATTGATAATTTCATTCCAAAAAATATAATTCCCTGCCTAAAAACTGCAATTCTCCATTTTTACATCAAATTCAAAATATAATTTCACCGAGCTCAGTCCAATGAAGCTGCGAATAGTTAAAATAAATAAATAAATAATACAACCAACCGATATAAATAACTAAAGTTCTTACTATTTTAACAGTTTGATTCAGCTACTTATTGACAATTGCCACTCAAAAGATATGTTAACAGATGTTTAGAGCAAAAGAGCTTACTGATTTAGATATGAAGAGGAATGAGCAACGACACGTAAGCTTCCATGAGTCGATAATGGAGTTCTTGGGGAGTTCAAAACACTAGCGCTTGATTAGGAGTCGGTGTATAAGAGAAAGAGTAGAAAGATAATACGGACATTGTGGCAGCATCGGAATGGTTAGAATCCTGTAATCGGAGTTGGAAGGGGTTGATTTACGGAACCACCACCATTGTCAGCATCAGAAGACGAGAGTCGTAGAGTCTGCTTGTTCGGTGTTAGCGGACACAAAACGCACTGTTTTGGAGACACGTTATGGGGGCGGAAGAGGGAACGTGATAAAACGACAGCGTTAGTATGAAGACAATGGATTGGAAGATCAACAACATGGCAAAACAAGAAGAGACCATTGGACGTGAAGCTTTTTCAAAGTTTAGCTCACCCACCACTGTACACATGTTGTGGTCTTTCATTTTCCTTCCCCGCATTGGACATCTTTGTTACTTTGCCCATGCCAATTTAAGTAAGCTCTTCAGCAATATTTCACCGCTTGCATCGCTTAGCTTGCCAATGCTGACTAGTTCTTCATGGCTACTACCAATTCTTTCTGTTTTTCTTTGTGGGTTTTGGTTTTCTTGCTCGTGGCCGGCCTCGGTTGCTGCATGGCTGGCCAGATTGGCTTGAGTTCGAGACTCTCCGCTAGCCCGGACCAAACTTGGGTTTCTGATAATGGAACCTTTGCTTTTGGGTTCACCTCATTAGAGAAAACTCGAGATTGTTTTCAGTTGGCAATCTGGTTCAATCAGCTTCCTGGAGACCGAACAGTGGTTTGGTCAGCTAACAGGCATGTCCATTAAACTTCATCTATGACGACTCTTCATTTTCTTTTGCATATTGCTTTGATTCGGTTGCATATTCACCTATTCAAAGGCATGCAAGGTTGTGTTCTGTAAAGGGTAGTGGAGTTAATTGGTAAAATCTTTAGGATTAGTGTGGTAACATTAAGATTAAGATTCCAATTGCAGTACTTTAAATTAATTTGTTATTAGGATGTATCAAGAACTTGACGGTTACTGGTTTATGGCTTAGAGAAAGTATGATATGATGACATTAGGCCAACTCTTACTTTTCTTTCAATGATTATCTGAATAGAGACTTTTCTGTCACCAAAGACGCAGTCCTGGAGATGGACACAACAGGAAACATGGTCCTTATCGACGGAGACACTACTGTCTGGACGTCAAACTCCTCCAGCGCAGGCGTTGAATTCGGAGTCATGTCAGAATCAGGAAACTTCATTCTCTACGCCCTGAAAAATCGCCCTGTATGGCAAAGTTTTTTGCAACCATCTGATACACTTCTCCCAAACCAGCCTTTATCTGTCTCTCTTGAACTAACTTCTTCGAAATCTCCTTCACATGGTGGCTACTGCTCGCTCAAAATGCTGCAATAGCCAACTTCACTAAGCCTTGCGTTGACATACAATTTGCCAGAATCACATGATCCTGCACCTAAAGCTTATGCAAACAGATCCTACTGGTCTGGACCCGATATATCGAATGTTACTGGAGATGTTGTCGCAGTGTTAGATGAAGCTGGAAGCTTTGGAATTGTCTATGGAGATTCATCGAGTGGAGCAGTTCATGTTTACAAGAATGATGGTGGATTATCTTCTGCTGCAAATCAATTAACTCGTTTAATAGTTCTTCGCAGATTGGTACTTGAAACAAATGGGAGTTTACGTTTGTATAGATGGGATAATGATGTTAATGGGTCACGCCAATGGTTTCCAGAATGGGCTGCTGTTTCAAACCCTTGTGATATTGCTGGAATTTGTGGCAAAGGGATATGTAATTTGTGGATAGAAGCAAAACTAATGCTTCTTGTACATGCTTGCCTGGTGATTCTAAGATAGGAAGCGATGGGCAGTGTTCAGACAATTCATCAGTGATTGGAATCCAAGTCATAAAAATCAAACATCTCATGAGTATAGAATTGCATCAGTGCAACAAACAAATCACTATTTCTCTGAATATTCAGTGACAGCAAATTACAGCCACATTGCCACAGTATCAAAATGTGGTGATACTTGTTTATCAAATTGTGAATGTGTTGCTTCTGTCTATGGGCTTGATGAGGAGAAACCTTACTGTTGGGTTCAGAGGAGTTTAGACTTTGATGGATTTGAAGACCCTAGCATTACTCTGTTCGTGAAGATTAGGCCTAGTGGATCAATGACTCCAGGAAGCAATACCAGAGGATTTGGTGATTCTTCAGACAAGTCTGAGAGCAGCCGCACTAAAGTTGTGGTACTTCCTATTGTTCTCAACATGATTGTCCATATTGGACTCCTCTGTTAGTGTACTACAATGTTCATAGAAGGAGATCTTTAAAAAATGCTATGGATAATTCTTTGATTGTATTGGGTGCACCAATACATTTACTCACTTCCATTTCCAGATTTACAGCAGCAATTTTTCACAGCTTCTCGGAACAGTTTAGTGTAGACAACTGTAGATTTTATTCAAAAACAGAGGAGGTAGGAACAGGGGAAATTTCCAGGAATTGGAATGATTAAATTTTCATTTAAATTTTTGTTGTTTTACATGAGGACTTGGGAGTATATACAAGGGAAGCCTGGGTGATGGGACTCTGGTTGCAGTAAAGAAACTTGACAGAGTTTTCCTCACGGGGAGAAGGAATTTATGACAGAAGTTGACACAATTGGTTCTATGCATCTTATGAATTTGGTTCGTCTCTGCGGGTACTGCACCGAAGGCTCACACCGGTAAGCCCTATTGCTAATTGAAACAAGTAGGACACGCAAATGAGCAGAAATTATAAGCTTCATATTTTGTTTTCAAATGTTGTTATTTGGCAGGCTTTTAGTCTACGAATTTATGATACATGGGTCGTTGGACAAATGGATATTTCCATCGCATCGTTACCCGGATTGGCTGCTGGACTGGCCAACTCGATTCAATGTAGCAATTGACACAGCTCAAGGGATTGCATATTTTCACGAGCAGTGTAGAAATCGGATCATACACATCAAGCCAGAAAACATTGTGTTAGACAAGAACTTCTGCCCCAAGGTATCAGCTTTCGGACTGGCTAAGTTAATGGGAAGAGAACATTCTCATGTTGTCACAATGGTCAGAGGAATTAGAGGTTGTTTGGATCCAGAATGGGTTAGCAACCGGCCTATAACGGTAAAAGCTGATGTTTACAGCTACGGAATGCTTCTTTTAGAGATTGTTTGTGGAAGAAGAAACCTCGACATGCCTTGCGATGCAGAGGATTTCTTCCATCCTGGCTGGGTTTTTAAGGTACTTCAAAATGTTTTCCTATTAATTTTTCATCTGTTTGATTCTTCCGTACTTGATCATATGAATGTTGAAACATCCAGGAAATGACAAAGGGGTGCTGATGAAAGTTGGCAACAGGCGATTAGAAGGGGTGGTGGAAGAAGAAGAGCTGCTGAGAACAGTGAAAGTTGCATTTTGGTGCAGTTTTCATGAGGCATTCAATGGGGGAAGTAGTGAAAATGTTAAAAGGATCAGTTGAAATCAACACGCCACTAATGCCTCAAACAGTTCTGGAATTAATTGAAGAAGAATTAGATCAAGTTTACAGAGCTATGAAGAGAGATTTTAATCAGTTTAGCTCGTTCACCATTAATACTAGTACTTATCCATCTTCTCATGCTACCTGCAGTTATTCAACTGTGTCACCCAGATAACCTAGATACATGCAAACAAATTTTTTGTTCGCCTATAATTGGTCTACTCTTATTTTGTTTCATATGGGTAATGAAGAACTATTCTAACATCTCTTATGGTTGTCATCCAAATGGAGGAATTACTGTAACCGGTTGACCAAACATAGAAATCGGTCTAAAGAACGAAACATTTTATTTCAGAGATGAGCTCAGATGCAGGAATGAATACTATATTCTTAAATCTACTTTCTGTTCATACCTTCTGAAAAATCTTAATTTCTAATATACTACTCGGGTAAGTTAATGAAATTGCTAGTATAAAACATACTCATACGGTATATTTCTGTCTCTCTTCCGTGACAGAATTCAAAGTCCTGTAAAACATGGGATGAATATTCAAGGAAACTCCGTGGAAGATCTTTACCTTTTTCCCTGCTTAAGTAGCCCTCATTTTGAATTGCTTTATCTCCACGTAACAACACCAATATTATATATAACTATTCACATTAGACAAACCAGGACTATGATTGTCTCTCTTTGATCTTGAAGGGTTTAAGAAGAAATCACTTTGGTTCTAACCAGAGACAGGGATTTTTTCCTATAATGGGGCTAAATATAAATGATACTTAATTAAGAATAACAATACTCTAGTCATAAGAAGAAGACAACAGAAGCTCTGCCAAAAAAATAAAGGGTTTTCTTCTACAAGAATCACATATTGATTAGGATTATGCCAAGTTTGCTTTTCAGTGTAAAGGATGCGGCCATTTTCATGACTGATCGAGACAGAGAAGACTTCATCATCCTGAATTCCCCTCGAAGCTTCATCAATGATTTAATTATATTTTGTAACACATTAGTCAGCTTAAAATTATAATAGCAAATTGAGGAAGGAACTTCTGATTAGGTAACGCGTTTACCTGTTAAACTACTAATTTGCTTAATTACACTAAAAATATTTTGGGCAGCAATCTCATAGCAGGGATAAGCAGCAGAGGTTTTACAGTAAAACATCGTTATTGCAGCTGGATCAATTTCTGTAATGGAACTTGACGAGCTTACCAGTGCCTACAAGGAATTAGGCCGCATAAATGAGAAACAGGAAAAGCGAGTTCGCTTCTATGAAACATGGGCACACATCCTAGCCATCGTCTACATTCTTTTCCAGGGAATTGTTCTTGTTTCAATCTCACTTCAATCTGTATCCAACCAATGCAAACGCTGGTGGGTAACTTTCACCATGTCTCTATTGGCTTCTCTAATTTTCTTCATGGCATTCATAGACGCCGTGAAAAAGTTCTATTACACTCAGTATCATCTAGATATGAACTACTTAGAACTGAACATTATTAACAAGCAGATACAGGAAATCAAACACGCTCACTCGCTGAATATTGGAGAGTCATCATCGTCTCCCGGTCCACAGAAGCAATTCCGGCAAAGATTAAAGCCTGATGTGATCCAGCTGTTTAAGCGCAAAGTTTACATTATCGCAATACTATTGGCTTTGATCGCTTTCACTGTTGTTATGCTGTTTGCATGTCGTTTGTTTCTGTGCAATGACGATTCGGAGGTGTTGGTTTCCCAATCTCTGTGGCCTTGAAGATGAATTTATAGGGTCTGGCTCCATTTCTGTTGGAGCTTAGTCCTGTAAGTAATAGTACTTATATGATGGAGATGAAACCCTTTATGATTGTGTCTCCATATACATGCTACTAGGAACATCATTAAAACACGCAAAACAACAAAACCTGCAACAGAAATTCTAGGCACATCCTGGTTGTATACATTTCATTGGTACTTGATAACATTTTCAAGCTGCAGGTTTTCTTTTCAATTCTTTTGGTGTTCTATATCGCAGCAATTTCTCTTCAGTTTCACAGAAGCCATTGCAGGATTTCAGAAAGTAAGAATATTCCAAGCCTTCTTGTTTCGATGAGAGGCATGCTGCTGGCTGCCGACGAAAATCCTGGTGGTTGAAGCTTGATGCATGATGTATTGACTTTGTTGTAGGATATTGTAATATATTCTGCTAGATGTCCCGTCGGCTCTGTATAATGGATCCATGTTTGATTTTAAGGTTAATTTTCGGTGCAATTGTCAACGTGTCGCTGTGAGACTGCATCAACCATTTTTACATACTTTTCGTGCAAGTCATGCCACACAAGGGTTTCTAATTTCTGTCAAGCAAATCTGGACTTTTTCAAAAGACAGACGGGATCAAATGAATTTAAGCTTACATGGGCTTGGAGAACGGGCTGAGTCAAGGCCCATTAACTCATTGTTTTATTTTGATTTTGGTAGTTTAAAGGAGAAATTTTTGTTGGAGTGGTCCAAAATTAGACTCATTCCTAATTTTAATTTCACTAATTATTCTCAAATATACTTTTCTCTATTCTAACTGCAGATTTTTTTGGGTGATTGTTAAATCCTCTAAAGAAATTTAGTACAATTTCATATTTTTTTAAAAATCACAAAAAAATTAAATAATTTATTATTTTTATTTAATATTTTAAACTTATTAAAAAATACAGTATAGTTTTAAATTTTTTTATTGATTTAAAAAAGTATATAACCAAAGGACTTTCAGAATAAAACAAGGGCAATTATGGGATAAAGTTTTTTATTCTTAATTTAACTCTCGTCTTTTAGTTCGCATTTCTGAAACGATAGACCTTGAATCTAACGAAACTACCATCCAGATTAACAGCATTATTTCTGGTCAATTACAATATTAATCAATGTCAACAACAATTTCTGCTTTAAACTACTCTTTTCTCGTCTTCTCTTTCTCGTTCCCACTAACCTGCCTCAGAATTACTCTTAATCACATATGGTGGGATACAAGCAAGACTTTTACGAGAAGATGTTTCGGCATCCAACAAAGGACTCGTCTTTCAAACAGATGCCAGACGGTGATATTGGTTCTTAGGAGTGTGCGTGACAGAGAGAGAGAGAGAGAGAGAGAGGGACAGAGAATGGAGTCTTACCATTTAGTTTGTAAACCTTGTAGTTTCTTTGAATTCATTGATTCTGAGATGCGTTCATGAAATGAAAGCCTCGAGGAACCCAAATCAATAAGTTTGTAATCTCTTTGGAGAAATGGAAGTTCAGATTGCAGATTAACCGGACGGGTATAAATCAATGAAACATAATAGAAATGCCTTTTATATACAAAATCAAAAACATATATCAGACATTTGATCGGGAGATTATACATCAGAGTTTCTGGTCAACATGCTAGAGCCCGGAAGCCCATAAAGTCTGCCAAATATATCCATTCTAGCTGAGCACGCATGCCCCATATGACCTCTTTCAAGATGATATGCAAAATTAAGATTCCCAACATTCTGATAACCAGAGAAGGCATTATTAACGCTGATATGCAGCATAACCTGCTGGAAACACAAGGAAAAGAACTCATTCGTCTTTGGTCATAGATGTGAAAACTATGAGAGAGAAACCAATATGAATCCGAGAAAGCAATATGAGAGAAACCTATGTTGCTTCCATCTTAATCATCATCCTCTGGATCAATTACCATCCTCAGCTTCCTTCTATTTACCGAACTCATGATTTCACCAGCCACATCATCCCCTGAATCTGCCAAATTGTCATCCAGGAGATGAGGCGGCAAATCATCCTCATTGTTGACAGGTGGAGCACCAAATAGTTGTGTGTCAATCACTTCGCTGTCCAATGTGTCTTCCAAGCTGACATGGTCGGTAGAAATATGCTCGCTACTTCTTGCAACATCCAATCCACTGGAATGGTTGCAACCATCCCTAACAGAGAAAGAAGCCACATCAACCTCGTAATAATGACTGATTACAGAATTGTACAGACTGTTGAAGAAAATAGAGCAGTGTTAAGCAAGGAATCTTCGGATGGACTATGCACCTTTCCATAATATTATTAGTAATGCCTTTTCCCGAGTCTTCATTTGTCTTCCCAACAAACATTGTTTCGAGCCTGTCGTCATTTGGCTTTGCAAGGGGCTTCCTAGACTTCCTATATCCATATAAAAATCAACTTTAAAAAAAAAGCAGGGGAAAGAGAGAATAAGAGATGAAAACTGCCACTCATGATTTCAACAGGAGTATGACCTCATCTTGAAGGCAGAAAAATCATAAGGCAACAGTTAACATATAATCATGTTTATAAAATTAATGGCGGGCAAGATTTTTTTAAAAAAAGGGATTAAGATATTTAAAAGATATGGATTCTTGCCAAGGGTGACATTATATAGGTAACTTTTGGTAAGTAGGCATTTATTAAGGTGGCTACGCTTTTAATTATCTTATAAACAAAAAGAAAAAAAAACCTACCTCCAAACCAAAAGGGTGCTCCTTCCCAATTGTTCAAAAGAGAAGAAAAAATGCATGCTGGGATGCTATAACCAATGAGAACTTGTGCACGTATGAACATGGTAAGCATAATACAGAAAGCAAGTACTCAAAAGCTCTTTGATATCAGAAATTTGCATGTATAACTACCTAGTCCTGAATGATAACAGTGTTTCTTTGTCAGAATCATGTGCTTCATCTTTAGAAGAGTCATCAAGCTCTTCATCTCTTAAGTGCATGTGGGCTTTAGACCTCTTCACTCGAGGAGCACATAGGCCAAGTTGCTTGAGTTTGCGGGAGACTTGCGCAGCTGTGAATTTGTTACCAGCGTCTAGTGCATTTGCAATCATGTGGCTACACCTCTTATGATCTTTATATCTGCAGAGTGAAACAACAGAAGTTTTAAGACTGCAAAGTATAAACAAGTGGACTAACAACATTAATACTAAGAATTTACCAATAAACAAGTTAGTTTATGTAGGCATCAGCTAGTTTAGATGGTAAGCTATCTTGCACTTGTACAAGAGGTCTTCAGATCTAATTTAACTCGCACCATGGGGGTTTAGGTATAGTATAGTAGTTGAAGTAAATGATAAAGTAAAACTTAGTTTACACTCACTGCTCAAATAGAACTTTAATTGTAGCTTCCTGATCACTGTCAAAAGCATGAACTCTTTTTCTTGTGTTCCTGTAAAAACAATATAACATTAGCTATTTTTTTGAAAAACAAAAGAGAAAATCAATTATCTAGGGTTTCCACCCGGTTCATAACTTCAGTTTCAACTGGATGTCTCATTCTTGGATGTCTTGGGATGACAGAGCAGTCTCTTGACAACTCAGTCCAAAGAGTATATAAACTCTAACATTCAATTAGTAAGTACTTACAAAGGATGCCTCAAGGAACTTCCTTCTAATTCATTAGAGCTGTGAATCTCAATATTTGCTTCCATTACAAGTCGATCTTCTCCATGTCGATCAAGAGCAGCAGTAGAAGGTTCACCAGAGTAGCGCACCCTTTTCTTTGGCACAACTTGGAATCCTAGCTGCTTAAGTTTGTTGGAAACTTGAGCAGCTGAAACTTTACCATCAGGATCTAGAGCTTCTGCTATTAGGTAACTCCAATTCTGGTCATCTTTGAATCTAGAACAGCCATATTTATCAATACAAATGAACAGACAATTGCCAAACTACTAAATGAGTTTTGAAGAAAGAACAGAGCACCATATAAGCAAAAATTAGACTTAGGAGAGAAACCAAAAAAAATCCTGTAATCAACTTATTACAATAGAAAATCATGACCAATAATCATCTAGTACAACATTCTGATGATACTACTGCATACCGTATTCTTATGATACTCTCACATATATATTTTGAGGAAAAAATGCTTGTTAGCTAAAAAGTTGCTTCCAACCAAAACAGTTGCTTGTTAGCAAAACAGTTGCTTCCAACCAAACTTACTTCTCATAAAGTTCCTTGATCTTTATGTCCCACTCATCACTGAGAACCAGTCTTCTCTTTCTTTTAAAAAGCTTTTCAGACTTCCCTTGCATAGAAGTTATCCCACTGCACCAACCAAATACTCAAGGAGTTTTTAGATTGGAATATACTAGACAAAAAGGAGACATAGCAATATTCAAGGGCTGTCCAAGATATCATACCGGTCAGCACTTTCTTTCCCATCAATCTCATTGTTCGAAACAGATGTGATGCCTTCCTGCACTACACCAGAATTTTCTTCGTTTCTGGACAGAAGAATGGTAAATTTAGGTATTGTTCTGAGAACAATTAAGATAATGCCATCTATACATTCAGCCAATAGAAAAAGAAACCATCCAAATTCAAGAAGAATAGCTATTCAACTTGAATAGAAAGCCCACAACACGTAGATGATCTGTCATCTATCCTCTTAATATTTGAAAAACATCCATTGTTGAACCAAATAGAAAATTAGCATCATTAACATGATCTTACTCCTGAAATCCAAGTTTGTGAGAAATCACGACGTCAGCTTCATCTTCGCCCAATGCATCAGCTATGCTTCTGTGAGCCCATCCTTTTACCTGGGAGGACCCAATGTCTCCAATATTTGAAACATTTTCCAAAGTTCCACTAACTTTCTTCACATGGCCAAGCTCATGCAACAAATATTCAGCATTGATGTAGTGGCATTCTCTTCTAGTCTTCCAGAAGAGAATTTCCACAAAAAGAAGGGGCTGTTGCTTCATTCTTTTAAGCATTTTTCGGACCAATCTAGTGAGAAAATCAACAATATTAGCATAACTTTTGCTTGGGCGTGACTTCTGCTCAGCCAGGATGTCATAGAATGTAGAGAGGAGTGATAACTGCAAAATTTTATCCAAAATAAAGATACGTGAGATTTACATTCATGCGACTTTTCAATATTATTAAGCATAGTGTTTCAAAAATATGACCTGATATAGCATCGGTGAGAGCTCCAGTTCATCAGTGATTCGCCGCAATATGCAAATTATGTAGTGATTTGTACGATTGGAATTGCTCTTGTAAAACTTCAGCAACCAGCACAATTTTTGAATAATGCTGTTATTTGCGAAGGATGAAAGGAACATAGAGACCTTAAAATCAACTTCATTAGTTGCAGCCAGCTGCTCATCCCCAGAAGAATCACCAGTGCTGCAATGAAGATAATCATCAGCATGATCAGATTTTCTGTCATCCTTCTGCAACAGATTGACTCCAAGATTTTCCATCCCTTGCACTGCCATTTCAGGCTCATCAACCTTAACAGGGACGTCCATGTCTTCTTTGCGATTGGAAGTTACATCTGTTAGGCTTTCCTTCAGTGACGTGCAAGAATTTGCTATATGTCCACTGCTTGAGATGCAATTCTCATTATCAATGGTAGCACAATTTTCAGACAGTTCATTTACAGTTTCCTTGTTGCCCTTCAAAGTTCCCTTTCTTCTACCTTTCCTTGATTTTCTAGAAACCTAAGTCATAAAACAAAGGTTCCAATGTACATCACCACAGCTTAGAGAAAAGCATGGTGCAATGCATACCAATACAAAAGTAAAAGTAATCTAAATTACACACAAACAAACAGATGTTTCTCATGCTAAAAATATAAAACTTTCATCTAGCAACAAAATTGCAAAAAAAAATTGAATGATCAGATCAAATGAAACTCCCTTTTTTTTCTACTTATTTTAGCTGTACAGAACATATGCTTGCTATTCCACAAACATTAAACCCACCAACTTAATGTTAAGATAGCTTACAAAATTTAAAACTGCAATTTTACAATTGTAACATGAAAAATTTTACTCACAATTCCTTAACAGAAGGGAAGGTCATACACAAAGATTAGACATTTTATATCAAGAAAATAGGGTTAAATATATAGACTTTTACACATATGCATATCTTATTCCAAGTTTGCAAGGGGCAAACAATTTCCATTTGATAACAAATTATAAACTGCTGCCTGTTAGTGTATATACTACACTAACACCACTCAGTCAAATATACTTTAAAAAAATCAAAAGTTTACTGTAGAATGTAAACGCATGTATTACAAATAACTGGACTCCTGCTAGAATTACTTAGATCAACATATAGTCAAAAATAAAGTTCAGTTTTACTTTATATGAGAACTTCAGATGATTCTAGTCAATCTTCAAGCGACTTTTAAAGAAATATTAGAATCTCGTAATTTGAGATATTCTAAATTATGTTGAAAGCCCATAGTTGGAGAAATCTCATATGACAAATTACTAACTTGAGATAACCACCATCCCAACAGCTTTCCAATCTAAAACTACTCTAAAATAAGAAAAAAATACCCTTAATGCACCACGAGCTTGAAGATTCTCCATGAGCCTTAGAAGTACATATATCATTTCTACTAAATCTGCAAGATCACTGACAAGATAAATAACAAAATAACACCGTTGGTCAATTTACTTTGGTCCAAACAAGAGAATTTTAAACACATACATCATGGTTACATGCTTTTGGACAACAGCTGTGTATTTAAAATGCATAGATCTAGCTGCAGTGTGTAAAATAAATTTTTAAAAAATAAAAAAATAAAAAGAATGAGCTGGAACATTCTTCTCAAATGAATTGCATTATGTCAGGTTACTGCTTGACTCAAAAGGCTTAAGCTATCAAGTAAGGGGCCAAAAAGTATTAAGCTGTTTGTCAGCAACAACAATGGCAAATATAAACAAAGACAAATGAAAATGACAAGTATACATACGAATTCCATCATGTTGGGAGATTCAAACAATAACCACTTGATCAAAAATGCCCTCCTATAATGAAAGTCTTCACAACCTAAGCTAGCAGACAAGAACCCAAACAATATTATTAAGCTCTGACACACTTAGTTCTGTGATATAGAGTCCACAACTGATAAATTCATGTTATATGACTCAAAAGGTCAAAACGAAAAGAATTAAAAGAAAAATTCAAGACTTGAAGATTATAAGTGAAGAACCTTTTTGGTTGTTTGTAAGTGTCAAACACTTTGATCAGATTCAGGAGAAATTGAGTCATCCCTTGGTCAGTCTGGTCATAAAATAACTTGTAAAGAAGGATGCGCGCCGTTTGTGGCTCTGTAGAATCTTCTGGAAATGACTTAAGCACTAAATCTAACATACGAACCTGCAGGAATGAAAATCCAGTGCCGAAAGACATTAGAAGTTGGCAAAGTTTGCAGTCCAACTTCAAGAAACAATCCACTCAAGAATCACGCAGAACTGTTTACATACTTTGACGCACATATTTACATTGTTGAAGTAGATGCATATACAGAGGGTAAGAAACATCAAGAATATCTTGTACAATAATGAACAAACATCTTAGCCGCTCGGGCATTTAAAGCATAAAATAATAAGTATATATCACCATATTCTTCATAAGACAACCAGCTGCTGACAGAAACTTATAATTATTTGTTTCCTTCAAGCCATCAAATGCATTTTTCCATCTGGAAATGACCAGTCGGAACATTGATTCATCCATTGATGATGCAAGTGGACCACATATGTTGCCTTTAAACAAAGTGCTATCAGCAAATTTGTCAGTGGAAGCTTCAAATGTTTCTGTTTCATGGGCCAGCTGTTTAAACACACACATTCACACAAACAGTTAAAAAAGCAAAGGCTAACAACAATTAAAAAGACAAGTAAACATTTAGAATCGAGAATATTGATCAATCTAATAACATAAAAAAGGAGCGACGTGGAGGTGACAGGGTTGGGAACTTAGTGCATGTCTTAGGATCAAGGTCAAAGATCTAGTATTAACTTTTACTCAACTTCTAATGAAGCAGAGATCACATCAACTATGTAAACAAGACTTTCTTGTTAGGAAACCTCATTAACTATGTCACGCACTTGCAGCTACTACAGCACTCGCAGATGCTAGAGCTATGGTGCATTATCTTATGATGAAACTTTAAAAAATTGAGGCATGAGTACCTCCTACTCTCACCTTTGAAGATACAATTTTGTGATACTGAAATGAAGTTACAAACTGGGCAACTTGAAAGAATATAATAATATCACTGCTCTGAATTGCTGGATGCTCCTTTTCTATATCATCTCTGATTGACTGCATCAACTCTAACACACATTTGGTTTAAATATGAATATTAGCAACAAGACAAAGCAAGGAGAAAATAAGGGACAGCAAGAATATTATTGAAGACTTCCAAATGCTATACCATTGTAACTTCCTGACAGAAACTGATTCAAAAAATCATGGAGTAACTCCAAAAGGTTATCCTTCATTGAAGGTAAGCTTTCTTGGTCCCACACAATCTTTTTACTTGCACCTTTTGGACCTTTATGAGGTTTAAGGATGGGAGCGTGAGAAGCAGAAGCAGGGTTCCCCACAAACAAGGCTTTTGAACCATCCTTTCAGAGGAAAAACTGAAGTGAATAAATTTCTAAACCAAACCTTTATTAACATCGGTAATAGGTAAAACTCATACCATGGTTAGTCTTGCAAATGTTCCACTAAACTGTGAATGACGACCCAGATTTTGTAGTCTTGAAAGTCTTTTTTTCTCTTCCTCCTCTGCTATTATGGATTTGAGACCATCAAGGGGATCTTTGGTTTCTCCTCCCATCTAGCATGTAAAAAATCATTAGAACCAACGATTCACACCATCAAACGGCTTATACATTAATAATGGCACCCAAAACGAGAAGTTGCCTATAAACCATTTAAATGATTGAAAAAGATTATTTACTCTTTGGATTTGTAGATACCATTGTGAAACCTACACTATGAACCAAATAACTCTTAATCTTTTTTTATAACATATCTCCCAGACAGGTTCTTAAATTTTAAATTTCCTTGGTAATCCAGTTTGCACTCCTCAAAAGAAAACACTAGGAAAAAATATGAGGATGAATGTATCCACCTTGGAACACTTTTGATGTGCTTTGGCAATTAGCTCTGGATCCTGACCCATAAATATGTAGTGAATCGTTTCCAATAAAAGCAAGTTATCGTGCCGAAAGTAATGGCAAGAACTACCAACATGCTGAGTTATAACAATAATTATTTCCATTATATTCTCATTGAACAAAAGTTCCAGGAATCTATCTCTCAGGGATACAAATTGACTAGCAGAACCCCCAGCCTTCTGCTGCAATGGTATATCTTGGACGGCAAGAATGTTTCTGAATAAAGTCATAACTAACTGGACCAACTTCCAGTCATCCTCCGCGAATGCTTCACTGTAATATTCCACTATCCGTTAACAATAGCAATGCCAACAATAAAATCTCAAATTTAAAGCATGCGAAACCAATGACACTGGAAGGCACGAACCATGAGCAATTAATCTTACGCTTAAAAAAGTTACAAAAAGGAAAAACCCTGACTATGGTTAACATTTATTGCTATTTAATAATTGCAATTTACATGTACACTGCTTATGCAATTAAATGGCCTCAAATCTGTCCTTACCGTTCTAAATTTTCTAGTGGACCCTCGAGAAGAGATACAATCACTGCTACTGTATCACAGCATGTAATGGCAAACTTCAAACCCCAAAGGTACTCAATCTGTTGAGGGATATCATTGGATGAAGGCTCAATAGGCATTGTTAAAAACACCAAAACCTTCACTGCGTAAATAGAAACAAAAAAATTAGGTTAACACTATCATCCCAACGAATCGAATAAATAAATGAAGGAATTGCAATTACCAGCATTTAAGACCAAATTTCGATCATCTTGACAGTGCTCAATAATTGGTACCAAATCTTTAGACACAATGTACCATTTACATACTTGCTTAAACACTACTCGCTTCTGTGGATCATCACGCCTCAGGAACCTAAGCAAATCCTTTAAATTTTCTGCCAATCAAATTATGGAAAAATCAGATTGCTCGTAGTATTGTTAATAGATCAAATTTCTTTATTTTAATCTTTTCGTAGACGAAACCTACCTAAACACTGCTCGCCCTTGGAGTAGCCGATACGATTGCCCCTTTCGTCCTCTTCGGCGATACCAAGACCGGCACAAATCACCGATAAGCCTTCCATTTCCATCTTTACTCTCTAGCGAACTGTATCGTTTTATTTGAATAGAAGGTTTTGTGAAAACTGAGAACTAATTGGCCAAGAGTCCAGAGACTGAGAGAAGGAAAAGAGATCTGAGGCGAGACGAACGAAAAAATAATAATAAATTTAGGGCTCTGGTGGCGCCAATTTCATTGAGTTATGAATTTTCCCGCTCTTTATATTAATCTTATAATGCAGATGTAAGAAACGCTACTTGCAACCGGTGATGTGGCAAAATGTGATTTGTTAGGCTTGTGATATTCCCTGTCGTGCATTACGAGACGCCTTCTTAAACAAACGACTAAACTTACATGTAGGTTGCGGAGTAAGGACATGTCGACTTTGTCTTGTTGAAACAAACGACAATTCATCTCAATTTCTTGTCTTTTAATAATCGACATTTTATGAATTTCCCCTGATCAAAGACCGTATTATTTAATTTTTTCAACCTAAAACGATACTTAAATATCTTATAATTATATCTGTATTTAGTTATTTTGATACAATTCATGACATGATTGTTTTATTAAAACATAAAGTAATTGTAATATCAAATTCAATTTTTAGTTTAATCTGAATCCAGCATAATACCTTATAATTTACGCCTTAAAATTTGGAAATACTGATCTCATGAACGTTAGTGGTAGTCTTCAAAGCCATCCATTGGTTGGTGTTAGATGTCAAGAAGGATATGTTACTTGGGTTACTGGATAAATAATATTGGCCGCTCCTTTCAGAAATAATAAGAAACACGATGCCTTTTTTCCAGAATTAATAATTAATTAATTACTTTTAAAATAAAATGTTGGTGGGATGAGATGAAACGGCGACGAATTGGTTCACCTACAACACTGACTTTACCTACAAATTTTTAATAAAGTTTTAACCTTCCTTGCATTAAAATATTATTGAAAATTAAAAGAAAAAGTAAAAAATACAGAAGTGGAACGCAACGACGTCGCATTGTAGCTCGCCTAGCCAGCCTTGTACGAGTAAGCATTTTCCTTGACGGTATCACTTTTCCATTAAAGGCAAACCTCTCTTAACTGTTATATGTAAACGAAAAAGTTTCTTCGATACGAACTAGGCGCCCGCCTCTCTCTCTCTTTCTCGCATTGTGTCAGCGCCTCCTTGGTCCCTCCTCATCACTTCCGCCAATTTTAGCGGCGATTTCTCCAAACACACGGACGAAATTAAAACGACGCAGTCTCTCTCATTTGAAATCCTCCAAACACTTGCATTTGATCGGCTCCGCGTTCTCTCTACATATTCGTTTTGATTTTGTTCTTCTTCAGAAATGGCTCAGGTAGTCGCTACGCGGTCGATTCAGATCTCACTTTTGTGCCATGGCTTGGGATCTGCGCAGGAGCGAGCTATCGAGAAGTTGAAGCCTGCTAGTTTTGCTTCCAAGGTGGTAGCACGCGAGGAGAAGAAGGGAATTACACTTGTTCGTAGAAGTACTCAAATTACGGCTAAGAGATCCGCACATGTCAACTCTGAAGTCGTTCCTGTTTCGTCTGAGGATGTACCTAAGGTTTGTGCTGTTTGGTTGTTGAGAAATTGCGGGAAAATAAGATTATCACACTGAACAAGATTTTTGCATTTTCAATTTTTTTTTCCTAAATGTAGCAATGGACAAAGTGGCAAGTTTTCTTGAGGTAAGATGAATGCTAATATCTAGCTTAGCGCTGTTAGTAAGGCTATGATTGTTTGCTCGGAAACTGTTAAATTTTTTTTTGTATGTCTAGTTTGTTTTGCTTGCTATGATGGAAGGAAACGGTAGCTAAATGTGATCCTGAAGCTATAATTTGATGCTGATTCATTCATTGGAAAGATTAAAAAGGTTCCTAGATCAAGCTTGTAAAGTAAAAATGGTATAACATTTCGAGAATGACAGTCATCTTTTTTAATGAATGAAAAACTTTGTTATTGTGGTTATGAGCAGAGAGAGGAGGAATTGCCGCATTTGGGGGGAATTCAGCAATTTGGTGATACATCAGTGGTCATGTGGACCAAGCCAATTGTCAGACGTAAAACCAAGATTGTTTGCACCATTGGTCCTTCAACCAACACAAGGGAAATGATTTGGAAGCTGGCCGAGGCTGGAATGAATGTTGCTCGTTTGAATATGTCCCATGGAGACCACGCTTCTCATCAAAAAGTTATTGATTTGGTCAAAGAATATAATGAACAGTCCAAAGACAATGTTATTGCAATCATGCTTGACACCAAGGCAGGTTTCCATTCGTTTGTTTGTTTTGTTACTTCTACATATGGTTATTATGCCTGGTTTCTTTAGAATATTAATTATAATGAAAACTGGTTCTGCTTGTGATTTAGCTGTTTATTTGTTGACATTAAATTTCCAGTAGCCTTTGCTGTTGGTAAAATATTGTTATTAGCTTTCATCTGTTAAGGTGATACTTTATTTTTAATTTGATACTTTCTTAATTATACTTTTCTCTATTATCAGGGCCCAGAGGTAAGGAGTGGAGACTTGCCCCAACCAATTAATTTAACACCTGGCCAGGAATTCACTTTTACTATACAGAGAGGTGTTGGCACAGCTGACTGTGTCAGTGTTAACTACGATGATTTTGTTAATGATGTAGAAGAGGGTGACATGCTTCTTGTTGATGGTACATTAGCTGATCTTTTGTTTGTTCTTCTATATTATTAAACAAAATTAAAAGTGTTTTAGAAGTATTTTTGGTGAGAAATAACCTGCGAAATAACGAGGAACACTAGCTTATTTCTTGCTATGTCTGTATTCTCCACTGACCATTTACTTATGATCTAGGTGGGATGATGTCCTTGATGGTGAAATCAAAGACAGAAGATTCAGTGAAATGTGAAGTTATTGATGGAGGAGAGCTTAAGTCTAGGCGGCATCTGAATGTTCGAGGAAAAAGCGCAACACTGCCTTCCATAACTGGTTGGACCTTGAATTATCTTTATGTCTTTACAGTTGAAGACTATTTTGCCTTCTCCAGTCCCACCCAACTTTCCTCCCGCTAAACTGGTAAATAGGTATTTTGTTTTGCAAATGAATGTAATAGTTTGCATTGGTTTCTGCAGAGAAGGACTGGGATGATATCAAATTTGGAGTGGACAACAAAGTTGACTTCTATGCTGTTTCCTTTGTTAAAGATGCTCAAGTTGTTCATGAATTGAAGAATTATCTGAAAAGTAAACTTTTGGATAGAGATCTTAATTTTTAGAAAATAAACATTAATATGTGCTTTATTCTATATTTTAGATTTACCTTATATAACTTTGTTCTATATGAAACTGCAGGCTGTGATGCAGATATTCATGTAATTGTAAAGATTGAAAGTGCAGACTCTATCCCGAATTTGCATTCAATTATCACAGCATCTGATGGGGTGAGTACCTGAATCCACGCATTGCATCTTTGATTCTAAGCAGTATTTGGTGGTCTGTATGCATATAACACAGAATTCCTCCATCCTGATTGATAGAATTTTACTTCAGCTTTCTGGTAAATGTTTTTTAGGAGATTTGTTCAGTTATGAACCTTTTTTTCTCTCTTTTTCTTTATATCTTACTAAAAGAAGATTTGCATTCTCTTATTGCATTTGGGCACAACAAAGCTCAGATGTCGTCCTCAGCAGCAGTACACTGTCTCTAGTATAATGTGCTTGTCATAGATATCTAGAATAATCTAGTTGGTTCCATTTTTGATTGGAAAATATTTGAAGAGAAAAGTGGGTCTCAAAACAACTGTATCTTTCATGACTTGTACTAAATGCTGAAAGTTATATGTTCTCTTCTTATTTTAGGCAATGGTTGCAAGAGGTGATCTTGGTGCAGAACTTCCTATTGAGGAGGTTCCACTTCTGCAGGTAGTGTTCCTTTCTGATTTAAGATCCCAAGAATGTCATCCACTGTCAAGGTGTTTTATTTCTGATATTGAAATCTATGACAATATGCAGGAAGAGATAATAAGGACATGTCGCAGTATGGGGAAAGCTGTTATTGTGGCCACCAACATGTTAGAAAGCATGATTGTTCATCCAACTCCAACCAGAGCAGAGGTCTCAGACATTGCCATTGCCGTCCGAGAGGGTGCTGATGCTGTCATGCTTTCTGGAGAAACTGCTCATGGAAAGTATGTTACTTTTTAAGTTTTCTTCTTTTGACTAAATGAATGGTAAATTAGACTGATTGGAGGAAACTTTGGGGAGTATTATCCACCTTTAGAAGCATTGAAAGAGTGGGACCTGCTAAAAACAAAGACAACCAAATTCTTGAACTAATTTTTCTGCAAGAAATTGTTCTGTTGTGGGGTTCCCATACAGTTTGTTACTATTCATTTCTACAGAAGCCTTCCATCTTCCTATTTTAGAACAAATTGTTATATCAGAAATTAGCCCCACTGTCAGCTAAGCATTAGATTGGCCTACGGTAGTTACAGGACTTAAAGTGGTCTCTGGCTAGCCTTAAAGCTATGTTTTTCCTTTAATTGATGTGGCTGCTGTGGTTCTAAACAATTCTGTCTCACACAGGTTAATCAATTGATTTTGCTTCTGTACAGGTTCCCATTGAAAGCTGTGAAGGTTATGCACACTGTCTCACTACGAACTGAAGCAACCATAGCAGATGGTGCGATGCCACCTAATCTTGGTCAAGTCTTCAAGGTTACCTAACAGATAAGATCTTATGTTTTCCATGCTGCATGGAGTTTTACATTTGTGTTTTGCATTTTGATCTCTTTCATTTTGATCATCAACCTGAATACTTACCAGAAGCTTCTTGTTTGCTGTAGAACCACATGAGCGAGATGTTTGCATACCATGCAACCATGATGTCCAACACGCTTGGAACCTCAATTGTTGTCTTCACTAGAACTGGTTTTATGGCTATATTACTAAGTCATTATCGACCTTCTGGCACTATATTTGCCTTCACAAATGAGTGAGTTCTGCATGTTCCCAAATACCAATTTTGTTATTATGCTACGTGCCTATGTTGCTTGCCTGAGGTAATAGTTTTTGGAGTAGTCTGCCTCATCACACCGTAGGCATGGATTGTGTACTTGTGATACATTTTTCTGCTTTATTTGTACTGGAAATAAGATATTGTGATCATCTCATTCTGTGTTGTCACTGAATGGCCGAGTAGCTTTAAATTAACTGCTAGCTTAGAAAAAGGGTTGGCATCTCTAAACCCAAAAAGACTAATGATCTAATAGTCACCAACTTCTCTGAATGTAGTGTTTTTCAAAAAGTTTTCTAATTAGATCACTTTGATAATCATGCAGGAAGAGGATACAACAGAGGTTGTCATTGTATCAAGGAGTGTGCCCCATATACATGGAGTTCTTGGATGATGCCGAAGAAACCTTTGCAAATGCGTTGGATTTATTGCAGGTGAGTTTTCATGTCCCACTTATCAGATTCTTTTAATTAACTAATGATTGAGATGCATTTATTGGTTCATCATTTTGTTCATAGGTTGACCTTAATCATGCTCAGGGTAATTCTTTAGAGGTATCAAGTTGGAAACTTTCCTCACAGAATAAAAATCATAAGGAAGAAATTTTAGTTAGTGTTCAAACGTTTTTACTCTGCACCTTTTTTGGGTTGACCTCGGAGAGTGATGATTATATGCTGCACACGGGGATATGTCATGGCGATAGATGCTATAAATTTGGAAATATAGTGATGCCAACTATTCATAAGCAACATTTCTCTGAAAAAAATGATAGATTCTTTTCACTGCTTTGTATCTCACAAAAATTTTATGTACAACCATTTGGCATCACTAATATGATCTTCATATGCAGAAACAGGGAATGGTGAAGGAAGGAGAAGAGGTAGCACTTGTTCAGAGTGGCAGACAACCCATCTGGCGGTTCCAGTCCACTCACAATATTCAGGTCCGCAAAGTATAGACAGGAAAAACACCTGCCCTTAATCTGAAACTGGTAAAGAGTAACATTATCAGTTCTTGGAGCACCGTCCTTGTTAGACATTATTTTAGATTGCTATGTTTTTATCCACGCTTACTTCCAGGTTTCCATCTGGTTTTATTCCTTTCTTTTGTTTTTCTATTAGTTTCTTATTGTTTTTGTTCAAAGTGATACATTAGTTTTGGTGTTTATTGTTAATGATGTGACTTATACAGAAGATTCATAGAATCTTAGACTCATGATGCTTCATAGTATAAATTTTGCAGTTGAATTAAAAAAGCTTATGCCAATATCAATCTGCAACTGTTAGCACAATTAGACTGTTGCATTGTTTATCAAAATGGAATAGAATTCGCTTACCAGAAGAAACTTTGACTGCTTGGTATTGGCTACAAGCTCAAAGATGTAGGTGGATTTTCTGGGTAATGTTTACACAGACCAATTCACTGATAAATCCAAGTTGTACATTCCCTTGTTCAGTTTTCCCCCCATTTTACCCATTCTCTTATTTTCTGATCAAGTAGATCTGTTTATTTGTGTGATTTAGATGTCTGAATTTTTCAAAGAAGTAATTCGACTGATGGGATTTGGAGGGGGTGGTACCTGTAATATTTCGGCTTGGAACTCATTTTGCATAGTGAAGGAAGATGGACTCTAGGGCTTCTGTTTTTACTTTCCCGTTGTGATTTTTAGCCCAGTACAAACTAAAGTAGTTCCTTCGTGACTTCAAGCCCGGTCCTATTAAATAAGTTCCATCTGACCCAGAATCGAGCATCTTGGAAAACACACATTGATTAATAGTGAGCCAGACACCTAGACGAAAGATTCCTCTAGTCTTGACTCGATGCCAAGACTCGAGAATCAAGCATACAACATTCCACCTATCTTTTATAATTACTTGACCACAAGTAACAAATCATGAAGTAACAGGCTTATCGAGATAGCTGGATACATTGACTTGGTACGAAGAAATGAACTCAACGGCCCATATTTATCTTTTGAAGAAAACCAACCAGACACACAATCCATGAAATGATAAATCTAACAAGCAACAATAATTATGAAATGATATGGATGCTTGTATACTTATCCAAGCACTTTCCTCGAAGCTAACAGGTTGCTTCATACGCTGGCTACAATGGAGGAACTATATCCATTCTGATCATCAAAAAACTTTGACCAAAGCATAACACCTCCATACTTTGCAGACCTCTTTATTTCAGGAATTACCTGGGAAGTTAACACATTTGGTGGAACATACCCGCTTCCCGCTGCAGCAGGAGCCGCTGGCAGACCCAAAAACAGTTTCCCTGACGTTAATGATGATTCCCATCTGTTCCATGAACTTACAAGATTCTCGGTATTACCTGAATTGTATTGGCATGGCGGATTGTTGTAAAACTGAACCCAAACATAGTCAAAAAGTCCTGTATTCAATGCACTGCCCAAAAATCCATCGGGAAATGGACATTGAGGAGCTCCTGACAAGTAAACTTTCTTTCCAGGCTTGCTATATGCTGATAGAAAACGAGCAAGATCATCCCAATGTTGTGTTGAACCATGCTCAATATCAAAATCTATGCCATCCAAAACAGCATCGCCTAAAGGCCGTGAACTTGAACTTCCACCCAGGAAATTGTTCCACAAATAATCTGCTACAGTTTTTGCATCATCTACAGAAGCCAGAGAATAACTGCCAATGCCGCCACCAAGAGAAAGCATTACCTTAATTCCTTGCTTCTGGCAACTTTTTATGGCATCGCTGACAATTCTGCAGCTACCGGTTGCCGGGTTGCAGTGACCTGCCAGGTTGAGTTCTGGGATTTGGCCATTGCCAAAATTGTTGAGGAATGCTATGTTGACATAGGAATATCTTCCCGTTGCACAAGTTGAAGTCAGGGTTCCCTCGTTGCCGTTTTGACCCCAGTAGATTGCGATGCCGCCGCCGTAAGAGGTTTTAATCAGTGATAGGATGAATAAGAAGGCGAGGAAAATTGGTGATGCTTGAGGGTTTCTCGCCATTTCTGCAATAATGCAAGCACCTTCCTTACTGGAATTTATATAGACTTCGGACAAAAATTAAGAAATTTTTTTTTAAAAAAAATAAGGACGACCGCGATTGGTGCGATGTTATTACCTGCACAATATAGAAATTATCTTCTAAAATGAGAATACGTGAATTTCGACATAAATGATTAAAAATCACCCGAGTCTCCTCAATTTCAAACGAAGCCTTAATTGGGTCAGAATTTATGGGCCAATTCTTCTACAAAAATGTTCATCCTTTTTCTGATGGGAGAGAACTGAAGTCCAACTTCCATTTTAGACAAGAATCATTCTCGTAGGACTGATGGGACTTCAATTTACTCGCCTTTGTCTTCATACTGTCCGTAAGTCACCAATAATCTCCACATGAGCAAACGCCATTTTGGAAATTATGAAACCGTTTAGCATCCCTGACACTGATATCACGTTCAACAATCTTAGATATGAGTTTAACTGCAACATGGCAATCTCCACAGATACGGAGGTTCTTGGTAACCCTGATTGGTGTTCGCGGCTTAGTATTCAAAATGCCAAATACAATGGCTAACTTCTCGCTGTGCACAGCCAGATGGAATTCTTTATCTTCTTCCTCCACGTCATGAAGCGCAGAATCAGTCTCGGGAATATAACCCATCTCTTTCATCTTCCCTACTAATACATCCAACTCCTCGTAGATTTTCTTGGACTGTGCATAAGATTGGTCACCAGCAAGAAAGGTGTAAACTTGATCATTGATCTCAACATTGCTAGCGCCAGGTGTTTTCTTGATTCCCTTGCCCTTCATGATTGATCTGACAATTATTACGTCTTCCCATCTACCAGCTTTTGCATAAATATTGGATAACAAGACATAATAACCTGAGTGCTTAGGAGCCAAATGAAAAAGATTATCAGCAGCAAAAAGACCAATAGCCATGTTAGAGTATACATGACAAGCGCCCAACAGAGAACCCCAAACTCTTTCATTAGGCTCCATTGGCATCTGTCTAATTAAACTACATGCCTCTTCTACTCTCCCTGATCTTCCTAAGAGATCCACAAAACAAGCGAAGTGTTCTATCCTGGGAGTTATGTTATACTGCTCTGTCATTAGCTTAAAGTAATAGCGGCCCTCCTCTAACAACCCGGCATGGCTGCAAGCTGAGAGAACTGAAACAAAGGCAATGGAATCTGGACATAGACCTGAAATTAGCATTTTTGCAAAAAGTGCAACAGCATCAGAACCTTGCCCGTTTGTTCCATAAGCGGAGATCATAGAAGTCCATGACACAACATCACGAAATTTCATTTGCTCAAAAACTGCTCTAGCCTTGGTTAAACTTCCGCACTTTGCATACATGTCAATTAATGCATTCTCCAACAGCAAATTTGGCTGAAGTTTCTTTCTCTTGACATATTGATGAATCTGGCTTCCTAACCGCAAAGCTGAAATATCCCCACAAGATGGAAGAACAGTAGCAACAGAGATTGCATCAGGTTCAATCCCGTTCACATCCATCTGTGTGTACAAATCAACTGCTTCAGCATGCAGTGAATTATTTGCATACACTGCAATCATCACATTCCAAGATACTAAATTCTTTTTAGACAATTTTAAGAACATATCCTTGACATACAAAACATTTTCGGAGGATGTATTAGTCACAGCCGGCAATAGACTAGCCATAGTATTAGCATCCGGTTTTAGTCTTAATGAATCCATTTCTCTACAAACCTCCAATGCATCATCAAACCTCCCATTTTGTGTATACCCTGTAACCATTGAATTCCATGAAACCACATCTTTACGTGGCATCTCATCAAGAAATCGCCGAGCCTCTGTCAGACAACCACATTTGCTATACATGGCAACCAACCCATTTCCAATAAATAGATTAAAATCAAGCCCAACTTTCACAACAGCACAATGAATTTGGAAACCCACCCGCAAATTATTTGACCCGGAACATGCTTTTAAGACACATGGGTACGTATAATGGTCAGGATCAAATCCATGTCTAGACATGGTTTTGTAAACGAGAAGAGCATCATAATACAAATGGCTATTCAAAAAACTTCTAATCAAGACGTTGAAGAAAACAACATTCTTTTCGGTAATTTCATCGAATATGTGGCGTGTAACACCTGTTTGTCCGTGAGCAGCGTTCGCTCTCATCAGTTTAAGGCCAAGTGATGAGTTTGAGTGAAGATTCCCGTGAATAATTATTTTGGCATGGAGTTTTTTCAATGTTTTGATATCTGGGTATCGGTCCAATACATCAACCCATAAGTCTTCAGTGAGAATTGTGTTTTGGATTGATGAAGCTAGGACTTGCAGTTGTTTAGCAGTTGAGAAGTGGCGGGAAAGTGAAGTAATGGATTTCATAAATGAGAACATTATACTTTGGAGATGAGAATTATGGCTCTGTCAACAACATACGCTAACATTCGTGTGTTAGTGTATTCATTTAGAACATACGCTAACAAAGTTCAACGCCCGCGATCTCTTCCAATGATGCCTTCCCCTTTGGTTTGATTGGCTAACATTCGTTTAGAAGATGTTACTTGTAATCCGTTATTCATATAACAATCAAATTAAAGCCCCAACCCAAACCCATGAGTTAACACAATCGCTTGTTAAAAAATTCGGTGAATGGCTAATATTGTTGGATTGGATGAAGCCTATACAAAATTACTGACAAATAAAGGAAAAGAAACATAGGATCAAATATTAAGAAGAAAAACCCGACGCAGAGTGAATAATACAAGTTTCTCTTCGTATAGATCATAACGTTGTGAATTCTGAAATACACAAAGAATTGAGCAGAAGATAAGTCGAGTTCAAAAGTATTAGTGTCAACTCGTGTCAACTCTAATGATGGAGTTAAGGCTTTAGTTGAGCTCGCGATGTACACTTGCACATGAAGGGCAGTCAGTTCTTATTCTGTCTTTATTCATTTCACTAATGGTTTCGTATGAATGTCAATCATCAGGGCAACTTTGCACTACCGGTCATCTTGAAACAATGCCTTAGAAACAGAGCCGGACAAGCCAGACCCAGAATCTTGGACTTCGTCATCGGTACTATATCCTTGTGAGCAAGAACGTTTGTTTCCTGTCATTGGCGTTTCACATACCTTGTCATTGGTTGATCTCTTACGGTCCTTTCTTCTTGAAAGCTTCCAATTTGACTTCGGTTTCATCGTCTTTGGCTGCTTTGGGGCCCAAACTCTCTGTAAATCTGGACCCCAACTTGTGAAAGATGCAAATCTTCTAGCCCTTTCTCTTCTCTCTCGAGCTTCCATTACTTTGCGAGCCTGCTCCTCCCTTTTAGACCGAGGGCTCTCATTATCATATTCCTGTGGCCAGTTGGACTCGTCTTCGATTGAGACAGATTCATTTACTCTATATTCACCAATCTCATCTTTCTGTTGCTTACCCCTCCAGGATTGATTACTATCCTCACTATTGAGTAAGTGAATAGAAGATTCATCCTCATCTTCAAACAGTAACAAGTCCATTTTGGAATAGATTCTATGTACCACATTTCCAAGAGTTTCACTATACCTGAAATTATGCACATTGAAACATTTGTCAGTGTATTTGCTTGGTCTGCCTTGTCTAGGCAATAATGGGACGATCACACATTTACTTTTAAAAACAAAACAATGTAACTAATAGTCATTTTGAAATTGCTGCATATAAAATGTGGACAATGTTTACTCTCCACACAATTCTAGGATGGTGTTGAAGATTGAAGTAATGTATGATGTCATTCAAAAAAGATGCTAAAAATACTGATAACCAGTCTACATATGCCAAGCAAAACCTTTATAGTGATGAATGAAGGCGGGTTGGCCTCCCTCAACTTCTGTGGCCATTTTAAGAGTGCAAACATAATTAGTCTCAGAAGAAAAAGACTCTTTTAGCTTTGATGTACGTAAATACACATACCTACTTTTAATGATCTTCCGCACATAATTATCAAGGCTCCAATCACCGAAGAAGCCACCCTCCAGATGGCACTGAATGGCCTCTAAAAGCAAGCAAATTTGCTTCAGGAATTTCTGCTTTATAGGCTCCACAATTCTTGCTCCAACCTCCGACTGTAACATCTCCATGCGAAACAAAATTTGCAATTCATATCTTGTAGTCGTTAAGGAAAAAGCTGCAGTGGTTGGATCCTTGCAAGATCAAACTATAGATAAATAAAAGAGCAACCACAGTAATCAGATAAACACATAATCTAGCATACTACCCATATAAAAAAAGATGCACAAAAAGGATACTCTTTAACTATATTTTCTGATGCAAATCCAGTAGGAGACAGTTTAGATGCCTGAATGGATGGATCATTGCTTTTGTACATAGCAATTGAGTCCTTAGGATCCTTGAGTAAAAGCTTTGTTAGCTCCACAGCAACTCTGCTGGCACAAGCATCATCAGATTTTACCTCGGGCATTTGATTCTCTGAAGTGTTTTCAGTTTTACACTTTTGATATAACCAATAAATAGATGAGTTCACAAGGCGCTCCGCCAAAGTCCCCAAGTCCACTCCTTCAGATTCAAGTCCTTGTTGTATTTTCTCGGGAAGATTGCTGAAGAAACTTTCAGAAGTTTCTGAGCAGACATCAAGGGCAGCATCATCCTGTATTCTAGAAACACCAGTCAAAGATTCGTCTCCCACTGAAGCAGATGAAAGAATTGGCCTTTCACTTTCTTGTGGCAACTCAGCCAGTCTATTCTCTATTTTTTTTGGCATGTTCTCGAGTGGCTTGGATTTCTCCAACAAGCAGCAACTGCTAGATCTCTCAATCTGTTTCATCCAACACTTCAAAAATTTCAACTTCTTTGAGTTATTACATTCCCTGGCAAAGTAAACTTCTTCCAAATCTATCACAGTGTTCTTGGAGGCTGCCTTACAGTAAGCATTCCACGTGAGATCTTGAAGCAAATGTAAATCCCTTTTACCCTTTTTTCTTTTAACTTCCATAGCTGCAGCATATGGACTGGATTTGCAATTATTGATCTCCATTTTCTTACCTAATGGAGCTAGACTCCCTCCACCAAATTCATGAACCATGCTATTTGCATAGAACTCGTCATCAGTAATAGACAAGAGAGCTGAAAACACTGTGAAAGGCCTGAGGATTCCAATGTGTGAATTGCCATTGCCATCTAAGAAAGATACCAAAGCCCAGTAACCTTTCCTGTAAAGCAAACTCAAGAAAATTTGCCAAATGGGAATTCCTTTCCTCTTCACAAACTCTCCCATATCTCTAGCTAGAATTTTGAGAACCCTAAATGCAAAAAAGTCACTATACTTCTCCTTTTCATCTCTATCAGATTCTACGAAATTCTCACATACAAGAACTGGATCAGATAAATGACCCTTAAATTTTAGACCTTTCTCTTCTCTATACACTGCCTTAACATGCAGTTTAATGATTCCATTGCCAAATTGTCCCCAAAGTCTATTATTCCGCTGATGACCCCCTATTAGTGAATTCATAAACTCCAAGGGAATCATATCATCATTGCCTTTAATCCTTGGAAACGTCTCCATATTGACCAATTTAATATCAGAACACTTGCATTCTAAAGGTTTCCCACTAGCATCTGATATCTCAAGACTTAATTGAGCATGAATTGCTTTACAATGATCATTATTGCTACTAAACAAAAATGATGAAACCCCAATTCTTGGATAAATCAACCCAAAATGAACAAGGGCAGAACCCAAAACAACTGAATCACTAGAGCAAAACCCCCAACCAAAATCCCTGATCCCACTCTGAAGAAACTCATATTTGGCTTCAAATTCATCAGTATCACTAGACTTCAACTCACACTTAACATCAACCCAACTAAAATGAATATCCCTACAACAGAACGCATCGTTTACACTCTCAAACAACGCTCGAAACTTATTACTAAACAATCTCGCGTTTTTCAAACACTCATCATTTACATCAACATCCAAGAACTCATTCAAAAATTTCAGAGACTCGATAATTGCCGAGAACAAAATTACCAAATTCGACCTTATACGAGCAGACCCCTTAGCAGCACTACAATTATTAAAAATCTTATAATCTGTAACCGAATCACAACAAATCACCGGGTCCCATGCGTAGTCATGAACGAGCTGACGCATCGACGCAGCAACATTTGAACCCCGCGGCAAAAATGACGATATTTTGGAACAGTGATCTCCGAGAGAAGGATTGAGAAGGAAAGATTGAAGGGATTGGAGGGTGTGCTCGGGGCGGTCAAAGGAAAGAGAAAGGGAAGGAAAGGAGAGCTTTGACGAGGAAAGAAGTGGGGACAGAGAGGAAAAGAAAGGCTTGAAAGAGAAGAGAGAGGACAGAAGAGGAGGGAAAGAAAGTAGGGTTTTTGCTGAGGCTAAAAGAGCGGTTAGGTATGGTTCTGGGTCTTGGAGATGAAGGAGAGGATTCAGGTCGATTAACAGGACTATACGCTGCGTTTTGGAGTAGTCCGTGATTGAGTCGTCTATGGTGGGCATTGAGAAGATGAAGAGAGAGAGAGGCGGGTTTTTTTTTGGCAGTGGGTTTGTGTTTAGATCTGAGTTCTGATGAAGAAAGGTCGAGTTTGCAGAGAAGGAGACTTGAGAGAAGGGATTTGGAACTGAACGGTGGCGTTTAGGCCGAAAGAAGAACGAACTTGAGAGACTGGGTGCGACTGCCTTTGGCGGGCAGGAAATGGCGGCACATGCAGTCCTGAAACCTTTTTCGTTTAAAATGAGCCTATCAAGCGTCGTCGTTTCATGCATCACTTTGTTCCCATCTAAACATTTCACCCCTTGCACGTTGGAAATTCATGTTTCTGTAGTTATATACATCTACCTAAAATACACCCACAACAACAATGGTAGCTCTGATAGAAGGTCTACAAAAACTGGCTGAAACTTTTAAAATTTTGTTCAAAATTGAAACTTACATTTAAAAATAATGGTACATTGCTGTTTATTTTTTAATTCAATATGAGATCCGACCCAAAACTCATTTCAAACTCGGTATCATGCATTTGGATCATGCATAGAATACTTATTCATATATTATCAGAAACACAGAGCCCTTGTGATAAAATTTCATTCTGGTTTAGGAAGAAGATAAACAATTGACATATAGAATAAAAACTATGCTTCTACATAAAGAGTTATTGATTATGGTCCTCCAAGAATGGCATTCTCAATATCTTCTCTACTCAATGCATAGCTGAATTTCCTCTCCACATCTTTTTCAAGATTCCCTGGTCCATTCTTCAGGTACCTGCATCACAAGATATGATCATCTTACCATAATGTTCGTCGTTACTGTCAACAGAGATTGTGTGAAGATTGTGGGAAGCTTGTGTGATAAGGAAACTGCTGAAGCATGTGGTTAAGCAAATTTATAGATCTTTTGCATGCTCGAGTACTAATGGGCTCAATCCAAGTATGGATGACTTTGTTCAGAGGTGACACTTGACGCGGATTGAGTTATCAAATGAAAACCATGGATAAGCATTCTTGAGTACAATGATCATAGACTGGCGGCAGAGAAACTCTAAAAAAGGCTAAAATTAAGAGAGAAGGCTACAAAGATTAAGGGAAAAGGGTTGAGACAAAATATAACAACCAACAAAATCAAAATTTATGGACTGTTTGAATTGAGAAATCATCCTTTCCAAGAAACAGGCATGACTTTGACTACCTATTTGAAGCAATCAAAGAATAAATCAATAAGTTGTAACTCAGGAGCCAGGCTGCATTGTTGCACTATAGTACGCCAGGATGAGAGTAATCATTGGTACTTGATGGGCGCCACCAAACTTCCTTAATTAACTCTTTGATGTCCTTGATCAATGCTACCTCAGACATTCACAATTGCCACTCACTGCTAATCAGTAGTTTTTCTTTACTCAACACTCGTCCATTTTGACATGTTTACTGAAATTAAGATTCCTTTAGGACTGCCTTTTATAATCACTCAATTTTTTCATCGGTATGAAGCAAATAGTAGAATGCTAGAATTTGTCTCAACTACACCATGAATATCCTCAATGAACTTTATCTATTGAACATCAACTCTCTAGACAATACCCACTTCAATCTCCACACTCACAAAATTAATGACCCAAAGAATGAAATTGGCCATTATTGAGGCATCATTTCACTAATTCTCATTGTCAGCCTTATTTCAAAAGCCCTTTTGATATTGAATCTTTCAAGCATAGTTGCAGCAGTTCAGATTTTATCATGAATAATATATCAAGTCACAAAGATTTTAACTATCTCGCCACTGCACAAGAGCAAGACCCAGATATAAAATCGCTAAACCAATGCTCTAAACCTCAAAATAATCATGTCTAGACCAAAAATAATAACACAAACATATTTTAACAGTAATGGGCACACTAACAAAATCCCAGATGCATAAAGACAATAAATAACCAGAAGCCCCAAAAATTTACCTTATACAAAGATCAGTGACATCAAGCGACAGCTGAGCGTGCCAATCAGGTTTTTCAACCAGCCAAACAGCTCGGTCATCTTCGCTCTGATAAAACCCTAAATTTCTCAGCCAAGCCTCAATGCAAGGCAAGCTGTGAGAGTACAAAGGCTTGTTCTTATCAGGGAGTCTCTTGAGCCACTCGTCTTCCGTGGACGACAGCTCTTCTTCTGCTTCAAATGATTTCGAGAAAACCAAAGTTAGGATTTTTCTTGGCGGGTTAGAGATGGGGTGAATACATGGAAGAGATTTGGAGAAAAAAGGAGCGGATAGTGCGGAAAAGTGAGAGAACTTTGGAGCAATAGAGGGTGTTGAAGATAATAAGATATCTGGCTTCATAAATTTAGAAACAGAATTTGCAGACATGTTTAATGTTTTACGATGTTTTGAATCTTCTGTACATGGAAAAAGAAACTGAAGATGAGATTGCTTAGAGATTGACAAGCCCAACTGGTTTGAACTTTCGAAGAGCTAAACTCTGAGACCCATTATCCTGTTTCTAAGTTGATGTGGAAGCGTGGAACCAATCGCATTTTTTTCAAAAAAAAATTAAATTTAAGTTTATAATAAACTAAAAATTTTACCCTTATTTTTATTTTTAATTAAATATTAACACATAATAAAATAAATAATAAATAATTTAAATTAAATTTTAAATAAAAATTTTCAATTAATTTTATACGTTATAATATAAATTAAAAAATTTAAAATATAATTTAAATTATTTATTATCAAAATATTAATTAAGGATAAAAATTATTAGAAGATGATTTTAATTTCTTTATAATTCTTATTTAAAAATTTATAAGAAAATTTGATTATAAATGCTAACAAAAATATTTTCATAATTTTTATTTATTTATAAATTATTTTTTAGATTATATTTTAATAAAATTTATAAATTAATTTTATATTTTATAATATAAATTAAAAATTTTAAAATATAATTTAAACTATTTATTATTAATTATGTTACGTGTTAAGAATATTAGAGATAATCTTAATCTCTTTATAATTTTTTTTGACAAATTTAGTAGAAAAATCGATTTTAAATACTAAACAAAAATATTTTCATAATTTTTATATTACTTTAATAATTTTTACTTATTTATGAATTATTTTTTAAATTATATTTTAATAAAATTTATAAATTAATTTTAAAATATTTTATTATAAAAATTAAAAATTTTAAAATATAATTTAAACTATTTATTATTAATTATGTCATGTGTTTTAGAATGTTTAGAGATATTTTAATCTTTTTATAATTTTTTTGAAAAAAATTTAGTAAAAAAAATCGATTCTAAATACTAATAAAAAATATTTTCGTAATTTTTAAATTGTTTGATAATATTTATTTATTTAACTATGAACCGTTCTTTAAATTATTGTTTGGCATTAAATTCAAAGTTTTCTCTTTCTAAAAGGTAATATTAATTTGTATTATCAAGAATAATACAAATAATTAGTTATTAATATTAGAATTTTTTGCAAGCTAATTACTGCTTGATCATGTTGCAAGCTTGCCAATTCTTCAATTAGTTGTGAGAAACACAAAACTTGAAGATAATTATTTAGAAAAATACGATTAAAAATTTTTATAATTTTTTTATTTTTAATTTTTAGTATGATGTTGATATATAATAAAATTAATAATCAATTGTTGAGATTATTTTTTAAAAAAAATTAAAATGGAAGGAGGATGAGAGAGTGTTTGTTGGAGAAATGGTGGCTGGCTCTTTGGATCAACCAGACAGAAGGAGAGAGCTGTGGGAATCATCCTGAAAAATGTGCTCTACAAAACCCATTTGCTTCTGCAAATAGTAAGGGAGCATGAGAGTTCAAGTACAGATAACAATACCTAATGAAGGAGCAAACAGTTGATACTCTTCCTCTCAAGCTCCCTAGTCCAGCAATGTTACTGTGACATTACACTGGTTACTTGCATCCTACTGGCATTTCTATTTTCTCTTGATTTCTGTCAAAGAAAGCAGAAGAAAATTCCGGGTACTACCAAAGAAATAATTTGTTAGCTTGTTCAGTGTGATCCTGCAGAGTGGCAAGGAGACTGGTGTTCATTAACCAGTAGAACAAACAGCGAACCTTCCCTCTTCGTTAACTTCATCGGTTCATCATACTCCACAAGTTTACCTGAAACAAGGGAAAGGGTCAAAGAAATCGTAATGGTAAAAGGCAAACGCTAGAACGAAGAATATGCAGGGCACATAGAAATCTAGCTGAGAGTTACTGAATCATATTTAGATGAAGCTGAAAGGAAGGAAAACGGCACTCACCATCGCTAAGGGCAATTACGGTCGGAATCCTGTGAGCCACTGCGATAACAGTGCTATAAGAAAACTCTGTGCGAATAATTTTCTGGAGAATCAATGTTCAGTTGCATTGTCAGTTGATGAAGTCGCTTCATCAAGAACCCATATTCGGTTTCTCCTTAAAAAAGCACGTCCCATACAGAACAGCTGTCTTTGTCCCATTTTCCAGTTTCATACATCTTCCACGACTGGAAATTTTCAAGAACCTTCCAAAATGCAGAGGAAATAATAAGCATGCAGAATCAAACAGAAAAACTGCTGATAGATCCTAAAGAGCAACCACATCCTAAAAGGTAATAACTTTACCTCCCATATTTCCTGGTCTGTATGTTGAGACAAGGGATACAAATTATATCTGACAGTTCCACTAAAAAGAGTAGGATCTTACTGTGTTATTGCAAAAACGCGACCTCAGATCATGAAGACCAACCTTAGAGATGCCAATACCGTCTACTATAAGCCTCCCACCGGCTGGTTCCACCCAACGGAATAGAGCACCAATTGGAGTGTTTTTTCCACTGCCAGTTCGACCAACAGTACCGATTTCATGCCCTCCTTCAAATGTGCAACTGATACCCCGAAGAACGAGCGGTGCATCTATTAGTTTAGTCTTTCGACAGGTACGATATTATTTGCTGGAGTACACTGGCTTTGAATTGACATAACCAGTGGCATATTTAGTGAAAGACATACGAAAGTGCCATTCCGATAAATCCTACCGAACACCAGAAGTAATAATAATGAGGTAAGTAACATGATATTATTTGAAGAATTTATCAAAATCATTTCATGATTCTAATTCATATCAGCAAGAGATTCATGAAGCAGGAATGACTCTCCAATGAAATTAATTTTACTCACCAGGGTTGAAAGTTGCAGGAGGAAAACCATGCAGAGTGCTGCAAAGGCATCAGCAGCTGCGCCGAGTGTTTCAAACGGTTGAATCAGCCCCTCATTTGCAGCCCCTCATTTGCTGCAAAGTTGTGGAAGAAATGACTTGCATTGGTATCAATGAGGTCAAGGTTCTTAGCCAAAAACCCCTCCTCCTCTTCAAAAGCCCTCATTGTCATTGCTTCTGCTGTAGACTCGGCTGGATGATTTGCCCCGTTCATCCGCATAAATTCTTTGGCAGAAGCAAAATAGCATCTCTGTGGAAAAAAAAATTCCTGACGTTACCATCCTCACATCAAATTCCGAAGCATGCAAAAGGCAAAGTTGGCATTTCGGGTTCAACCATATTCGAAGCATAGCTGTCAAAAATGGTGGTTATTTACACGGAAGACCGAAAAAAACTGCCCCTTCACATTCATGGAAAAAGCAACCTTGCATAATATTAGCTGCAAGTGGATTGCCACTTAAACTGACTGGTATGTAAACAAGTAGGACTTGCCAGGTGACCATAGCGACTTCTCCAACATTACTATAGGCATTTGTGGTGGTCCCAACAGCAAAGATTAAACTGAATGGAACATCAAGATGGAGCACTCAGATCAGAAGCAACCTAGGTGAGAAAGGCTAGCCAACGAGAAGAACAAAAGGCCCTTTATCTGACCCAGATACTATATGTATGGCTTAACCCCGTGCCTCCTGTTTCTCCTTCTTCTTGTTTGGTCAGCTGATCACCTTTCGATACTTTAAATTGTTTCTCCGCGTGATCTCCTTAGCGCGCACTCCACTTTTCTAGGAAGTAGTAACCTCAGCAAGTCTCTCAGAACCAGCAGTTTCTGTGTCATGCAGTGACAAGGTCCATAAATTCTTTGCTTGATACCAATAATTGAGGCTGTATTAGCATCCAAAACACTAAATGCACCGTCCAAGAGATACATATGTGTATATATATATGTATCTCCTCAATGTTTGATTCAACATGAATTGTACCCCTCCTTATTAAGACAGTAGCAAGCTGACTTCGATGCTTCTGACGACCTCTCAAATTAACCCCTCTTTCATCTACTTCAGCATGATCACCAATTCACAAAAGGAACCACCTCAAGGTGCATTACCAGTGAACATCTCTCAAGTGTTTCTTGACATTGATGTCCATGCATTGGAGACCCCAATAGAATATTCGTCTGGATCCAAGCTGTTTGAGAGACACATGCAAACACAAGGATAGTATAATTGGGCCTGCAAGAAGCCCGTCCTGATGGGATTACTTAATTTGGAATCCGGTAGTTAGCTTTTCTTACTAAGTTTGTAGGTTAATCATTTCTAATTACAGCAGACAAAGCTTTGGTTTCCTTAACAATCCAATAACGTTCATACTCGGCTAAATGTTTGACGAAAGAGAGAGTTTTAAGCGTAATAGTAAAAGAATTATTTAATTAATTAAAAATATTTATTTATTAATTATGAATAAAAAATTTTTAAAATAAATTTTATTAAATTTTTTATATTTGTTAATTAAATAATTCTACGTAGTAGCAAGACTTTCTCGTAATTTTAACAACCAAATTTTATGTTCGTTGCAGGGGGAAGTGACACTGATTTCTGAACTCCCACCAACTCAGAAACGAACTCCCCTGTACACGAAGCTTTTACTCTTCATCAATCAAATCGAAAAATGGATCTCATTTACATAGTCTGAACAACAAACCCGCGTAGAAGATCTGCCAAAAACATTATAAATCTACTTTTCTTGGATCCGTAAACCAAAAAAAAAGCGAAAAAAGTAGGGGAGAAGATTCAGTTTTCAGAGGAGAAACGAAAATGCAGAGCAGGAGATCCAGCAACAGGCTATCGAGCATGGTGGTTAGAACCCGGATATCATCTCTGTTACTTTCCATGTTTGCTGCCTTTTCTTCCATCTACGTCGCTGGCCGGTTAGTTTTATCCGATTCTGTTCAGGATGTTGCGTTTGATTCACTGTAAAGAGAATTTTTTAGGTAAAATAGGAAATTTTTAATGTTTAAGTAGCTAAAAATGTTTGTTTTATGAGGTGGCAACAGGTTGTGGCAGGATTCACAGAACAGAGTTCATTTGATTAAAGAGCTTGATAGAATCACTAGTCAGGTGAGTGAGTTTCAATTTTTCTGATCTTTTTCTCTGTGATTTTATATAGAATGTCGTCACTTTCTATAATAAATTTGAATTTCATTGGTTATTTATGTATATCATATGAATATTAACTGTTTAACTGAATGTTTAGGGGCAATCTGCTATATCAGTGGATGATACATTGAAAATCGTAGCTTGCAGGTTAGTATAATATTTGTCTTTTTATTTTGTCCTAATAAAAAAATCCTATAATGTAATTTAAAATGATTATTGTCAGTTGTCAACATGGTTTTTATTGTAACAATGGGAAGTTTCTTTCATTGCCACAATTCTGATGGTATGTATCATTGTGGTAATTAATATGTTGTTAGGGAGCAGCGAAAGAGGTTATCAGAACTTGAGATGCAGTTAGCTGCAGCTGGACAAGAGGGTTTCCATTCAAAGGGCTCGATAGAGACCAATGATAAGAAATCAAAGACAAGACCACGCGTTGTGGTAGGGATACTAACGACGTTTGGCCGCAGAAACAATAGAGATGCAATTCGTAAAGCATGGATGGGAAATGGTAATCTTATGGTTCTTTTTGTTTCCTTGCTTTATTTCTCTGATTGATGAGATTTCTACTGCTTGGATTCATTCACCTTTACATGTTGTATTGCCCATGTTTAATTTTTTGCATTTGGACTTTCTTTTTTTTTGCCAAAATTCTTTTTCATGAGTCTATTTCCGATGGGAAGAATTCCTCTAAACTGAGTCTCGTTGTGATTGCCTTTTGAACCCATTTCTTTTCCTTTGTAGGTGCAGCTATGAAGAAAATGGAGAATGAGAAGGGCATGATTGCCAGATTTGTAATCGGAAGAAGGTTTTAGTACCATTAAATTTCTTACTGTTATTGTAGTTTTTTGTTCTATGGTGTAGGTGAAATCAGGATAATGGTTAGCTAGAAGTCTTTGTACTGATGACATTTTCTTGAGCAGTGCTAATCGTAGGGACAGTCTGGACAAAGATATTGACAGCGAAAATAAGCAGACAAATGACTTCTTAATTCTTGTATGTTTCAATGGCTCACTAATTTACCATTTTTCCTGGATTTTAAAAATATAACATATATTTAACAAACTTCTGGATCAAGTAGTCTAGGTAAATGCAATGCTTACAACTGTGAAATCCCTTTGCAGGGTGTTTTTCTTTTCCAATATTCAATCATCATAGGCCTAAAATGTATAACCTTGAATTATCTGATTGTTTAAACTCCTCTTTTGACAGGATGACCACATTGAGGCGCCTGAGGAATTCCCGAAGAAGTCTAAATTGTTCTTTGCTTATGCTGCGGATAAATGGGATGCTGAGTTTTATGCTAAAGTCAATGATAATATTTATGTTAATATTGGTTAGTATCTTCCCGATTGAAGTAATAAATAAACTACCAACTGCCTTCTAATGGTGCTTTATGTCAATTCGGACAATCTAATTTAAAATCTAGAGATGAACTCATATTGAATTTTCCATGCTTAGCCAGTGTGGCTACTGTCAATGAACCCTAGTGTTTGTAAAAACAGAGTATAATTCTGACATACTGTCCAGATGTTCCTCTTTCCCAGCGCTCTGGAAAGCAAAGGATTAATAACATTACTGTTCTTTCCATGTTAATCCTACTTGCATTTTACAGTTTAGCAAGAAGCCAGGAAGTTGTTTTCTTTATTCATAGCAATCTTGTTACGGTTTGTAATCAATTCTTTGTTCAATGATGTATGCCTACCTGCTTATCCTTATTTTTTTTCCACAGATGGCTTGGGAGCTACCCTTGCAACTCATTTGGACAATCCTCGCGTTTATATTGGGTGTATGAAATCTGGCCAGGTGTTCTCTGAACCGTGAGTTTGGCTTAAAATTCTAGTTGAAAGACAATTTCTTTCGAAGATAAAGAGTGGCAAATGAATTTGAATATTATTTATTCCCATGTTTTTACTTTGTTAGAGGTCATAAATGGTATGAGCCAGATTGGTGGAAGTTTGGGGATAAGAAAATGTAAGTGAAACTGCAGACAGTTCATATTTTAGTTAATTGTATTGGCATGTTTATGCATCTGCAGTAAATGGCATGTTTGGTGCATGTTTTCTCTACACATGGAACATAAGTTTCTTGCATCCAACAGATACTTTCGCCATGCATCGGGTGACATGTTTGTCATATCACGAGCTTTGGCTAAATTCGTGTCTATAAATAGGTTAGTTCTTTATTCTTCTGGTTCATGAGCTTTGTCACCTACGATGATTATACGAAGCAAGGATTGATTTCTGACTTATTGTGTATGCAGATCCGTACTTTGCACCTACTCCCACGACGATATTAGTGTTGGGTCCTGGTTTCTTGGGCTTGAGGTCAAATATCTCAACGAAGCAAAGTTTTGCTGCTCGTCCTGGTCATCAGGTATCTCTTCTCTCACACACATACGCCCCAAGTTGTCAGTATGTAGTCGATCTTGAACGTATTAGCTTGAAGGTTTCCTCTATTCTTCTTGTCTTCTTTACCTATTCTTTTCATTGATGCTGGATGAACGAACTTGAAAATGATCAACGTTGGATTTACTTCAAAAGTTAGCCACCTGAAGACAGTGTGTCTGCTATAGTTAGTAATGGCCAAGTTTTAGGATGATAGACACTTCAGAATGAAAATCTTTCTTCACTTTATTTCGGAAGGGTATTGAATGTGTACTCTTGTGTTTCAGGAGCTATTTGTGCAGGCGTTTAATTCCATCCCGTTTGGCTTCAGCAACCTCATGCAAATGTAGACCTATTATCGATGCAGTTTTGAGAGAAGAGGTGATTTTTAACTCTTTTACATGAGAAGAGGTGATTTTTAACTCTTTTACATGATTGCAGTCTGCTTGATAAAGAAAATACTCATCTTCCAAAGTTGGCTTTAGGCATCTCGCCTATTTGATTGATTGATGTCGGATTATTCATCATCTGAAAGACACTTGATGTGGGAGACAAAAAGGAACCATACCGTCACCGGGTAACTAGAAACAGGTAGATAATTTAGTAGCATTATAGGCATTGTTTTCAGTAACACTGCGTATCATATGATGTCGGATTATTATTCTTTCATGAGTGAAATAATACAGTTTATTTAATAGCCAGCTAATATTAGCTTAGCAGTTGTATCATACTCATACCTAAATTGAAAAAAATGGTACCTCTAGTCAAGCCTGCATACACCCATTTAAATGGAGAGAATGAATATTCCTATTTTGTTTTGAGATGCAGTTATTATAACTCCACAGTCTTCATGATACAAACCAAACCAACTTATTAACATTATTGACCATCTGGTAGTCATCTATGTTTTGAACAGTATAACGGGAGCAAGTGTTTATTGAGTAGACTAACCTGATAAATGATACTCATGCCTTGTGCTTATTCTCCACATGAGATTCTGGCACCAAGCAACCCAATTGATGCTAGCAACTGAGTAAAAGCAGGCATTATAGACAAATAGATGCGTTGATGAAAAAAATATTTCGAGTCTATACATTATGAAAGAGACATAAAATGACGGACCCTAATACAGGGAACTCAAAAATGCTGGTTACTTGTACAATCAGAATAAAACTCGATTTGATAAAGCAAAACACACAATCATTTGATATACTAACATCACTCTAGTACTCAGTACATATTACATACAACTATATTTTTTTGTGTTCTTAGGCTGAACTACTAAGAAGATGTGCCAATGCCTTATCTGTGTCGTTGTCATGCATGAGTAACACCTCAGCCACATTGCTTGATGTAAATCCCATTTCTCGAAGGACGTTGTAACCATTGGCGAATTCATGAACCTGAAGGACCAAAATAAAGGCAACATTTAGTTGAACAACTTTAGAAATCAAAATAAGATGACAACTAGATTATGCCAACTGGTATACATGTAGGAAACAACAGAGCTTGCACAAACTAGGTTGGCAAGTACAAAGAGAAAATTTCTTTCCCCAGACATTCTGAGCACCCATAATATGAATCCTAGCATGACAAAAACATTTCCTATGAACAGAATACCCAATGTGGAAATGAACTTAATGAATAACCTTTCTTTCTTTCATGTTTCATATCGGACAGACCTCCTAGCCATCAGTCGTAAACAAACTTAATGAATTTGGAAAACCATGCAAAAGATAGAACCCATGAAACTGTAAAGGATGAGAGAGTTGGATCATAGACAAGTTCTCATTATGTACTAAAGGTATCGATGAGATTGGTGACTATACAAATATAATTATAATATTAATTTGTCTATAATGCAGAAAAAGACTAATATTCATGTAGGTACTGCCAATTCAAGCCTGAATGTCCTTTAATCAGTCAGGACAAGTTTTAAGTCACTAATATTGTGATGAAAAACCTCAAGCCCCCAGCACACAGTAATTACAATGATGTTTAGCATGCCCACCATAAGCTCAAGAAAATACCTTGGTTGGATTGTCTCCATAGTTTGCAACTGCAATGTGAACAGCTTCCCGGTTAAGTCCTGATGCAATGTATCTGTTCACCATGGGATCTGAAGCTGAACCCTGCATTGACATTGATATCAACCCTAACATTTGAAATGCGATTTTCAGGAGAAGAAAATGCTAAAGAATATTATGTTTCCAAAAGAAACAAACCAATCAAAATCTATACTATTTCAATAGCCTGCCAGCACATATTACTGCAAATAATAGTCTGCATGCTAATGACAATATATATATATCCAAATCTCCTTCCAAATCCTAGTACTCACTGCTTTATAGAAAAATGAATGTCACTACAGCTATTAAGCTCTGAACAAAAGGTAACATACCGATGAAGAAGTTGATTCACTTTGTGATGGAACATTTTCCATCCCAAGCCTGCTCCAGTTTTGGATACCTTTTTCTGCTTCAGCCAAAACCCTTTTTTCAAAATCAAAATCAAAACGAAAATTGCTCTGGGGAATATCTCCTACTTGCGGTAACAATGGAGGCTACAAAATTGGCATGTCAAAGGAGAACCGATCAAATTAATCACCACAATATATAACTCAATCAAACTAAAAACTAAATAATTGCTTGTTTATAGCTCATAAGCATGCGATGATACAACAAAACACAAGAACTATTGAGAATCCATTTACCCACTATAAGGTAACTGATCCATATATGCTTTCCTCTATAACACGGTCAGTATAAACTGTGTCCCTCCAAGAGAGACAAATGGATTAGACTTTTTTTTGAGATTCACATTCTTTTCAAAAAAAAAGGGAATAAGAAGAAGAATAAGAAAATTTATCACTGACCCTTAACCAATGCCCCAATGCCAAAATAGAACGCTCTAGGTGAGCCCAGACAAATGAGGAGTAGGGATTTTCAAACAATCATGATGATGAATTTCTGTAAGAACTTTCAATCACTTTTCTACCATCTAATCAAAGGTCTACTAGTTCAAAAGCCTGTCTTCTCGTTAATCTAAACCCCTCTCATTTAATTACACATAGTATGGATCATACAAATTCATTGCAAGTCAACGATCAAACAAACACAAAAGGCTTTCATTACTGATTACTAATCAAATTTACATATTAGGATAAAAGGGCCATACCGGGGGAGTGATTCGATATTCTGATTTCAAAGCAACCTTAATCCCCACTCCTGCTGCAATACATCATACAATGGGCCAACAATCGCGATCATTACACATAACAAAATTAGAAAACTTCATCATAATTTCTGTCACTTTCTCGAGAAAATAACGGAAGTGGTAACGGAAACTTACAAGAAGAAGAGGAAGGAAAAGAGCTTTGGTTATAAGAGGAAGTGCGGCCTACAGGAGGAACCACGGTGTGGCCCTGCTGACCGATCCTCGGATAAAGAGGAGATCCGTACATCGGATGGTGCCCTGATCCTGCCGCCGATGAGGAGGTCGGGGGAGGGCCGTACATCGGGTACGATGAACCGGCTCTGTTCCTGAAATCGTAGTCCATTGATTTCGCGTTACGTGTGCGGAAGGACGCGAGAAAGAAGAAAAGAAGAGCGCGTTGCGAAGCAAGGGTAGTGTTTGTTTACAGGTTTTGTAGTATCCCGCGCTAGGTGTGGGATATAATTGTGTGTGTGCGGTTTTTGTAGTATCCCGTGCTGGGTTTTGGATACAGAGGCCAAGAAAATATCGGAATCTAAGCATTCTACATTACACAACCAACCAAGAGTGAAAAGCTAACATTAGAGATGGTAAAAGAGTTGGATGGATCTACGTTCCTTTAAATAATAACTGCCGACTTAATTAAAATTTCAAGTTCGCGTTGACTGGATTAAGACCACGAATTCACGTGGACCCAATTTTAATGAGCCAAGCCTAGTCGATTCGCCACACCTTCTAACAATTATTAGAGAATAAGCTGTAAGGCATTGTGAAGACACAAAACAAAGATACATTGATGCTTATCCAATCATAAACCAAATAAATGGTCGTTGGCGCCAAATATTGCAGCGTTGAACTGTCTCGTATTCAAGTCGCTGCCGTCCAATGCAGAACCAAACCGATCAAGCCATTGAGTGGGGATGGGGTTTTCACTCTCCTGTGCCCATTCTGAAGTCATATCAATGTCATCAAATTGGATGGGGTCAGTTTCTACAGACTTTGATCTTGCTAACTTGAGATTGTAATTTATGTAGACAAGGTCATTCAATGTTTCTTTGTCAATCTTATTGCGCTTCTCTAAGTGAATCTGCTGAAATGTGCTCCAATGTCTCTCGAAAGAAAAACTGCTGCAGACTTGGCTTAGTATTCTGATTGCAGCTCGTTGTAGCACAGGTGCTGAGTCGCCGTACTGTTCCCACCATAGCCCTGCAAACATTAGTGGTGAGTTTCAGAATCCAAAAAACAAATTATTTAGACAACTGCAGCATACTACTTTTGAGCCAAAAAATAATTGATAATTGGCAAGTAAACAGACCCCAAAATCCAACATGTCAACAAACATTTCACTTCAAAAACAAGGACTACGGAATATTCAATAGTTTCAATCTTCAGAAAAATGATGACTATCAAGAAAGCTCAAAGCTGAAGAAGCAAGAATGGGGTTCATACATGTGCACGAGTACACGGAAACTTCACAATATAAACGCATATGCTACTTACCTAATTTTTGTTTCATGCTAGACTTGGGAAATTGAAGCACTGATAGTGAAGTGGGATATTCACTCTCCAACCAAGGGGATAAATGTATTGTCTAGTGATAATTCACTTTTATATGTCATTAACCTGAAACTATCCCTCACAAAAGCAGAAACAGAGGTAAACATGGACTACATACCAGGAGAAACTGTTTCTCGGGCCTCCATTGCTAGTTTACAACCAAACATCCCTCTTGCCCTTGAAAAAGTTAAAATTTGATTGGTGATATCACGTCTTGCATCGGGCGTAGGAAGTAGTTTCTCTAGTACATTGAAGAAGTCTTCTTTTATTGATCCAAGAAATTTTATTTCAGGATTATACTGAATACTGGGGTTCAAAAATGCTGCTGCCGAATGTAGAGGTGAATGAAGTTGGTCCCGCCACTTTCTGTCCACTATATCTAAAAATATCCTACACTTATTCTCGTCCATTATATAGTATGTCCTTATCGATTCCTTTGCCCTGGTCATATGCTCATATATAGATCCAATAGCAGGTTTCCCTCCAGACACTTCCCTCAATACTTTCAGAAACGGCTCAGATACGGCAACGCTTTCTTCCACTGCCCTCCAGAAATCGTTATCCTCAACAATGGTGATACACGATATGCTTTGTGTCTTATTTGCATACGAGGAATTTGTAGAGTACTCAGGGCTGTTGAACATATGCTTCAATCTTGATCTTTGCTTTGATATCGATTGCAATGACAGGAAGTTGGACACGGACTTTGTTAAACCAGTCCTAATGAGTTCCTGTCCCCCGGTAAACTTTTTCATTAAATCAAGCATTGACGCATTGTTGTATATAAACTTTGCTATGTTTTGTGCTTGTAAGATACATCTGTTCACCCAATCCACCTTCGAAAATTCCTCCAATATTAAATTTAAACACTGAGAAGCACATGGAGACACAAAAATGGTTCCATAGTTCTGCAAAATATGATTTGCAATTCCTGTATAGTTGAAACTACTATCCATGATTATCTGCACAACATTCTCCGGGCCAATATCTTGAATAAGAGAGTCAAATATATCAGCAAGGTATTTTGAGTTTTTAAAATTTGAGGAAGCATCTACAGACCTGAGGAAAAAGGTTCTGGAGGGTGAGGAAACCAAAAAATTAATCAAAGCCCTGGATTTCTTGTCAGTCCATGTGTCTGCAATTATAGTACAACCTGTCATGAGCCACTCTTTCTCAATATCCTTCCATTGTAGGCTCATTTCTGACTTGATCCTGTCCAACCACACAGTCCTCAAAGATTCTGCAGATGGTATTGGAAATCCAGGACCACACTTTCCTATTGCATCAATCATATGTTGATAGGATGAAGAACGGGCTACAGAAAAATCCAGCTTATTCTCAAAAAAGAACAGAGCAATACTTTTCTCTGCATTTTCTTGTTTGTTTAAAGGGGAATTTCCCATTGGAGATATGGAAGGGAAAACTTTTGTCACTGGAGATGGTATATCCAGAGGCATAAGAGATTTACTTGCAGATACATTTCCAGTATATTTAGCTTCTGCCACCATGCATTGCTTTTCAGCACCTGATGTTTCTTTAACATCCTCCTTTGCTGCTATTATTGCCCTCACCCTATCAGTAACATCATCTCTTACTTTGCTACATGGATTTACTCCTCTACTTGGAAGACGAGATAGATGATGCTTCAATCTACTAATGCCACCATTCAAAACTCTCATGCAGAATTTGCATCTCACCTTATTTCCATCTAGTTTATCGGCATATTCCCAACAGACATCTTTTTCCCTAACCACTGTCCAAAGATATTCATATAGTAAGTTCATAAAACTTGCATACTTCTTTCTTTCAATTTCTTACTAATTAGTATCTAAACAAGAAGATCACAGAGTATAGGCAATTGATATTATATAATAATATTTGAGTTCATAAGAAACAAAAGTCTTAGCAACATGAGAGAGAGAGAGAGAGAGAGAGAAACAAAGAAGAATAACTGAGGAAATCGAAGTAATTAAGCAACTGTAAGCGATCGCTGGATGAAACTACTTTGATTAAGGGGAATAGTGCTTTACAGATGCCTCATAACAAACTTAAATGCGATTCTAACTCTCCCCAACATTTCTTTAAACAGTAATCACAACAGAATAAGCTCGAACTTACTGATGACGTAGAAAACTTTGCAGTCCTGTGCAAAAACCTGTACATACACCCCAATAGAAAGTAAAGCAAAAGAATTGTAAGAATCAAACTATGTAGTTAGATGGTATGTCAAACATTGTCAAGATATCATGCACTTCCCAGGAAACTAAAATAAAATTGGAAAGCTAACGATATAGCCATTGCAAACACCAGAAAGAAGAGTTATCAGACTAAGCATTTACGCATAACAGAAGAACACAAGTGAATTTTGATTGACCAAGTAGGAAGAAGATACTTGAGACATAACATCTTGAACGGTTAAAATCAAACTTCCCTATGAAGCATATAATCGAACTCCACGTTTGATCTCCAGACATGTGATTCACAAATGAAATTTGAGATCATTATTAAATAAAATCTCAGGTTAAGTTACGAGGAGAATTTACAGTAAGTCATTATCTCAGGTTAATGTTCATTATCAATACATCAATTTCACAGCATTAGCTTCAAAATTTTCTTAAAATTAGGGATCTAAACCCTAAATTCTGCGTCAAATTATAAGTTCTTATTTTCGAATTTTATAAATCCAAACACGTCATAAGTAAATCACTCCAGTCAAGCTCAAGGTTTGTTTGGCAGTTGAGAAAATCAGAATTCACAGACAGAAACATCCCTTCGTCATAAAGTCAATCCCGACTCTCAGCTGCAATTGTTTCCAAGGTAAACCTTCACTAAATGTATCTTCGAATAAGTTTCCAGAAACCTATTTATGTTTTCTCGGAAAACTTTTCCGCGGTAACAAACAAAGTCTTTGAAACACCTGTTTGCATTCGCATAATTTTCAGACTTTCCTTCGCTTACCTCCATTTTCCAGATTTAACTAAAATAAATTTATTAATTTATTTGCATATTTCGAAATATGAAAGAATGAGAATAACGGACCAAGGAGAAATAGCGAGAGATTTGAGGCGCTTACAATGGTGAGAGAGAGATTGTCTTGTTGGTCTTCTCGATGGAGAGATAAACGGAGGTTGAAGATTTGAGATGTTTTTCTTCTCCTTTTCGAATTATCGCGATATTTTGGTGTTAGGGTTTGGTGTTGTCTACCATCGGGATTCTTTATTTACACTTCACGATTATCTTCTCTTTCTCGTTACCATTTTTTGATTTTTCTTTTTATTTATTTTTTTTATGTCTTTTGGCGATATATCGCGGACTTCACATGTACGCCTTAATTTTTTAATTTTACGAAACAAAATAAAATGCTAGCTATCGGGGGATATTTTCTTTAAGGTCCTTAAATTAATGTTTATTTATTTTTAGATGAAATATTTGTAAAATTATGCACAATGGTTATTGAATGTTTTAAAACTCGCCGTTTTGATCCTTTGACCAAACTTTTTAAGTGCATTATCCCAGCCTAACGGAGGCCCAAAGACATTTTCGTTTTTATTTTAAAAAATAATTATATTAAATATAATTAAAAATTATTTAATTTAAAATATATTATATACGAGATATAATATAATTTAACATAATAAAAATTTAATTTTAAACCTACAATATAAAAAAAAATTTAAAATATACGAATAAAAAACTTGAATTATATACTAATAACATACAAAACAATGCTTAAAAGGATATGATAACTAAATTTTATTATTTATACAATTATTTAGATTGTCCATGACGATGGATGCATTAACATTTACCATTAGCAGGATCAAATAATAGTGAAGCATGATGCATTAATACTCCTGTTTGTTATCACCATCCATGCATTACACACTTGATTGCGTTTGGTTAATGAAATACTATCAATTTCTAAAGGTGCAAGCGGCGGCATCATTCATTGAAGTGGAATGCACGTGATTTGAAGTTTGTCTTGCGTTTGACTCTAATTTTATTTACCTAAATATCTTATTCACTTGATTTGATATAATTTTTAAGATCAACTGTTCTGATTTATACAATCCAACCCCACGTGTCATCACGAAACAGGAACCCACTACCCATGATGCATGTTTTGTCATTAATTGCAACCGTCACCATTGATTGGTACTCCACCCGGTGGTGCGATCATTTTTCACGCGCAGTTTTGGGAATTTCATGACAATTGCCACAGTCAACTGTTGACTTGATGGTGCGTGGAGAGGACGTCCCAATCTGATTGGTCATTTAAGGTGACTCAATGTGGTAGATGAACCATCGCAGTTAAGCTGGGAGGGGACAATTTTTATCCTGTCTGCAATGGCGTAGCCTTACATTTCTTACATCACACTCACCGCCCATCTACGTTAAGATCCGTAGTCAAACTCAGGAGTCCAAAGAAACAACTGTAAGAACATCCAAAGCAGGATCCTTCTTCGAGCTCGGAAGAAGCTTCAATGTCGGAAACACATAGAGAATCCAAAATTACATACACTTTTAAGGTACGGCTATTATATGGCTATACCCCACATTAGGTAGAACCAGAAGCTTTGTATTATTTTAAAAATTCGTAGCTTTTATGATCCCAGCTTTTACCCTGTAATCTCCGTTCTCTCTCTTTGTAAACAATATGTATCTCCAATCATGGAATGAGGTTTCTTTCAATGATAATCAGAATCGCTTCCTGCAGGTGATGCTGCTTTCTCAAGCAAAAACAGCTCACATCTTTATCATCATCACTTCATCATTGTTATCATGAACAGCGAGAAGGGTAAGTACTTTAGTACCTGATTCTGTCTTTTCTTCTCCTTCTTCTTCTTTGTTTCTGCATTTCATATTCATGCAAAGTTTTTGTGCTCTTCTTGCAGAGGGCTGAGGAAAAGTTTTGATGCGATATGGGTTCAAGAAGTAAGCTTATGATTTTCCAGTTTTGAACATTTATTTGGTGTTCTATTTATATATTATATGTTGTTTCTGGAGAAATGACAGATGGAAGTAAGACGACAAGAGTGTGTTTTCTCCGGCTTTAATCATGATTTAATGCATGAAAGTCAGATTTTAAATTGTTTTCCCTAAGTTTTTCCTGCATTTTTCTTAGCAGCCAAACAGAGAAGGTAGCAGAAAGTCAATACATTACGAGCATTGAATTCTTAGAAGTCAAAATATTTGTAGAAAAGAAACATCTGTGATTTAAATAGCAACAGTTTATAATCAGAATATATGCGTTAGTGTGCGTGTTTTCTAATCTGATTCATCTTATATCCAAATTATTGTAGATGTGACGAGATTTGGGTAAGCAATTCACTCTTGCACTGCTGACAGCTTCACTAGTTTTAGGTATTCGACCGTGGATGAGAAAATGAGAAGAAAAATAAACCTCCTGCTCATTTTCTCTGCAATTTTCTTACTGGGAACAATTTTCTTGCCCATCAACGCCGACCCAGTTGAAGATAAACAAGCATTACTAGATTTCATTCACAGTATTCATCACTCACGTTTTATCAATTGGAAAGATAACAGCTCTGTCTGCAATTCATGGACCGGCGTAACGTGCAACAAAGATCAGTCTAGAGTTATATCCCTCAGGTTGCCTGGAATGGCATTGCGCGGCGAAATTCCTCCAAACACCATCGCCCGATTATCTGCACTACAGAATCTGAGTCTGAGGTCCAATAGTATCTCTGGTTCCTTGCCTTCTGATTTTTCAAGACTCCAAGACTTGACAACCCTTTATCTCCAATTCAACAATTTCTCTGGTTCATTGCCTTCAGATTTCTCCGTTTGGAAGAAGCTTACTATTATGGATCTTTCAGACAATAATTTCAGTGGGAATATTCCTTCTTCAATCTCAAATTTGACACACCTCACAGCTTTGGTTCTGGCAAACAACTCACTTTCAGGTGATATTCCTGATCTCGACACTCGGGGTTTACAACGGATAAATTTAGCAAACAATAACCTCACCGGAATTGTGCCCCGTTCTCTTCAAAGATTCCCAAGTTGGGCATTTGTTGGTAACAATCTTTCATCAGAAACAGCCCTTCCCCCAGCTCTTCCTGTTCAACCACCTAACGGTCAAGCCCGACCGTCGAGGAGAAAAACCTCAAAATTAAGTCAATCTGCCTTACTGGGGATAATCTTAGGGGGTTGTGTGCTGGGATTTGTTGTAATGGCTCTTTTGATTATCTGTCACTACTCTGACAAAGGAGATAAAGATATGATAACGGTAAAATCACAAAAGAAAGAGAAGTCATTGGAGCAAGGGGTCTCTGAGAGCCATGATAAGAATAGCAAGCTTGTGTTCTTTGAAGGTTGCAACCTTGCCTTTGACTTGGAGGACTTGCTGAGAGCATCAGCTGAGGTGCTCGGCAAAGGAACATTGGGGACAACATATAAGGCGGCTTTAGAGGATGCAACCACAGTCGTGGTGAAGAGGGTGAAGGAAGTGAATGTGGGAAAACGAGAGTTCGAGCAGCAGATGGAGATGGTAGGAAGTATCAGGCATGAGAATGTGGCAGCACTAAGAGCTTATTACTATTCCAAGGATGAGAAGTTTATGGTTTATGATTATTATGAACGGGGCAGTGTCTCTGCAGTGTTACACGGTAATTTCAAGTCTGTCCAATCTGTAAAACTACCATAACTTTGATTACTCGCTTGTATCAATTCCTTCAGAGATTAATCTAATAATGCATCTCTAATTTGCAGGGACACGAGGCGAGGGTCGTATTCCTTTCGATTGGCACACCAGAGTAAGAATTGCAATTGGTGTAGCAAGAGGCATAGCTTACATCCACAAACAACATGGTGGGAAATTTGTGCATGGAAACATCAAAGCTTCTAATATTTTCCTCAATTCCGAAGGGCATGTTTGTGTGTCCGATATTGGTTTGGCAACATTAATGAGCCCAATGCCGCCACCAGTTATGCGGGCAGCAGGGTACCGTGCCCCAGAAGTAACGGATGCCCGGAAAGCAACTCAAGCATCCGATGTCTACAGTTACGGGGTCTTGATCCTTGAGCTTCTCACCGGAAAATCCCCAACACATGCCTCTGGTGGTGATGAAGTTGTTCATTTGGTAAGATGGGTACATTCTGTGGTCAGAGAGGAGTGGACTGCAGAAGTGTTTGATGTAGAGCTTTTAAGGTATCCCAACATAGAAGAACAAATGGTAGAGATGTTACAAATAGGAATGTCTTGTGTCGTGAGATTGCCTGAGCAGAGACCCAAAATGGTGGATGTAGTAAAAATGGTGGAGGATATATCCTGCGAGTGAGTACATAAAACCCAGCATGGGTCGAAATAAGTCAGAAATCTCAAGTTCAACTGCAACACCAAAGGCAACTGAAATTGGATCTTCCTACATTGCTCATTGAGAATCCCAGCAACTAGTAGTCATACTATAAATTTTTTTAACCTCTATTCCAATTGGAAAAGGGAGTTTCGATGGATTAGTTTGTGTATTTTATATTTCTGTGACAATTTGGGTGCTAAAGTATTTAGTTTGGTGCCTAATTCCAGCAAAGGTCAAAGCCAGGTTAGGTTATTGTCTAATATATTATTTGCTCGGGGACTTTGTTGTTATGCATGTGGAACTAAATGGTCTTGCTCAATAATTAAGGCAAAACAATTCTCTTGATTATGTGTATGCTTGGATGGTGGGTGGATTCATGACCTATTGATTTGTCTTTCTACATTGGATCCTCAATAGTCCAAATCCTTCCTAATCCACAATGCATTTAAACTATCTCACCTGCTTCAATTAAATGATATCTATTTCCAGTTGAGAGAGGTCTACTCCCAGTTGAGAGAGGAAACCTTGAGCTCCTCTCAAAATAGGTGGCAACCCAACCACCCTTCTAAAGGGTGATTCGCCATTACACCATATTTATTTGAGTGTTTTAATATAGCAGTTCCCATTCACAAACAGGGGTAATATATACTTAACCGAGAAATATCTTGTCAGATGAGCTTGTCTGAGTGTCCTTTTGGGCGTAGATTGCCAAGCACACAAGGTAAAGATGAAGAATCTCCAAGTGGGCAAATCTTCTAAATGAGATATAAAATTTGATTCTCATACATAGCCTCGGTCCAAGACTGATTGCTTTTTTGCTGTTGGCATGTTATGGCTTCACTTTCCAGATAATACCAAAAGAAATTGGCATAAACATAAAGTTCCACAACTCATGAACCCTTCTGTTGTTCTAGGTTACTATGCACTTAAAATCATATGCAGCTGAATCTGACCAATGTCTGAATATGAGCATTTTCAATCAGGAACTTCAAACCCTAATGCATAATGGATGCCAATATTTCAAGATGCTAGGTCTAATTCTAAATAACCAGATTTGTTTCCTTCAACATTTTGAGATCCAAAAGACACTTCTTTGCTTTGGGACAACTATCTATTTCTAACGTAATCTAAATTCTCCTCTGTAAAATATTTAAGTTTTCACAATAATCTCATGCAATTAGTCAAGGGCACACCATATCTTACTATGGATTTATAAGCACTCTACTTCATAATGTCATGCAATGGTTTCAACTGCACCACAATTCATGTGGACCTCCCCAAATTTTCTCTTACAAGCTGTACTCAACTCCATCTAGGCCAAATTTGAGAAGTTCCTCCTCACTTTCTACTCAGAAGGAAAACATAAGCACCATGCAATCACATATGCACTCCAAACAGATCACATATAGATCAAGTAACTGAAATTTAAAAAGAGAGGCAATGTAGATCACAGCCATGTCTTCAGTGGCAAAAAATTTAACATTGATTTTCCAAGTGATTGCATTTCGTACATCCATCTGAAACTGGTTTGAAGATGAAGAAAAAATTTACAAATGTGAAAATAAAAATAAAAAAAGAATCAAACTTTATTTCAAATATCAAAATAATAAGCTACATATTTTCAGGTAGGAGAGGAGGGGGTGTTTGACCTTAATGTTGAGTACAACATATGCTGATATTTTACCTTTACATGAAGATTTCCAGTCCCCCCACAAAAGTTTACAAACATATTAAAGCAGGTATAAGCGCAACTCATTTCATCACAATTCTTGCTTTGACGCCTCCTGATATACAAAAAAAACAAGTTCAGGAGCACGTAATATCAGCACAACTCGTAACTGAATGCGTGATGACCATAGATTTTATCATTCTAAAAGTATAAAACCACAAACCTTCCACTTCCTCAAATTGAACTTCCTTCACCATCTCAGCAGCAGCATGATATTCAAAGCTACAAAGAGATAGTACATTACAAATTAATCATGAATACAAATCTTTGTGACAGATATCACCAACAATCCAACAAATAGAAAAAGATTGATTGATACAAGTGCTAATTTAACAATGTCCATGATCACAACTATAGTGATTTTATGTTAGACCTTATCTTCCAGTAAGAAAATACAAAGACTCTAAAGTTTCATTTTCCTGCCACAGATTTTAGCATTAGGAATCAATTTAACCATTGCTAGCTTTCCAGAAAAGTACCTATTAAGTGATCCTACAAGTTGAAGAAAGTCTCCTCTCTTTTCTATCACTTCTTGTTTTTTATACTTTTTAGTAGCTGGAGTTATTAATGCATCATTGCAATACACTAATAACTCAAAACATTCAGATCCCAAGCATTTGTCCAGCATTCACAAATCCTATTAGGTAAGGCCTGAGTATGAGAAACAAAAAGCCTTGACCAAATGATCAAAGCAATTTTACAGATTACTCAAACCTCAGAGGTCAAGAAGAACTATCCAACCTCCAAGTCTACTAATAAATCTGGAAGTGAAACATTCGACTCCAATGTACAAAGGTGATACCAAATGAACAGTAACAAAGTATAGAATAAATAACAAAATTGCGAACACAAATGGCAATAACATAAATTTGTGTTTACCTATTGGAGAAAGCCACCTCAAGTTCCTCAGATGCCCCCTTTGTAGCTTCAACTAACACGGTAACAATTTCTGTTTTCCGAGTGCTAGCCATGAGTAGGTCATACTCTGATGGGATGATAATTGCAAAGAAGTTATCACTCAGTTCACTCAAACACATCTTCTCTACAGCTGCCAAGGCTATGCGGCGTTTAAGAGCATCAGTCTCCGGGTCCACAAGGTAAATGGCAAAGTCAGTGATTAAAAGAACGCGATGCTTCATCTTTCCAGAACCAGTGAACTTCAAAACTTTATCAGCAAAGAGAACTTGCTTGTCACCTGCAGAAATAAAAAATTATGTCATTTAAGATATAAAAGAGATACTAAACATTTCAATGGACTGCAGTCTCAAACTGAAGGACGGAATTTCCAATATAACACGCTCCCTCGACAAAGAGAAATCCAACCAACAAAGTCAAATCCAAGAGTTAAGTTACACTAACACCAAAAGAAAACAATATATAAGCTCAAGGGAAACTCTCAACCTTTCAACATTTGAAAAACCTAACATTCTTCCCAGTTCAATCATTGCCACTACTTGACGAATTTAGCTCTATTCTGATAGCTCAGTGCTTTTCCGTGATTTGTCAAACACAAATGCTGATGCAGAAACCAAAGTTATATAATCGAACAGAATAAACAGAAGTGCCTTTTGGGATTAAAAACACAAATTTGAAAGTGCTTTTTGGGATTAAAAACACAAATTTGAAAGTGCTTTTTGGGATTAAAAACACAAATTTGAAATTGCTTTTTATAAAAGCGTCCTAAAAACATATTTTTAATAGCGTATACAGAGCTTGATTTACAACTATTACCAGATTTAAGCTACGAAAGCGTTTAATTGATGTAAGCGAAAAAAAATCAAAGAAAGAAAAAAGTTCGATCTAATCTCCAAATTGTAAATATAAAAAAGGGAATAGAACAACAAATTGAACTAATTAATCATTGAATCGTCAAAATTAACAAAAAGATGCAGCTTTTTAACGGAGCTAACCTTGTTTTTGCAGAATCTTCATTAAATACGGACGCGACAGAACGTCGAGGTAGTCGCCTTTGTAGTCTCGGTGAAGCGATGCCTTTCGGCGGACTTTCATTCCCATGAAGGGCTCTTGATCTTCAGTAACACTACTCCCAGACGGTCTCAATCTCATTGAATTATCATCATCCTGATCGTCGTCTTCAACATCGTCGAATTTCGGAGGCTCCGATTCCACAATTTGGACTCGCGGGTTTGGTCTGTACCGGTTCATTTCGGATGCGGCAAGGGGAAGACGAGTCTGGATCCGTGGACGAGCTGAGTTATTTACTACTGTTTTTGGCAAGGGACAGATGACGACGGAGCGCCTTAGCCACGTCCGTTATTTAAAATAATAAAAATAATTTAATTGATATTATAAATTAAAATTAATTAAAAAACAAAATTATTTAAAATACATATAGATAAAATATTTTACATAAAATTATATAATATTTATTTATAAAATATAAATTTATAATATTTATATAATAAATAAATTTATAAGTTTAAATTTGTAATTAACTTTTATTTTTCACATTCAATTTGATTAATTTATATACTTTCAATGTATTTAAAAAAGATAAAAAATATTTTAAAAAAGAAAAATAAATAATTTAATAATTAATTAATATTTAATTATATTAATTTTAATTAACAAGGATCTTACACAATTAATAAACTAAAAGTTAATAATTGTAATTGTAATACTATTCTGTAGATTTATTAATATAAAATTTAAAATAAATAATATTTAAAATAAAAAAAAATTGAAACTAATAGAAAGACTGTGACTGTACAGCTGTTCTACTGTAGCGGATCCCTTAACTTTGATACGTGATTGTACCGTACAAGAAAACAGAGCAATATTTATAATAAGGCAAAGCGACCGACCGGTAAAAAACGACGTCGTGAAGATGGTACAAGATTCCCACCACACGAATTGTACGTATGAGATTCCAAGCAGAAGGCTTATAACTTATTTTCGGCGGCAACTTTCGGCAAGATTTTGGTTAAACGTAGAAACGACGCCAAGTTGGGCCCACCGTAAGAAGAGAATAACCAATGAGACAGTCACAATCACAAAAGGCCGGAACTGGGACCCACAAGTTATATATTTGTTTTTATCAAAGTCATCACCTCACCGAATCACAAATTCCTCCGTTTGTTTTTGTTCTTGCATTTCCCTTGACGTTCAAATTACCGCATTTCCATTCTTCCGATCTCCTCCCTCGCGAGTCTACACAAAGCCGAAACAGGAGGATCCGTTGCTTCTCAGGTACGCTTACGATCTGTTTGATTTCTTTTCCGTGTAATTATTTGTCTTGATCACGATCTGACGAGATCTGCGGCTGTGAATCGTAGGTTGAAACGATGGCGTCCAAGCGGATCTTGAAAGAGCTTAAGGATTTGCAGAAGGATCCTCCTACATCATGCAGTGCCGGTATATTATTCTTTCTCTCTCTGTTTTATAATATTTATGCCTGTACATATTTGTCTTTGTTTCACTTCGATCATCTGGTGCTTCTTCGTTGACTTTAAGATATTGGTTTTTGTGAAAGGTTATACGCCGCCTGTGATTGAACGATGTGAATTGTGATGGTTTAGAATTTCACTTTTTGACTGGTTGTGTTAATTACTTCTATGATTTTATATTTTCTGCTCGTTGGTTTACGATAACATACGCACAATAGTTGTTCAATATAATAGTTTAGTGGTTTAACTATTAGTATAGACACAATATGTATGCATATGTACGGGAGCATTTGAAAAAGATGTGGCAAGATTTGTGGTTAGTGATTTTGGCTGTTTTGATATTAGATAATTTGTGGTATTGAAACAATATATTTGGAATTGTATGGAATTATTTAAAAAATGATGGGGCAAAAATTGTGGTTGGAGAGTGATTTTTGACTGTTTTGATATTGGATAATTTTGCCTTGATGAGAAAACAGTTGATTCTGCATTATTGAGAGTAGATGTTGTGTATGGATCATCTGAAATGCAAAATTGATGTGTTGCAGTGATTGTATGTCTAATGTATTATCATCTGCTAGATTGGGCAACTCTATAACTCAAAGTGTATAAATAATAGTTAATTTTCTTTGCGGTTTTGTATTTATTTTCAGAGAAACTTATAAGAAAATGTTGATTTTGGAGGTTATGGGAAGCAGGTGCGTTCGGATATTTGTTGACTGGAAACATGGATATTATAGGTGTAATCTGGTGTTGTTGATGAGAGATGCTTAAATGCATCCAAAGTGCATGTGTGGTCTATACTTCTAAGCATTTCAGGATAAATGTGATTATAACACATAGCACACTTCTCAATCTTCTGCCACATGTCGTTATCATATATTAGCAATGCATTGGCTTATGAGTGTTATTAAGTTGAGATGTGTCTTAGTGGGGGTTTTCCATTATGCATCATAAGGCATCGCTAAAAGGAACTTACTTTTTATTTTTCCTTATGCTACCTTTGGTGTTGTATGTTTCTTAGGTAAGAACTTGCTATGCAGTTATGTCTTGAGTAGCAATTCCAGGTGTGAAATGGAAAACTTTGTTGGCATGTTTGCCTAACTTAGCATAGAATTTGTGGGCCATAATTCCATTGTATAAATTGATTGACGCTTTTGCCTTGCTTCTGTTGATGCCCAACTATGTCCATCAAGGTGAATTGATAAGTAAATGTTTTCATTTTTGAATAAATGTGGCAAAAGTTTTTATTAGCTCTGAATATGATTGTCCTTTTAAGTGTCAATTATTTCTCCCACATCAACCTCAGATGAAATACACCAAGAAAGGTTGTGTAAAAAACAACTTTTGGAAGTGGTCTTAATGTTTGTTACTGTTGAAACTTTTATCTGCTGGGAAGACCAAAATGATCAGGCTATATCAGCATTTTGCTGGCCCAACTTGGGAACCGCACCAGATCTTTTGGATTTAAGGCCTTCTGGAATAAAATGTAATGTAACATATATGTTGACAAGAAATTTAAGAAAAAAATTAGTACTTTGTACCTTAAATTAAAGGAACCTCTTGTTTGTCATTCCATCTTGTCATGTTTTTATTTTTCATTAGTCTATTTTGTGTTAAAAACATTCTTTTTGGCTGTGATTTGAATATTCTGTACCATGAGTCCTTCAGCTAAGTGTTTTCTTGAGCTATTCTTACTAAGATATCTTTTGTTAACAATTTATACGCAACATCCTCCATCAAAATCTGTCCTGTTCTCTTTCTTGATTGTCTTGTTATATTTGTAAATATTGCAGGTCCTGTTGCTGAGGACATGTTTCATTGGCAGGCAACAATCATGGGTCCTCCAGATAGTCCTTATGCTGGGGGTGTTTTCCTAGTTACTATCCATTTTCCTCCAGATTACCCATTTAAGCCTCCCAAGGTGCTCATTATGCCCCTTTTTTTCTTACAGTGAATGTTGGTTATGTGCTCTAATCTGAATTCTGCTTTAATCCCCTGTCCTCAGTCACTTGCTACTCTCTTTAGTGACTTCTTATTCACACTCTCCTTTATTGGGTTGCTTTTACATTTGATAGAAATATAATCATATAGGCTCAGCTATAGGATAGCTGTTTTGGATTACATTCTCTGTTCTGTATAGTTATAAATTGTTATGCAGTCCCTCCTTGATTTCAACCCTAGTAGGCTGATATGCTAGCCTTCTGTAAGAAATTAAGAAAAGAAATTACAGAGTTAGAGAAGAGCTTTTGAAGTAATTCGGCATTTTGAATTCGCACCTCTAGAATGTATACTGGTAAAATTTCAAGGCCGAGGGAATTTTGAAGTAATTCGGCATTTTGAATTTGCACCTCTAGAACGTATATTGGTAAAATTTCAAAGCCATGCCTATATGGATTTGTTTCATTGTGCCTCTGAGTATTTAATGTTTGAAGTATTTCTGAATGTTCTCTTCCGGTTATTTATTATGAATCTTGTGTGTGAGGATTGAATCTCTCTTTCCCTTGTTGCTTTCCCACTCATTCTTTCTCATGCCTATGTTGGATCTTGCAGGTGGCATTCAGGACAAAGGTATTCCATCCGAATATTAATAGCAACGGTAGCATTTGCCTTGACATCTTGAAGGAGCAATGGAGTCCTGCCCTAACCATTTCGAAGGTTTTATTTTATAACTATTATAGCTATGATTTGGAAATTAAGGATTCATAATGTCTACCTGCATTATTAGCATTCTATTATGACTTATCCTTTCAGCTTACTGGAAAATGTCCATTTATTCATTGTGATTTGATTAATTATATTAGATAACCACCCATTGCAAAAAATTTGGGATACAACCAATGCCTATTGTGTATTGATAAAATCACAATGAATAAGTGGACATTTTCCTCTTTTAGGGGTAACAGAAGCGTACATTCCAGGATTATAACGAACTAGGATATTATCACCGGCGCTTTGTTGGCAGATATGTTCTTTATGTGTTCACAAATGAAAATTAACAATTTACTGTTAAATTTGTAATGATCTGCTCATGCTAGCTAGAGCATTTGTTCATGATTTTTGCCAGTCATTGATTTCTGCAGGTGCCAAGTTGTTAGTTCAGAATAAACTTTCAAGTTTTCAATTTTTTGCTCTGGAGTGTTGAAAGTGTTATTTTGTTTTCACTTACAGGTGTTGCTATCAATATGTTCGTTATTGACGGATCCAAATCCGGACGATCCATTGGTTCCGGAAATCGCTCATATGTACAAGACGGACCGGAATAAGTACGAGACAACCGCAAGGAGCTGGACCCAGAAGTATGCCATGGGCTAAAAACTAAGGCGGGGGGGAGAGCCCTCTTTTCTTTTCTTTTCTTTTCTTTTTTGTTGTTTTTCCAAGTTTCTGTATGAACGATCTTCTGTCTGTTCATTCCTACAAGTAGACTAAAGCAAAAAGGTCCACAGCGTGCCCCTTGTCGAAAGAAGAAACAGGTGTTCCTTCTTATGGATGTAAGGATAATGTGACTGACTTTGGTCCATGAAATACGCCCCTAGTTCTGAATGTTTATTCTTTCTTCCCAAATAGTCACCTAACCGTAAATTCCAGTTTCCCTTTCCTATTACCTCTACCAAAACGTGAAACATATTTCTACTTGTTCGATCAACCATGAACCACCCAAGCAGTAGCAGGTTGACAAAGATTACATTGGTCCAATACCCAAACCTCGAAAGAAATTTGATGTATGGAATGAACCAGTTTCTTTTTCAGTGACGGTATCAAAATTGAAGCCACTTTCAAACTAAATATGTAAGAGAGTTTTTAGATGAAATAATTTAATTATATTAATATGATAAAATTATTTAATTAATAAGATGAAAATAATATATTTATTAGTAGTAATTAAAAAAATTAATAAATTTTTTTAATTATATTATTTAAGTAATAAATTTTATTTATTTTATTAATTAAATAATTTTGTTAATCACGGTCTCTACTAAGATTCTCTCCCCTGTCCAAAGTTGAGAGAAATGGCCTTTACAGCTCGTCTCCACTTGATTCCCATTCCCATAAAAATAAAATTAAATTAAACAGCAAAATAAAATACTTGTCAGTAAACAAAGTCAAAAATATCGGCAGCAATTAATGAGATCCATCTGGCCGTTTCCGTCAAACGACACCTCTTGCCCTTGGTACCAATTTCAAGCCAACTTGTTGCTTCATTATTATTAATTAACTCCGCCACTGCACTGCTGCTTCCATCAGAAAGAATATCGGAAGATTTTCCTGCACCAAGATCCACGGCTAAATGATATTTGTTTGCCATTGTCATTGCCATTGCCACGCTTCCTTCCTCGGTCGATGCCATTTTCCCTAGGTTACGTACATACATGTATTATTGAATATTTAGTCGTACCTCTGCCATTCACTTCAACGTGTCGTTGAATCTTCAATTTTCTTCTCAAATATTATCACTTCTATGTTTAAATTGTATAATAATTTTTTAAATTTTTTTAATAAAATAAAATTTATAATATAATAAATAATTTAAATTATATTTTAATTTTTTAATTTATATTATAAAATATAAAATTATTTTATAAATTTTATTTTAATTCATCTGAATCACTCAAATATTTTAATCAGTCACAAACTAAGAAGTTTGCCTAGGAATGCCAACACCCAATTTATTATGTTCTCTTTCCTCTTGAAAATCCCAAATTAATATTTAAATCTTTATTTGCATTAATTAAAAAAAGGAAAATTAAAATAACAGGAAGACACATGTCTCTAATAAAGTGACAAGTCTAATCCTAGCCACAAATCTGAGTCCTAAGATTAAAACAATTCCGGCGAATAGGTCGTGCCGAGGAGAGCACGGTCCCTGAAAATCAGGTTCGTTAAATTTGAACCCAATCCATCCCTTAATTTTAATTTTAGTTTCAGATTCATGAACCCCATGATTTGTCCCTTAAAGAAGACAGGGGGAACAGCAACCGGTGACCTCCACCAACTAGATTGCGTACGTGGCGAAGTGGGTACTCTGCCGCGTGGAATGGGAATTCCACTGCGAGTTGGAGATATTGATATTTAATCGCTTGATCAATAGGTTAATGACGGTTTAATTCATATTAAAAACGACTATAATTATTGTTCACCGAATGTTTGAGGCTCTCATTGGAACCATTACATTCATTCGTTACCATAAACACGTCTTTGGGCATTACCAGTAGATGAGATTACAGTTAAACTGTAATTAGTTAAACAACTGGGGCCACGTCATTCCCACATGGTGTACTCTTTTTCGACCGCCGAGACAGCCGCGAACATCGCCGGTCACCAACTGTCGTTCTTGTCAGTCGGTTCCCCACCCACCCCATGAACCCAGCCGGTCACCAACTGTCTTCTCAAGTACGGGGACAAACTTTGTGGATTTTCCCAAAACCTTTATTGCAATGATATTATATTTTAATAAATAAATTCAAAATGGATTGATTGGAGATAGAATTTTGAAATTATTATTTTTTAAATAAAAATTTTTATTTTTATTTTTTTTGGTGTTAATATCTGAAAATATATTCATCTCTAATTTTTTATTTATTTAAATTAATTATTTAATTACTTGTACTGAATTTTGGAGAAGTTCTTACAACAACACGATGCCCGCACGGCTGTTAGAACAGAAGGTTAGATTACACTGGATGGGATTTGTGAGTCAGAATCGAGAAAGCATCACGTGGGATTCTCTTAAATTTCAGTGGAAATTCTTTAGTGGAATGACCATGTCATGTCATGTCAAGATTTGTACAATTTATTATATCATTTATATATTTTAAATTAATCCAATAAATTGGTTTAAATTATATTATATATATTAATTACAATATATTAAATATATATATAATTAATTAAAATAAATTAAAAATATGAATTTAATGATTAAAAAATTAATAAAAAATAATACGTCAAATTAAGAAATTGTTTATAATAGTATGTATGTATGTATGTATGTATGTAAATAAAGATGATGTTTTATGGAACAAACAAAAAGGGAAAGCTAAAAGCATATTTGTTTGAAAATTTGACCTAAAAAGGGAAGGCAGGCATGCATGTGACTTCTACTACCCTCTTACCAAGCCCAAGGACGATAACGTTTGTTTAATAGTCTCTTCGTGACTTCTACTAGGAATGGAAATCCTATCATTCAATATCCTCAAATCTCTCTTTAATTAATTAATTAATTGATTGATTATTAATGAAAACCATGTTCCAATTTGGGTAAGTAATGATTGATTACGTGTATCCAAACTTTGCACAGGCACACGCACACATGGAAAAACCAACATCTCTTGCTTCAAAGTGAAGCTTGTTGCGAGTGATCAAGTGACTCTCTTTTTATTGTTTTCTCATTGAAGATTCTAATGAGATTCAGCCACCTTTCTCTCCTTTTGTTCCCATCAAACTTCGAGCTAACTTGTTTTTCTTTTTCTTAACCAATAACAATTAAGACCAGAACAGTTGTAGCAGCAGTAAAGCTTCATTGCATGTGTGTGTAGAGAGAGAGAGAGAGAGAGAGATTGTGTGCGTGGGTGAGTGGGAGGTGGCCCTGCCTTTAAGAATAGATCTTGTTGGTTTATTCAATTAATGGGGTTAGGGATTAATTCGAGAAACATGCAAGATTCATGATGATTAATGATACATCACAGGGTTTCAGGTTTCACTCCTTGTCTCTCCCATTGTTTTCGTTTTTTATTTTACCCATTACTTGGTTATTAATTATAATTTCTTATTTCTTACGATGATTTGTATGGAGATTACTTTGATTTCTGTGAGAATCAGCTCATCCTAAAGAGGGAGATACTGTGTAAGGTTGCGCCACCTTCAACAACTAAACCGCATTAAATTTCTTTCTTTTCTTAGAATTTATTAAAAACATATAAATATACCATTTTTAAAAAGTATTTAAAATTTTAAATTTTTACCAACACATAAAATTCATCAAAAATTGACTAAAAATTTTACAGAATTGATCAAAATAAAATTAGCATGTAAAGTTTGAATATAATTTTTTTTTATATTTTATTACGATATTATTATAATTATTTGAATTAAAAATTATAATTATTAAATAAATATTTGTTTTAATTTTTTATTTAAAAAGTATTTACAATTAAATAAAATAAGGATCGAGGAATTAGATGGATAGAAAGTAGTAACAAGAATTCATGAACAAAATCTAAAGATGATTATGCATGTCGTGTTGAGAGAAGCAAAAGGAAGTATGATCAATCGGTAACATCTAATTCTAGGGTTTTGATAATCGGGAAATGGAGCTGAAAAATTGTTGGACAGAGTCTTGGACTTGATGTGATTCACTTCTTATCTCTCTCTCTCTCTTCGTTTAGTTTTTAGAAAACTCCATATACATAGGAACAAAGCACAACACAACTAGTAGATATGTCATATGTTGTTGTAGGATCAAAGAAATCCAAAACCCCCCAAGTTCAAAACCCACGGCTTGCTCACAATTTTGTTATTGTTAACTGATTAATATTACAAGAGAGAGAGAGAGAGAGAGAGCAATGGGTATTTGTCGAATCTAGTGTTTCTTCTTTGCATGTCTTTTTGTTTTTAATGGCTTCACTTGGCTCCATGTATTGAGACCACACTCCAAGAATCTGATCTATTTACTATATATTTTGTATATTAATTTGCTAATCCATATGATTATCTCATTAATCTCTCTCCCACTCTACAACACAACACATATTGGATCTTTCAATATCCTTAATTCATTCGAATTTCGAAATGCTAGCCCCAAATATTCCAAAAAAATTATATATTGCCATGTAAATATTTTTTTAACGTAAAATCTAAAATAAATTCATAAAAAATTTAAAATATATAATATAAAAAATTTAAAATAATTAACATAAAAATATAGTATGATCAAGATGATTCATGTGATCAACTCACATACCATGGATGCATGCATGCAGATGCATATGCTCATTATCATGCATTTGTGAAATTGTGACCACCACCTTTCCTGTTATTATTACAGTCTCCATTTCCCGTTGGAGAAATTACATGCAGGCAGGCAGGCTTGTACGCGTGATCATACTATTGCACACAATATTTAACAAATAGAGGATCCAAAAATCTTTCGATTAATGTACAAAACATATATATCTAAACACAAACAAATGGAACGTAAACCAAAGCGGACTCATACTGATGATGTATCATGCATCCACCAACCATTTGCGATGGTGAGAACCCAATAACCCAATCACTGAACGACGTGTAACATGCACAATTAGCCTCAAGAACAAGTCATGCATAAAACATCCAAAAATGGGTCGGCTTCTTTGTTCCATCCACTGTTTTCTAGGTATGAACACCCCTTTCTTCCTAGATTATTGCTTCGTTTTCAAGTTATGTTGTTATTCAACAACACTGCTGCGCCGGATCACCCTAATTCGTCAGTTGCTCTGAGTCCGCGCATTCTTTAACCTTAATCTACGAATGACCATTCTGTCCTGTCCACAGATTATCAAGTCTTTGTATATGAAGCGTCTATCCGTGTTTTCCTTGTTGCAGGCAAGAAAATTATCGGAGATTTTGTTCTTGTAACTACGTTTGCTTGCTTGCTTCCTTAGCTGTTGGAACTTTTACACGGTATTCAATTGGATAATGACAAATTAATGGAATTAAGAGGCACAATTAGTACTTGGATTCAGACCCATGGATTATTTAACACATTTATCCAATTACTTATGTTTGTTTAAAATTTTTAATTATAAATTAGCAATGGATATTATCCTATCATTAATGAAATACTAAACTTGAGATTGGAACTCTATTTTAAAATAAAATTTAAAAAATTAATATATAATTTAAATTGTTTCATTATTAATTATAATTTATATTAATATTTATTTAAATAAAAAATAAGAAAAAATTTTAATTCATACTCTCCACTTATTATTGTGTAAAAACGCAAATAAATTAATTAATCTTCTTACAAAAAAAGATTAGCCTTTATCATAAATTTAATATTTAAAAATTCGTTAAAAATTATTTGAAAACTCACAAACTTTCTTTAAAACAAATTTTTTTCATGAATAATTATTAGTAATTACATTTATTTAGATGATAATATAAAAAAGTTACTCGAATTTTGCATTAAATATGTAAATATTATTTTATATATAATTATGAAAATAATTATTTAAAAATAAAAGAAAAAAAAATAGACAACACTTAAAAATCGGAGACTTTCAGTCTTTTTGTTAGTTAGTATCTAGTACAGTCGGCACATGTCAACTGTCGTGTGTGGTGATCAAGAGAGCAAAAACTTTGACCTTTGGTTTGTCGAGTACACAAATCGCACGGTCAAAATCACTCCTAGCCTCCGCGAGGATCGTCACAAACATGTGCGGCCATCGCCTCTTCGATTTTCATCGTGTGCCACGTGGGCGGTGCCAGTAATTACAAACCTCTGGGAAATTTAAGGAAAACATTTTCAATTTATAAATCCTACTCGCCCATTTCAAAACAAAATAATAATAGTAATAATAAACTGTTAAAAATTATATTATATTAAATAAAAATAATATATTTAATAATTATAAAAATAATTTTTAAACAGATTATAGTTGTATTATTTCATTTTAATAGATTTTATAATATTTAAAATATTATATATTCAAGTATTAATAAATTTCAATTGAAATATTTTGTAAAATATATAATATTTGTACTATTAATTCAATTATTAAGCTAAAATTACTAAGAAAGTAAATTAAATTGCGGGAGCGTGTTAGGCACGCGATATGAGAGCATGTGTGATAAGCAGAAGCACATCTCGATAATACTAACAAAGAGAACAGAAAGAACCCAGAGAGGTACAAAACCGAGAATTGTAAATGGCGGCGAATTCTAGGTTGCCCACAGCGTTATTACTGTCAGTGAAACAGTAATTTTAAATTTTTTATAGGAAAGAATTCAAACTATTAACTCACAGAGCCAGCCGACATGAGGTGTCAAATTTACCATAACAACCCCCCCGGTTAATAATTAATTAGTCCACTTGGTTAAGGGAACAAAGAGTGATTAACAGTGTTAGGCTTATAAGTAGTCAAACTAGTGACTGTTTAGGCTGATTAAAATTTTAACAAGGCCGGGCATCTTGGGGCTCACGTGACTGGCGTCACTCTCTTCGAGATGAATCATGTGCTGACTCAACTCTGCACAATATGATGATCTCTCATTTGGCCCATCTCTACCCCAGGCCCACATACCCTACGTCTAAAAATCAGACGGCATCATTCGAATGCGGCGGTTCGTTTTTCTTTGGTTGTCGCCGGCCGGATTCTCCGGTTCGCTACCGACCGGCTCTTGGAAAGAAAATATTTTCTTTAATATTTATTTTTACTATTATTTTTTTACAAATATATGGTAAAAATATTAATGAATGGGATTTGTATTCCGAGATTTCCAATTTCGGCTGTTGGATCCTATAAAACAGCGGTTTCAGTGTTTCGATCTCCTCCGCAACTAAAACTCTGCTTCTTCGCACACTCCTCGCTTCTCTCAAATCTTCTTCCGTACACTTGTTGTAACCTTTCTTGTTCATCATCTCTTCCCTCTTGTTTCTTGCATTCCAAGGGTTCTGGGTTATCTGTTTTTCTTGGAGATTTTGATCAGAAAAATCTACAAAACTCTGATAAATAGAGAAACTTGTGGGTACTTACTGTCTTGGAAGGTTTGTACAACCAGCGGTGAATCTACTCAGTTATTCGTTTTCCTTTCCTGCTAGTTTCAATCCCTTTTTAAAGTCTGTTCCTTTCTCTTTTCGGTGTGCAATCCTTTTGTTACCTTTTATGGTTGCAGCTTCACTTTCACGATTCCTTACCTTTTCTTTGCCTCTTAAATCGTCGCGGTGAAGTTTTTTTTCTGCTCTTTCGATGCGAGTAGAGAGAATCTGAGTGAGAAAATCACCAGGTATTGAAAATGGACCAGACGTTCCTATGTCCTATCAAATACACTTTACACAGAAATGTCACAAAGAAGTTTACAAGAGTAGTTTCTGATGAACGGAATCCGGCGGAGAACGGTCCCAGTACGGTGCCGAGAGTTTTACGGGTATCCACCACAGACCATGATGCGACAGACTCCTCCAGCGATGAAGAGGGAGACTTCTTTGGCCGACAACGAGTAAAACGTTACGTGAACGAAATCAACATCGAACCCAGTTGCAGTAACAAGAACAGCAACAGTGCCGCCGTTGCCAGTAACAGGAAGAGAATCGCAGCGGATGTCCCGGCTTGCCGGCGGCCACTGAAAGTGTCTCAACAGACAGGAACAAATGGTAAGAAGTTCCGCGGCGTACGGCAGAGGCCGTGGGGTAAATGGGCTGCTGAGATTAGAGATCCTGCGCGACGTGTACGCTTATGGTTAGGCACTTACGATACAGCGGAAGAAGCTGCCAGGGTTTACGACAACGCGGCGATTAAGCTTCGTGGTCCAGATGCCTTGACGAACTTCTCTACGCCGCCTGTTAAGGAAGTAGAAAAACCCGAGAACATGAATGTACCGGCAACAGTTTCGGGTTACGAATCGGGTGATGAGTCTCAATCCCATAATCTTTCATCTCCAACTTCTGTTCTCAATTTCCGGACTCACTCCAGTGAAGAAACTGGGCAAGAAGAGCCATTAACGAATCCTGCTGAAGAAGAACCAGCTGTACTAGAGGAATTTCAGGGCAAAACAACGAACCCAACCGGCGATTCAGGCGATTATTTACCGCTAGACGTGCCATTTCTGGACGAGTTTTTGGGCAACGTTCCAACTCCAGAACTGTCATTTTTGGGCGACAACCCCACAACGATTTTCCAAGACAGCATTTTCACTGACGATTCCACTGACGTGTTTCTCGACACAGTGCCTCAAGACTTTGGTTTCTCATGGTCTTCCTCTCTCTGTCAAGTGGACGACTATTTCCAAGACATCGGCGATTTGTTCTTCGCTGACCCTCCTTTTGTGGGACTTGAGAGCTGAAACGACACACCATTCACGAGCATCAACCACCGTTTTGCCTTCCGTTTTCTGATCGGCAGATTTTGTACCGGAGGTGACAAGAGATCGGCTAGTTATGTTACCTTATCAGTGTTTTCCCCTTTTATTTTTTTAATTATTTGTTTGTTTTCTACATAACTCCGTTAAATTTAACGGCGTGTTGAGAGTGAAGTACTGGAATGTTACAAAAAATAATAATAATAATTAGACTGTATAATTTTGAATGGAAAATATAAATTTCATCCATTTTTGTTTTAATTAATTTCCACCATGGCATTCTTTATGGCCCACACGAGTAGCCGCGATTTGCGGTCGCGAGAGTCCAAGTCAAGTCGGTGCCTCCTCGTGTGTGAAACCGAGTCCAGGTTCCTATATATATATATTTTTATATATACAAATAATTAATTAATTAATATTTATTTATTTATTTTATAATATAAATATTTAGTAGGCAATGCATGCTGGCATATGCATGGGAAGGTGAAGCAAAAGCACTGAAGGCTAAGAAGGCAAAAAGGAGAAAAAAAAATGGAATAATCAATGACATATTAAATTTATGTGGGTGATAATACAAGCTATAAGCTACAAGCAAAACGACGGACCAAAGTTGTGTGGTAAATAGTCAATCTTCCCATTGTTATTGACTTGGGAGCTTTGCTCTTTCTGTCGTCATCGGCAGAGCCACGAAATTATAATACATTAAACGTAATATATATTTAATTTTTATTTTTATATTAATTATTTAAATTATAAATTGATAAATTTTAATAAAAAAAATACTTTTTTTTTAATTTTAAAATTTTTTTATTTAAATAATATTATATTTTTTTATGTTAATAATTTTAAATTTTATCGCAGCGAGAGAGTAGTAGGAGTAGGAACGGGAGCGAGAGCAATTCAATTAAATAATAGTACTTGCTTAACTACTACTCAAAGCAAAGGCACATTAAAATTAAATACCCAATAAAGTCTTCATAATTATGTCTCTGTAACCACAACCCCATTTCATACAATTATTTTACTAATACTTTTCATTATAGAGTTGCAAATATCAATACTTAATTGCATGAACTCCATGCCTCCTTCTGCACATAATCTAATCCCAATTATCTCTTAATTAGCCCATGATATTCATTTTTTTAATTATATTTAAGTGCATTAATTTAAACCAAAATATAGGATATTATTATGTATAAATATTCTTAATTATTATAGAATTTAAATTTAAATTATTCAACGATATATTAATATTTGTAAATATTGTTTAAAATTATACGATTTTGTTTGGGATAAAATAAAATTATTTATAATTAAATATAATATGTTAAAAATTTTATTTTAATTTAACGTAATTATAAAAATATTACTTTTTTGATGTAACATTCTTAATGTTGGTGATTAAAAGTCAATGTTCTTTAATTATACTTTGAATTACGATATTTTTTGTGTTATGGGAAGAAATAGGAGGGTTTGGACTTTAATTAGTAAGAGATTAAGGCCACTAATCTTTTCAACGGCTATCTACCTATCTATCCTCCTCACGTGGAGAGAGAAGCCTGACACTGGCTATAGAGAAATCAAAATTAAATAAAAGCACTTTTTGGGTAGAGTCTATGTGGATACGAAGAAGTGCTTTTGAATTTCGCGGTTGTCGGTTGTTAAAAACAATTAAAATCTAATTAAATTTCTTGAATAGAAGACATGTTTGACCATGTCATGTATACAAACCATGTGGGCATTTAGAAATTGTATGCATTATTGAAATTCAGCAAAGAGGGGCCAAGAAGCAAGAATTCGAAAAGCACTTTTGTGACCCACATAACTAGCTTTTGTGCACTATCAACAATGGGAACAGTAAGTCTGGTATGAAACTGTTCTCAAAGAGAAGAAAAAAAAATGCACTTATAGAGAATTGAATTTTGGATGTGGTCAAAGCTAAAAGCATATTGCCTTTCAGCTTACAGAAATAAGTGCTTTTACGTTTAAATCACTTTTATTTCCCCGTGCTTTTCTAGAATTTAATCAAATTTTGTCAAGTAAACAAGGTTATATTGTCCCTTGCTCTCTATTATTTACATCATACCCTACGTTTATTGAAAGTGCTTTTTCATTTATTGCTTTTTCTAAGTGAAGTTCGTTAATAGCAGCCATTCCTTCTGTAGTTTTCATTACTTAATATAGTAAGCCGTTAATACACTGTTCGACCAACCCAAAAAAAAATAAAATGGGACCAATCTGCAATAAAGATGATTAATTATAATATTACAGTTACTAAATTTTGATTTTCATGTTCTATTAAATGCCTATTAAAATTATTAAAAAAAACGCTAAAATATATAAGCGTTTATGTATTTTAACTTTTTAAAAATATTTTAAAAATAATTTATTAAAATATTTAATATCAATAATAAAACAAGTTAAGTATTATTTTAATTAGTATTTAATTATATACTAATTTAAAAATTACTTTTAATCTTTATTAAATTTAATAAATACACTTACATAAAAGAATACTTAAACACATAAATAAGTATTTATATTTTTAGTTTAGTATTTATACAGTATAATTAATGTTGTCGAATAGGCACTAATTGTTTTAATTTTTTTAAAAATATAATTTTTATTATTGTTATTAATATTCTATATTTTTAATTAAATAAAAAATATCTTATAGTATTGAAATTGACATGGGTTTTATACACATTGAATAGTCGAATTACCAAAATTTTAGTTGGTCCATTCATTAGGGTTCATTACGGTAAATTTGCAGTAGAATTTAACAGCTTATGTGGGAAAGCCCTGGTAAATTTTTATGTTCCTGATTCATTGATGTTTGATGTTTGCAGAACAGAATGACTGAAAATTCCAACGAGGTTTATGAATTCAAACGGATTTTGTAGATAGAGATGTGACAGGAATTCAGCCTGGAGAATTGAGTGTGTTACTGCCACTCGGCCAACAATATCATAAGAAAGAGTTAATAATCTCCATGCAGTCTCTGCGGGGATGAATGAAATCACTTCTGTTTTAAGCACGCCAGTCATGGCGAAACACAGGAAGCGCTTCTCAGCCTGGCATTGCCAAGTGTTACAGTGCAGGACGAGACAAAAAGACTCAACAAAATCATCAGCAGTATGATTGCAAAGTTGCGACTAAAGCATTTAAATATATTATCTTTTTCTTCTTCTTCTTTTCTGGTTAAGTTCAATTTGCAATTATTGATATACATGGATGGCCTGTTTCTGTGTCAGATAGCCGGCTACATGGCTTCTTGATGATCTACTTCACGTGACATAATAATCTACTTCCTTCCCTTCAGTTGTTGTTGTAATTAGAGATGCTTAATTAATTGCTTTATATCGAAGTTGCTTTTTCGAAGTGCTTCTGCTGATATTTATTTCCCCATGGTGTGGTGCAGTTGGGGCAACAGTGTCATGTAATGTGCAAGTTGGAGTAATAATACCATGAACCGACTACTTTTTGGATGATTAAAGCTTCTTACAGTAGTACTTTTTGTTTAAAGACATTAATCCGAAACTACTTTTCAAATAAGCACTTGCCACCTTACCAGACAACCTATAGCTAACAGGTTCATAATTATGAAGAAAAGGGCTTTCAATTATACTTCAAGAACACACACTCATTTATGCTAAATGGTCAGTGGATTGAAGCTTTTAAGCCACAAGAAGCAGCCAGCCAGGATCGATGTTCAGTAAATAATCCCTGATCACGAGTTGGCTGGTCAGAAACGACCATCAAAATTACCATCAAACAAGCTCGATGCAAAAAGCCAAAGAATTATTAAAGAGGTTCAGGCCGATGATTGGAAGAAACTAAGAAAAATTAAACAAGCAGCCATTCGAAGAAACGAAGAACAATTAACTGTTGGATATTGCAGGATCCTGAAACTCTTAAAGTTCTCACAGTAAATGGTCCTAGTCATACTGTACACGACTGTTGAGAACTAATGTCGGAAGACCTGAGGGCACACACTTCCTGATCTCCCACCAGCTGAATTTACTTATAACCCTCCTTCTCATTGCTTTGCCAAAGCAATTACACTGCTTTGTTTAGAAGAATTCGATCTTGTATTACTTCATTTGCCAAAGTTCAAATCTAACACAAAAATTTAGCTTACAAGACTTCACATTCATAAGCTCACTTTAAGTATAAAATTTCAATTACTTCGTAAAAATTTTTAAAAGAGATTATTTTTATTAAACGTTACGTTAAATTTTATAAATTACATAAAAAAAATAATTGTTAAGTCATCGAAAATAATATGATCAATTATCAATCTTTTCACTCTTAAAATTAATTTGATTAATTGTATAAAAAATATATAAATATTAACATAATTTATTTTAAAATAAATAAAAATATAATTAATTATGAAGATATCTCGTAATCACTACTCCTTTCCATCAAACCAAACACTTTACTCGTAGTATGTGACAAATATCGCCTTCGATAATGAATCAAGTTGTCATAATAACAAAAGAAAAGCAACGAATGAAAGAATAAAAGAAAACCCATCATTAATTTCCTCCATAATAATCCATCATTAAATTTGAACCGGTGGATAATAAGTAGTCAATAACCTAAAAAGCAAAGCAGCCCATGAAATAATAGTACATAATCCATGGATCTTTTAATGAACTTGTGGCAACAATACAAGCTAGGTGGCAGAAGATTAAAGCCAAATGTATGATTGAATTTGCAGGATTTTAGATAAGAAGCACACAACATACACGTTTATATGATGTGGCCAAGACGATGATAGCTAGAGAAATAATTTGGTGAACGAGGTGGCTTTTAAATAAAAGCACACAACATGCATGTTTACGTATATTAAAAAAAGTTTAAAATAAAAAATTTTTATATAAAATAAATTAATATAAATAATATAATAAAATAATTTAATCAATAATAGAAGAAATTTGTAATTGATAATAATTTTATTTGCGAGAATTTATAAAATTATGTTATTTATAATTATATTATATTATATATCTGTGAGAATTTAAATAATTATATTATATTATATCGTCCAAATTTTTTTTAAAAATTTTTATATTTACACACACGAGCGATTAAACAATTTTTAACATGTAAAATTAAATTTAAAAAGGAAAAAATTCTTAATGATAGTATCTTATCTTAAACTTTTAATCTAGCAGCAGCCCTCGTGCTAGCCAGGGGGGTCCAAATAAAAAGAAAATTTGCTTTTGATAGCGGATGATGGACATTTTGGACTACTTGAGAGATTCATCAATGGTAATCATTATCCTTTTAGCTCCTCCTCGGACGTTGACTAAACATGCTCACGTTCATTATCAACCACGTGTATATAGTACGGAAACCAGTGGCCTGATTTTCCCTCCGTCGTCGGGACCACGAAACAAGTTTTCTGTTTGGTAACCTGAGCCCACGCACGTGCTAATGCTAGAAATTAGACTTCATTGCCGATTTAGGGGGAGGAGATGGTGAACGGCTGGAAATGACTCTGATCGAAAACACGGAACGGGATCGGGTGGGTAACACGCGAATTGTGTATGGACCAACATAATTAGAAGAGCTGTGCAATCAGACGGTGGCAAAGAGAAGACGCTAGGGCCCACAGAGATCTAATTTTTACCTGCCGACAAGAGAGTTATCGGAGGGTCTTGATCTTTTGAAATTGAAGGAGATTTATTTATTTATTTATTTGTTGAACATAAATTGACTTTCTATTGGTATGAACTGCGGGAAAGATATTTTAAAAATATTTATTATTATAAAATATTAAATAAAATAATCTTATCTTATTATTATAATTAATGTAATAAAATTATTTAATTAATAAAATAATAAAAAAATTATTTATTAATAATAAATAAAAAAATTTGAAAAATATTTTGTAAATTTTAAAATATTTTTTTAATTTATTATTGATAAATTAATGTTATGATAATGTGATAGGAGTATTTTTAAAACTCTTTCTTTGTATAATTATAATTTTTTTTATTTTTTAATTATCATTTAAATTTACTTTTCATGTAAAAGACGATTAGTTTGACCTATTGCCTTAAGATTTTGGTTGACCATCTCCACCGAAAACTCATCTGTCCATGTCCCACCTGGGATTACACAAAAGCACAAAATCGGTTGCTTCTTGTCTTCATATATTCCAAAAAGTAAGAAAAAGTTTCATGTCCGTCTTGTGTTGACAGTTTCTCGACGTGGTCGCGCATCCGATAGCAAGTCAAAGAAAGTGTTTGAAAACACAGCTGCAAAATCAAAGGCTAATTCGTTGAATGTGGCAGGCATTATAGCTATAGGAAAGACATTCAAGATCAAAATAAATTCATATTTAGGTCGACCTACTTGTGTTTGGCAGACAGGCATTATGCCTCGTGTCAAAGGAAAAGCTATTAACATGGGTAGATCTCTAATATGGGCCGTGTAAGACTATGACCCGTCGTCTACAAGGTGAAACCAGTGTTCTCGTTAACATGCATAGACCTCTAAGATGGGCCATGTAAGATTATGACCTGTCATCTACTATCTGAAACCAGTATTCTTGTTCATAGGGGTTAGACCTCCAAGAAGGGCCGCGTAAGATTATGACCCGCCATCTGCAACGTGAAACCAGTACTCTGAAAACTGGAATTTGGACTAAAGTCACCTAGTAAGCAGTGATTAAGCCGACGAGGTCCAAGAGGATATCAAAAGTATGAAGCTTGCTTTCTGAATCTTCAAGCCAGGCAATCATTTGATTCAGGCAGAAACAACATCGACCATACAGAAGAATAAAATGGATGCCGAAACTGAAGGTGATTCACGTACAATACCACTAAAGTACGGATATACATAATGAATATCATTGAACAATGGGAAAAAGATCAACAACCTACTAAAAACTAGCACTCTCTGCACCTCATACTCCTATTCCGACAATGGTATCAGTGCATCCACAACATTTTTAAGGAACGAGAAAATCTGAATGAGGCACTCATCCTGCTAGCTTCCTTGCGCAAATCTACTCTGGTTGTGCGTGAAGAAATAGCAAGACAACACAGCTCCTTTGAATTGGAGTCAAAGATGCGCCTCCTTTCATTTCATAAACTGCTCAACAAATTCAAAATTTGACCTTAACCCCTGGCTGACAACACATCTAACTGGTTTATGGAATGTTGGATGAAGAACTCTCCAGCTGATATGTTTTTCTCACAAGTCCGTTGCTGTAGACTTTATGGTCAAGTTTTTGAGGATGCACAGGATGAGCTACCTGATGCAAATGTAGCAATGCAACCATACCAACTGCAACCATCACAGCATTACCTAGTATCCCACCCATATGATCCAATTTAAGGGATTTCTTTGCAAAATTAAAACTTGATATGAGAATGTTGATAAGTCCATTAAATCTCCTCCCTTCAGGTGATACAAAGTTTTCACCAGATGGACTAACTGGTGCACTGTAAAGGTTTTCAGGTGAAATAAAGCTAGCAGCATCTTGCACATCCCCCAAAAAAGCTAAAGCTTCTTCAATGACTTTGAACTTCTTACCATGGTGGTCAGCCAATCTCATTGCAAGAATAATTCGGCTTTGTTCTAATTGGGCAATTGCAGCATCTCTCTCGGCCCTCTGCTGAGTTTGTACAGTCTGTGAAGCATAACAAAAGTAAATCAATAGTTCCACATGCAATCTATCAGGTAACCAAGTACAGAAGACAGCATATTGCATGTTAGGAGTACAACTTAAGAATATTAAAAAATTTGAACCAATACAAACAGAAAAAGCAACATAAATGATATAAAGTATTAGAGAGCACTACTTCCTTGTAAATGCAATGGTTAATTTCCGCACTGTTATGTTTACCCCCACATACTTATACTACTTCAACCACAATTATGCATATTTCTGCACTCCTATACAATGATTAAATTTTCCAATGGATATAGTTACACCATTTTGGAAGATTTTGCAGTCAAATGATACAACCTCCAACTTTGCATTGCACTTGCCCTAGTTGAAGCAAACATAACAGAAAGAGTGATGAACCTACAAGAATGTCAACCCAACTAATACAGGTCTGCTATATGAATCCTTTTTTTGCCATCCACCCCTTTCACCTCTTTCAAAAGTCATCACCTCAGTGCAAAAATTGATAACCATACCATCTGTAATCACTTCTATGTGAATTATTGCAGCCTTCAAGTTGAATGTCATTTACAGCCTCAAACTCTAACATAGAAAACTAAGTTGATGGCCATGCACCAATGACAAAATAGTAAAGACGAAACAGAGTGATCTATTACATCAAAACCTCATGTAATATGTCTCAGCAAAGATGAGCTCACTCTTAGGCGTCATCCAAGATCACTCATGACTATCACATAGCATCAAAGACCAACAATTCAAAGTCACCAAGCAAGACGTGCTGAATCAAGGAAAATACCATCTGGGTACCAAAGACCTTAGCCAAATGGATTTTGGCCAATTATGAGTACATTGACTCTACATTTGCCCTTATTCTCTTAACGTGGACTAAACCATCATAGATAAACAACACTAGATATTGACTTTTTCCCTACCTGAAATATCCCAAATAAATTGCCAAAAATAAAAAAGAAATTGTCATTCTGATTCAATTAACTGACTAAAACCAACAAACCATTAGTGTTACATTACACGGTAACGTTTAAACTCTACATCTAGTATGTGCGGAAGTACTTCTGATACTGTTAAAATTTCTGTACAAATAGTCAAAAGCGTCTTTTTATATCAATTTATTGTGTTTGGCCAATACATAAAAGTTACATTTGGAATAAGAAAAATCACTTAAGAGTGCTTACTGGGAAAACACTTGATCTTGTTGTGTATTCCTCAGAAATGCTAAGTAGAAAAGCAAATTGAAGTGCTTTCTGGGAATCAGAATGACACAACAAGTACTTTGCATTGGCTTAATTATTAATAAACACACGCTCATACAATTCAAAAGGGATGAATCATGACCCATGTGAACGATTCTAGTGTTGTTTCTTACAAATCCCATCTTACTTTTACAGGTGCATTCTTAAACAAGCCGTTATCTCTCCTATGACAAATTTTACAAAACAACACCAGCGCACATAATTCAACAACTAACCCTGATACATACTCTAAAACCCAGAGTTCTCATACTTACCCGTCATTTTCTAGGAAATCAAGCAAATGAATACCAAAATAAACAATTATTATAAAAAAAAATTCGAAAATCCTCTTAAAATTCTTACGTGCAAAAACTCTAGCTGGTCCTCCAGGTTCTCCAGAGCAGTCCTAATGGCATTCAGACTCTTGGCCTCTTGAATCGCCAAATCATTATCATCGACCCGAAATCCCTTCACGAAAACGAACCCGGCCCGGTTATCGTCAAGCCCCTGGTCGTCCAGTTTTATCTAATCGGATTTCGTCGGGCTCTTATTGGAATTGAGAAAGTGAGTTCGCGAGATGGAGTGAATGGCGTTGCTTAGCTTGCCGTGCAGGTACCAGATTTTTTCCAGAACCGCTTCGATTTCGTCGATTTCCATGATCCCATTTCAGGAGACACTGTTTGGCTCTCATGATTTGTCCAGCATTTTTTAAATTATTTTATTATTTATTGCGGAGAAAAAATGTGAATCACGAAATGTGCCGTTTTGACTCTTGACCATATTGAACAATAGCCACTAATTTCGTTCCACGTCAGACATTTACGACGTCATTGTAGGAGATCCAATGTCTACCAAACCCTCGACTCAGAATTGCCCGTATATCAAGACATGTTCGATTTATTGTTATAATACAATATTGTGTTTTTGATATAATTTTAATAGATAAAATTATCGTCAGTAAAAATTTATTTTTTAAAAATTTTAAATGATATAATATTTTTATATAAATAATATCATAAAATTATTTATAATAATAAATAAATAAATTAAATATAAATTTTATAACTAAAAAAATTTAATTTTTAATTAAAAAAATATATTACAATAATCTATATTATCATATTAATTATTTTTAATAATGTTTACACGTGTAAATTTTATACGTACAAAATTTTTAATAGTTAATTTTGATGATATAAAAAGTGTGCAAAGATACTGTATATGAAATATTTTGTATTCATAATATATATGTCCAAATATGGTAAAAGTTAATAAAGTAAATACATAACCTTTGCATTTAGTAGCATTTTACATCAGAAAAAGTGAAGAAGAAATAAAGGAGAAGAAGAACCAAAGCTCATTCATTTCCTTACCCTAGCTTTCTGTAAATCACAAGGATTTACTGTTCTTATTTTTGACAAGCCTATAACCAAGCATTTCAAAGCAAAAAACCATTGTCTTTTGCATATTTATTTCTCATTTCTCTCTCTCTCACACACACACACACGTATGCATACATATATATATATATAGATACACATATATATGTATATAAATATATACGTATTACTACTACAAGGTATCCTTACTCAATTTTCATATAGCTTCCATGCGGTCGACATGACGAGCCCCCGACTGTGTAGACGCCATTTGGGTCTCTTCCAGGCCACCATCTTCTCCGGATATCTCCTCCAGTGACCGCCCTTTGGTCTCGGTAACCAAGAATGTGCAGAAAAATCCAATCAAATTTGTAAACGATAAAGCCAGCATGGCATGTTTGATTTGGCTGGGCTTGCCTTCCAATGTATACGATTGCACCACAAATGCTCCGACCATTGCCCCCGCCTTACCTGAAGCCGCACTCAGTGCGTGACACGTAGACCTCACTCGAGTTGGGAACAGCTCTGCGGGGAGGACGAATGTTGTACTGTTTGGACCGAAGTTTGCGAAGAAAAACGTTAGTCCGTATAAAACAGCGAACAGCCACTTGTGGTCGTTCTTCAGGTAATCGTATTTGAGGGCGATAACGAGCATGAAAACCGACATCATGAAGAAACCGATTAGCTGGATGATGAACCGGCCGAGTGTTTCGATGAATAAGACGGTGACCCAGTAGCCGGGGAAGGTACCAAGCAGCGCAACAACAAACATGGCACGAGAAGTTTCGAAAACTTGTCTGAGGGCGTTAACTTCAGTGGCTTTGTGCGTTAATCCCATTGCTGGGAAAATATCTTTCTGGGTCAGGTTTTGACTGTAAAATGCAATGTCCAACAAGAACCATGTACTCATAGTTCCAATCAAATGAAGGCCATGGCGTCGGAAGAATTCGGAAGAGAGTAATGAGAAATTGTTTGTATCCTTAAACTGTTGTAACTTGTCGCCATCTTCATCGATTTCGATATCAAGTACTCGACCCATATCAGAAGCAGCTTGTTTTGCATTTCCTTCGATGATAGCAGTGTAACGCCCCGTTTCAGGCATTTGCATTCGCCAATAGTAGGTCATAACGGCGGGAATCGCACCGAGCATTAGCACAATCCGCCATAGAAAATCTCCCTCAGGTTGTGTAGAAAAGATTGGATCTTCTTTGAATGTCGGCGCTTTATAATTTTGGAGGAAGATATAAGACAGAATCATAGTAACTAGACCTGCAAAAATAATCCCTACACCTTGCATGGCGAAAACTGCCGCAATAAACGCCCCACGAGTCTTCTTGTTGGCGTATTCTGACATAATAGTGGCAGAAAGTGGGTAATCTCCTCCAATACCAAAACCTAGCCAAAACCTGAAGAAACATAGGGTTCCTATAACAGATTTTGCGCTGGAACCAAACGATAAACCCGAGCAAACAGCGCAAATCACCATGAGAATTAGAGTAATTCCGTAAACTTTCTTTCTACCAAGTTTGTCACCAAGCCAACCAAAGACTAATTGGCCTAATAGGGTTCCAACTAGGGCTACACCACTAACAGCGTTATTAACACTCGGATGGAGCTTCCCCGGTTCGTGTTTAGGGTCCGCCGGATCGTAGTAATAAAGCCGGCCGAGAAGTTTCGACACGGTGGAGATGCAAAAGAGATCGTAGGCATCGGTGAAGAACCCCATGCCGGCAATGACAATGGCTTTGACATGGTACCATTGAGTTCTAGCAGAGTCAAGGGCATCGAGGACTGCTAGTTTGTTGTGAGACATCTTGAATTTGGTGGGCTTGCTAGAACTTTGCAGTTAAGTACATCTGCATATGCTGGGTCTGTATCCTTCAAGCTTATTATATAGACCTAATTATGGGCATATAATCGAATTTGGGGTCGGTCATTTCTAGGTTTTCGGGGGAAGAACAAGAAAATTTGGAAAAGGGTAAGCCGCATATTCTACAAACTTCGATGAAACACGTCATATGCTTTATTAGATCCTCTTGATGTTAATCAGCCAGCAATTTGCTAAGGTTAATTACCATATATAGCTCAGTAACCAAGAGCTAGAATATAACATCCATCGTTCATATCAAAGCTCATCCATGGAGCGTTGCTTTTTGATTAACCTCGAGCTGTCTATAATCCTTGGCGTTCTCTGTAATTTGTTAAGTTTAATGTGTCTACCAAATACCAATGACATTGTAATTTCAACTTAATGTTTAATTAAGTTAAAACATGTCTGTCTTAATCAAAGTTTCAATGATTTCAACGCATTAATTAATCCATCTTGCACAAATCTATCTGGACAATTTCTTAGGGAATATATTATATAATTGATCAGGGTTATTCAACACACAAGACAAACATCTAAGGTTTCTCTACTATATATATGTTCATGTATGGTTATATTCAATTTTTTTTAAAAATTTTGTAACTTGAAATTATCTCAAAATAACTTAAAAACAAAATCAAAATTTTAATATTTTTATTTTAATTCTTTATTTTAAATTGTAAAATTGAAATTTGTTTGGATGTAAGGTATATACTTTTAGTTAATTTTAAATTATTTTAGTTGTAATATATATTAATTTTTTAAATTTTATATTATTTATTTTAAATTTTACGTTAAAATATATTAAAAAACGTAATAAGCCAAGTCGAGATTAAATATAGTTTAATTGTAACACATAAGTTGTGTAGCAAGTCAATGTGTAAATGTTTTGTACCACAAGTGTAATTGTTTTGAATCACAAGTCCAGCTATTTACATAAATCATAACATTCGAGTCCTTTTTAAAAAAAAGTATCAAATAAAAAGGGCTTATTTGAAATATGTAAAAATGTAAATCTATTTTTATAGATATATAAAAATACAGGGATCCTCATACAAAAATTATCCCATTGACTCTCTCCCCAATTCGCCCATATAAAAACATTATCACGGCCGTTGATATAAAAATTGTCAACGGCCGTGAGGTCACGAAAAATAAAAGGGCCTTGTTTGTTTCGCCCTAACCTGATTCTACGGGAAGGGGAAGTTCCTTGTTTTCACTTCTTGACTTTTCACTGTTAACCAGTGGTTTGGTTTCGGTGGAAATAGGAACTGTCCTTCCTAAAAAATAAGTAAAAAGTTGTTTTTCCACAGACCTCCAAACGCGGTCCACAAATTAAGATTTATTTCCGGAAAGCACGTTGTCTCCCTTCTTTATTTCTTGTTTTCCAAGCAATTAGGAGAAAATAAATAAAACAAATTATTTGTGGAAAGTGTTGGGTTTAGAGGAGATGGTGGAGGCTGATGGAGCGGTGGATCCATGGATGAGTTCGGAGCAAACGGAAACTGTGGAGATCAACGGGCGCGAATTGACGTTGATGGAATTGACGGTGGGGGATAGGGATGGAAGAGGATTCGACGGTTCGCAGTCTCATCAAAATACGAATGCGTCTGATTGGAAGTTAGGGCTTGGTGAGAGAGCTTTTTCCGCCGCCGGTGCTGCATTTTTATCGGCGATTATCGTCAACCCCCTTGATGTCGCCAAGGTATTCAACTTTGTCAATATAAAGTTATTCTTGCGATTATTGTTATTATCTGAGTATGTTAAGTTTATTGCTTTTACAAATTAATAATTGGGGATTAATGTTAGGAAAAATTTTAGTGTAAATTTGTGTTGATGCTTTTTGCTTTGATTGTCAATGTCTTATGTTTGTATTCTGCTTGTTAAATGGTTGTTAATGGATTTAAATCAAATGATTCTATTTAAAGGCGTATTTTTTTTTCTCTTATATCAGACGAGGTTGCAAGCTCAAGCTGCTGGAGTAGCTTACACGCATCCACTAAGCAACATGATTAGTCGAATGGCGTATTTTGGACCCAGAACGGTATGTATGTTATGGCACTGTATAGTTTCTCAAAGCACAAAAATATGTATTGTATGGGTTTTGAGTAGCTTTTAGCTTTTTACTGTTTATATATATAAATATTTTATGGTGTGATGCTATATGTACTGATGTTTTCAATTAATTTCGAATCTGTTAAAATTTGTAGCTATTATTAATTTTGTTCATTACTTAATTTTGTTTCAGATGTTTACTGATCTAAGGTGTTCCCCATCCTGCACACGTGCTGGAGTTCATGGTACTGTGGCAATGTGTCCCCCTGATTGTTTTCATTACAGAGGAACACTGGATGTCTTTAACAAAATCATACGACAGGTTAGTGGGTTTTAGTAGTCATCCTTTGGCATATAATTAATATAATATCTGGCTTGTATTTGCTGCATATTGCCATATAATTAACATGAAATCTGGCTTTCATTTGGTGCACGTTATAATGATTTACCATGAAGTTGAAATGTTTTGTCTCCTTATTTCATATTTGGGAAACAGATTTATTAAATTTGTTAGGTAACATATAATCTTAACTTACAGATACAAAGCTTCATTTTGTCTAGCATGGTTGGACAAAAATTGCTAGGTCTACTTTTATTCTTTGATGTCTTGGATGAACCTGCACAATGGTTTTTGGCTGTGCAAATTAAATGCTCATCCTTGTGATTGTATTACATATGGAGGGAATTTTCAATAGCCTAATTTGAGGGTTACTGCAGGAAGGATTTGCAAGGCTGTGGAGAGGCACAAATGCAGGACTGGCATTGGCTGTACCAACGGTAATTTTATCAATTAGGCAGGGGAGTTTAAGTATAAAGTGCATTGTTTAGTGTAGATACTACTTTTACTAGTTAGTAAGCTGTAATTATGGGCAATCATTTTGTTTGAGCAGGTTGGAATCTATTTGCCTTGCTATGATGTATTCCGAAACTGGCTCGAAGAGCTAACAGCCCAGAATGCTCCAAGTATGACATCATATGTCCCTCTGGTTGCAGGAGCATTGGCACGCTCATTGGCCTGTGCAACTTGCTACCCGATTGAGCTTGCCCGAACACGGATGCAGGTTACATAAAACTTGATGCTTACATCTGCTATAAAATATATTAGAGGAAAAATGTCAAGGAATGGTCCTTGAAAATAATGTTTTATTTAGTCGTCCAAATTACACTGAACCCTGTAGAGGATTATATGCCTTTAGTGATGTCTGTAGTTATAAATGTCCATACTCACTGTTGGACACGCTTTAAGCACGCAAGATATGAAATCTTAACTTTGTTTTGACCGTGTTACTAGACTTGTGGTAGACAAGTTAGCTAAATATTTGAGGTACTAGCATTGCATGAAGAGATGATGAAAACTGAATACGTATCTCTTAAAAGCATTTAATATTGTAACTCTTCTTTCTTTGTATGGAAATCATTAATGAGGACTAATTAATTTGAGCTTCTAATTTGGTTGAATTGTAAGTTTTTAATAGAAACAGGAAATTTTGAATTCCCATCTGATTGTGTATCTTGTTACAAATTATTGTTTTATTTACATGTTCAATTGACTTGTCTTGGCATTTGTGTTTTTAAATAAATTATAAAATTGATTTGAAAATTACAAATTATTATTATTATCATCATCTTATCTATTATTCTTTTTCACTTTTGTTGTATAATAGGCATTCAAGGGAACCCAAAGTGGTAAGAAGCCTCCTGGTGTCTGGCAGACATTACATGGTGTGGTGTCCCATGTTAAAAGCACAAATAACCTTCAAAACAGCTGTAAGTTGATTTACTAGTTAATTGCAATGCTTGATCAAAATCACCAGCCTCTTAGAGCCTCTATCCTGCCTATTTGCTTTTAAATTAATGATGAGTTGGGGCGTGCTTATCATCATGTTGGTGATCTTAGATTCCTGTTACATATATTAGAGCAGATATACATGTTAGAGGAGAAAGTTTCATTTATCATACAAATAGGGCATAGTCAGTATTCTGGTCAATATTGGAAGTACAATCAATATGTTAACAGTTTTGTAATTGGAAGAATGGTTAAGATACTACTATAGTGTGTGTTGTTGCCTAGGCTTATACATTGATGCTCTATTTTGCTATCTATTTCAAATCTACTTTCAGTTGGTAACTAGAAAGACATGAATTGAACTGAACGGTATAATTGTAGGAATATGAATTGAACGGTATAATTGTAGGAATATTGACAGACTATGTTGACATCTTACCTGTGATATGATTAATCATTTATAAGTTGGAGATAGTGCAGAAGGAAACAATGAAAACAAAGGTCAATTTAAGAAGCTATTCATATTCTACATGAAATTCATTCAGCCTTAAGAGGAAAGGAAGGAATATTGGTAGATAGTGTTTTTACTGACGTTGCATTTAACTGATTTGTTTGGTTTGTTCATATTGTGATTGAATTTCTTCATTGTATGACAGTTAAAGGCTACCGCATGCTATGGACAGGCATGGGAGCACAACTTGCTCGTGATGTTCCTTTCTCAGCAATTTGTTGGTCTACTCTTGAGCCTGTGAGATATTATTCTTTCCAACTGTTTTGCTGGTACCAGTTGTTTCATAAAAAACTAATATTGTTTCCGTGTGTATGCCATATACTGTTATCATAACTCATTTTGTTTATTCAATTAGATGAGAAGAAGGCTTCTGAGTCTTGTGGGTGAGGAATCCAATGCAGCCAGTGTACTTGGAGCGAATTTTTCTGCTGGATTTGTTGCAGGAAGCCTTGCTGCTGCTGCTACCTGTCCTCTAGATGTTGCAAAGACCCGAAGGCAAATAGAGGTAATTTCTGAATTTAATGCCATGTCTTTTCTTTTCTGGGCTAGGAATTTTGATCTGTTGTATGTCCGTTAAGATATTTTCCTGAAAAATCACTCTTACTGGATTTTGGTTTTGCGAAGAAAACTATCAGTGGAATGTGTGGATCTATGTTGTTGATTGGAAATGACAATGGAAAGGCCTTTATTGGATATTGATCATAGTATTGATATTTGATACAAACTGTGATTCTCCAAGAACATAATGTTTCGTTTACTTATGGAATATCTTTTAATAAATATGCTGTTATCTTAATATTCAGAAGGATGCTGCCAGGGCATTGAGGATGACAACACGACAAACACTGATGGAAGTTTGGAGGTATATTTCTTAATGCTTGATTCATAATTTTTTTTTATAATCTCAAGTTGAACCATCTAAATCCCTATCAAAGAGGTCTGGTGTATGCCATATTACCTGGTCCAACTACTAATATCATGAACTTAAACAATTGAATTATATTTGAGTTCTCTTAGGTCGCATCACTTTGGTATTTTATGCGTGATGTTTCTGATAGTATTATCTGGAGAGAACTACCTACTGGCATGCTTAACTTCATGATTTCCTGATGGTAGGAGTCGAAGATTGGTAGTTTTGTTTACGTCTTATACCAAGCCTCAAAAGTAGTGACCCATAAATTTTCTTGGAACAGGGATGCGGGCATTGAGGGTTTGTTCACAGGAGTTGGTCCTCGTGTTGGACGGGCAGGCCCTTCTGTTGGGATTGTGGTCTCATTTTATGAAGTTGTTAAGTATATTCTACATAACCGGTATAATACATGATACTAACTGAGGATTGACAACCTATCCATTGTGAAATTGGTGTTTGGTGACAGCATGGAAGCAACACCGGCTATGGAATCTCCAAGCTTAACTGTGGATATCATACATGCTAATAAAATAACAAAATTTTGATCATGGTACATCCTTTTTCTGCAGGGCTGCAGACATTTATTTGAACTTTTTGCCTTCCCAATTTTGTTTCTCAAGTTAATTTGTACTGTACAGCTTGGTTTGAGCACAAATTTTGTTAGCTCTGGGGCCCTTTTTTGTTCAATTTTTCCTGAGAGTTGGTCTCAGTCTGGAAATTATAACTCTTTGCTATTTCTCATTTGGTTGAATTCCATCTTAGGCTTAGAAGAATCCATTAGCAGGAATGCAAATCGTTAGGACCCATCTGAAGTTCTTAAAGCATTTGATCGTAATCTTTGTATAGACAGAACGGCTTGATTTGAGACTCTTTTAATTTTAGTGTTAAAAGTTATGAAATTTTGTGATTAGCGGTTGTAACACGTTGCAAAAATTTCGAATTTTGTACTCGTGAAGTTCAACTTTAACTGCCTCGATCAATCGATCCCCAGAATTACAGATTAATCATATTGTAGATTTTTGGTGGAAGTTGACTGAGGTCAATGAATAAGGTTTGTAAGAATCAATGCTACCAGCATTAGAACATATGCATTTCCTTGGTCGATCAAATTACCCGCAGTTCAGGCACGGTATTAATTTGTTTCAGGTCCACACAGAAACATTGAAAAAGAGGAGATGGAGAAAGAAAACCTGGGCTAGGCAGAGCGAGAGAAGAGGCGGTTGAACTAAGAAGTGACATAGAAGAACGTGTCTGGAAACTAATTTTTTTTATTTGTACACCATATTTTATATGGTTTCTGTGTTATTTTGCATGAAAATGGTTGTATTGGGGTAACATTAGGGTGCTCACGACTAACATCTGGCTCATAGGAAATCTTCCTTTCACCATGATTCCGAACAAAATCATATAAAATTGCGGACAATTCAAAGCAAACCACCATTGCTTCATAACTTAAGCTAAATTTTAGCGAGGCCACAGAAAAGCTCCCATGGCAAACTTCCGCTTTTTGTCGACACTGCCGATGACTGGAAGTCCATACTCCGACAGAAGACGATCGAGCTGCCATTCAGGCATCCTTTTTAGTTTGCACATGCTTCGTTTTTTTTGTATGTCTCTATCGGGTGTCGCCTTGCTGTTTGTTTTCTTTAGAGAGGAGAGGCGGAGAGTGCTCTTACGTCGCGTTCGCAGGGATTCTAATATTAGAACGATTTAAGAGAGGAGGACGGGTCGAAGGGCGCGTGCAGAGAAATGAAAGAGGATTTAAGAGGTAGATATATTTTTTTCTTACTGTCCTGGATTTTTTTTTTTTTATTTATTAAAAATTTTTTCGGTTATATCCTATTTGCGGGGTATGGTTGGACTCTCTATTGTTTTTTCTCGTTGTGTTTTTATTCTTATTTCTTATTGTTTTTTCTTTTCTCTTAGGTATCTTGCTGGTTTGTTATTAGATTAGTAAATTTTGTTCTCCCAGGTTTGTGTTTCTTCTTTAATGAGATTTGGGAGGAGGGGTTATTTCCTTGCGATCGAGAGAGAAGAGGGAGTAGGTGTGGAAGATAGAAAGATTCTGAGGCTCAGATAAAAATTGTTTAACGTTTTTTTTTTTTTTTTTTTTGGTTTTTTCTTTTCCTTCTCATCTCCTTCCTTTCCTCCCGAAGCATCCCTGTGGGTGTGGCAGAGGTGTCTGATGCATTCAGTAGTGCTCAGGACAAACTTCTAGGAGCAGCTGGAACATCCCCATGAGTGCGGCAGCGGCATCGGACACGTTCAGCAGTGCGCAGGGCAAACTTCTAGGAGCAGCCAGAACATCCTGGTGGGCGCAGCAGAGACGTCTGGCGTGTTTGACTATGCACTGTATGAACTTTCAGGAGCGACTGTAACATCCCTGTGGGCACAGCAGCAGCATCGGACACTGCAGCACTGTGCAACAAGAACTTCAGGGAGTGACCAGAGCATCCCCACAGGCGTAACAGAGGCATCGGGCGCATTTTGCAGTGCGCGGGATGAACTTTCAGGAGAGACTTGAACATCCCCGTGGGCATGGCTGAGGTGTCCGACATGTTTGGCAGTGCACGAGACAAGCTTCCAAGACTGACCAGAACATCCCCATGGGCATGACAGAGGCTTTGGGTGCATTGGGCAGTGCACGGTACAAACTTCCAGGAGCGACCGAAACATCCCCACAGGTGCGGCGGAGGTGTAAGGCACCATTGCAGTGCGCGGGATGAAGATCCGGGAGCTAACGGAACATCCCCCTGGGCATGCAGAGGCTTCCGACGCATTTGCAGTGCAGGGTCAAACTTTTGAGTGCAACTTTAATGTCCCTGCAGGCGAGACAGTGGCATCAGACGCTTCTGGCAGTGCATGGGATGAACTTCCCGGAGTGACCGGAACATCCCCGCAGGCTCAGCAGATGCATCAGGCAAATTTGGCAATGCACGCGACTAGCTTATAGGAGTGACCAAACATCCCCACGGTTGTGGCAGAAGCTTTGGGCGCATTCGGCATTATGCGGGATTAAATTTCGAGAGCTTTCAGAACATCCCTGCAGGAGTGGCAGAAGTGTCAGGCATGTTCGGCAGTGTACAGGATGAACTTTCGGGGAACGACTAAAACATCCCCGAGGGTGCGGTAGAGGTGTCGGTCACATTTTGCAGTGCATGGGTCAAACTTCAGGGAGCGACCAGAACATCCCCACTGGCACAGCAGAAGCATCGGCCGCATTCAGCAGTGCACAGGATGAACTTCGGGGAGTGACCAGAACATCCCCGCGGGTGCAGCAGTGTCATGAGGTGTGTATGGCAGTGTGTGGGACAAACTTCTGAGAGCGACCAGAAAATCCCCGCTAGTGCAGCATCAGCGTCAGGCACGTTCAGCTTGCAAGGGATGAACTTCTGGGAGCGACCGGAACATCCCCACGGGCGTAACATCGGTGTGGGGTGCATTCGGCAGTGCATGGGATGAACTTCCGGAAGCAACTGGAACATCCCCACCGGCACAGTAGAGGCTTCGGGTGCATTTAGCAGTATGCGGGATGAAGTTCTGGGACTGACCGGAACATCCCCACGGGTGCAGTAGCGGTGTTCAGTGCAATCGGCAGTGCACAGAACAAACTTCTGAGAGCGACCAGAACATCCCCTCAGGCGAGTCTAGAGGCTTCAGGTGTGTTGGGCAGTGCACAGGACGAGCTTCTGGAAGTGACTAAAACATCTCCGCGGGCGTGGTAAGGACTTCGGGTACGTTGAGCAGTGTGCAGGATGAACTTCCGATAGTGACTGGAACATCCCTGAGGGAGCTGTAGATGTATCGAGCGTGTTCGGTAGTGTGCAGGGCTGACTTATGGGTGCGACCAGAACATCCCCGCAGGCAGGTTAGAGGTGTCAGGCGCATGCGACAATGCATGGGACAAACTTGCGGGAGTGACTGGAACATCCCTGTAGGCTCAGCAGCAGCGCCAGGTGCGTTTAGCAGTGCGCGGGACGAACTTCTGGGATCGACCAGAATATACCCGCGGGCTTGGCAGAGGCATCAGACACGTTCACCAGTACAAGGGGTGAACTTCCGGGAGCGACTAGAACATCCCTGCAGGCATGGCAGAGGCTACGGGTGTGCTCGGCTGTGAGTAGGATGAACTTCCGGAGTGGCTGGAGCATCCCTGCGGGTGTGGCAACGGCATCAAACATGTTTTGCAGTGCGTGGGATGAACTACTGGGACGACCAAATTATCCCTACGGGTGCGGCAGTGGCATTGTGCAAGTTTGTCAGTTCACGGGATGAACTTTGGGGAGCGACCAGAACATTGCCGTGGGCACAGCAGAGGCATCATGTGCGTTTGGCAGTGTGTGGGATGAACATCGGAGAGCGACCAGATAATCCCCGCGGGCATAGCAGCGGCATCAAATACGTTCAGCAGTGAACTAGATGAACTTCCTGGACCTACCGGAACATACCTTAGGGCATGGCAAAGGCTTTGGGCACATTCAGTAGTGCACGAGACGAACTTCCAGTAGTGTTGGAACATTCCCACGGGTGCAGCAGAGTCGTCAGATGTGTTCTGCAGTGCTCGGGATGAACTTCCAGGAGCTAACAAAAATTTCCCATGGGAGCGGCAGTTGCATGAGACGCATTCGGCACTGCTCAGGACAACTTCCGGAGGTGATGGGAACATCTCTGCAGGTGTGGCAGATGCTTAGGGTGTGTTTGGCCATGCGTGGGATGAAGTTACGGGAGTGACCAGAACATCTTCATGGGTGAGGCAGCGGCGTTAAATACGTTTGGCAATGCATGGGATTAACTTCTTGAACTTACCGGTGCATACTTGAGGGTGCGACAGATGCTTCAGGCACATTTGGTAGTGCACGGAGCAAACTTCCAAGAGTGACTGGAACATCCCCGTGGGTGCGGCAGTGGCGTCAGACACATTCAGCAGTGCCTGGGATGAACTTCCAGGATCTACTGAAAATTCCCTACAGCCACTGCAGCGGCATTGGACGCATTCGGCAGTGGACGGGACAAACTTTCGGCAGTGCACAGCAGAGGCTTCGGAGGTGTTTGGCCGTGTGTTGGACGAAGTTCCAGGAGCGACCAAAATATCCCTGCAGGTACGGCAGTGGCATTGGATGTGTTCAGAAGTGCGTGGGACGAGCTTCTGGGAGGGATCGGAACATCCCTGTGCACATGGTGCCAGCTTCGGATGCGTTCAGCAGTGCGGGGGACGAACTTCCGGCAGCTATCAGAACATCTTTGCATGCACTGTAGAGGCATTGGGTGCATTCGGCAGTGAGTAGGTCAAACTTCCAGGAGTGACTGGAAAATCCCACGGGCGCAGCAGCAGCGTCGGACACACTCGTGTTGAGGACCTTAGGAGGCAAAGGGAGCGTGAGAGAATGCGCGCAAGGCGCCAGGCAGCAAGAGAGGCAGCAACCAACCAGCAAGTGTGCACAAGCAGCATGCACGCAGCAAGCAATGAAGCACGGCCAGGTTCTGACTCAGTCCTAATCAATGGCGGAAAGGAAAGCCAAGAAGAATTCCAACAGCAGCAGGAAACGCATGATGAATTCCAGTAACAATAGGATAGTTGCGACAAGAAGAATTCTAAGGGCAGAAGGATAATTATTGAGAGTCCTAGTCCTAGAATGATAAGTCAAGAGGAAGTCCAGCTGCTGTAGAAAACAAGATAAAGTAGGAATTCTAGTCTAAGTAGAAATTCAAGAAAGACCAAGAATCCTAGTAGGATTAGGACACAAAGGATAAGGTCTATCTTGATAATGTTTTATTTGACTTAGAAAAGCTTGTTGACTTAGGAAAACATATCCTAAGTGGATAAGGAACCTAAGTACTAGTTAAATTAGGATAAGGCTGTCTTAGGACTATAAATACAGCCCATTATTTGTAAGGAGCTCATAAGCTACGAATTTTGTTATTTTCTCATTCATTAATCAAGAATCAAAGGTTAGCATTCTTGCTTCTATTCTTGTTTATATTTTGGTTATCTTTTAAGAGTTGTCTTGAGATAACTTGGGCTTAAGTTAAGGTTAAGAGTTGTCTTCCTTGCTTAAGAGCTAAGGTTGAAGTTAAGAGTTGTCTTCTTCAACCAAGGCAAGTTGTGATAGGTTTAAGAGTTGTCTTGCCTATCCAACATATCTTTATATATATTAGTTAACCCTGAAGGACAGCTTAGGGGATATAAAATAAGAAAAGGAACTCAAGAATCAAACGGGACAGTAAGTTAGGAAGGATTTCAGTAGGCGTGCTGACCCCTAAGGTGTAGAAAAGTTGGGAGAAAAAATCGGGACCCCAACAACTCGACAGTGCACAGGACGAACCTCCCGAACCTACCAGTACATTGACGGAGGCATGGTGGAGGGTTCGGGCACATTCGGCAGTGTGTGGGACAAACTTCAGGGTGGGACTGAAATATCCCTGCGAGTGCAGTAGAGGCATCAGGCATGCTCGGCAGTGCCAAGACAAACTTCCAGAAGTGACCAGAACATCCCCGCGCGCATGGCGCTGTATTCGGACATGTTCGGCAGTGCACGGGACGATCTTCCAAGAGCCACCGGAACATCCCACAGTCGTGGCAGCAGCATCGGAGACAGTTCGGCTGTACACGGGATGAACTTGCTGGACCTACTAGAACATCTCTGTTGGCATGGCAGAGGGTTCGTCTAGAAAAGTACCAATTAGTGCACTATCTGGCCAATGTCCTACCAATTCGGCCAACCTCTTGAATTCTTCAAGGTAACTTTCTAGAGATCCCTCTTGCCTAATCTAGGCAAGCTGTCCCTCGTAGTTAGTCATGCTAGATGGGCCAAATCTGTTCATTAACTCTTGTGTGAACATTGTCCAGCCTATTCTTCTTCCTTCTCGGCCATAGGTGGCCTTAAGCCAACGCCACCACTACTTGGCTCCTCCACATAGGTGACAGGTTCCTCTCCAAGGCAAGGATAATTCTGCAGTTGGTGACTGAGAAATCTTCCCCAGTCTGTTGCTGTGGTGCGGGTGAATGCTGCCTAGATGACATGGTAATTGTGATGCCTTGCAATTGATTGGTGTCTGTGTTGATCTCTTAATAAGAGCAAATTTGTTGGGGTGATTGTGCTACTTCTCAAGTGGATGGTGATTGTGCTGATCTCTCAATGAAGCACCAATTTGTAGCTGTCCCATTTTTTTCCCCAATTTTTCTACACCTTAGGGGTCAGCACGCCTACTGGAATCCTTCCTAACTGGCTGTCCCGTTTGATTCTTGAGTTCTTTTCTTATGTTTATGTCCCCTAAAATTTCCTTCGGTTAACTAATATATAAAGGATATGCTAGATATGCAAGACAACTCTTAAACCTATCACAACTTGCCTTGGTTGAAGAAAACAACTCTGACTTCAACCTTAGCTCTTAAGCAAGGAAGACAACTCTTTACCTTGTCTTAAGCCAAAGTTATCTCAAGACAAACTCTTAAAAGATAACCAAAATATAAACAAGAATGGAAGCAAGAATGCTAACCTTGATTCTTGATTAATGAATGAGAAATATACAAAATTTGGAGCATATCCCCTCCTCATAAATAATGGGCCGTATTTATAGTCCTAAGACAGCCTTATCCTAATTCAACTAGTACTTAGGTTCCTTATCCACTTAGGATATGTTTTCTTAAGTCAAGATAGACCTTATCCCATTGTTTCCTAATCCTACTAGGATTCTTGGTCTTTCTGAAAGTGTACGGGTGCATTCGGCAGTGCTCGGGACAAACTTCTAGGAGTGACTGGAACATCTCCTCAGGCATGGCAGAGGCTTTGGGGACGTTGGGCAGTGCACGGGGTAACTTTTGGGAGCAACCAAAACATCCCCATGGGTGCGGCAGAGGATTCGAGCATGTTCCAAAGTGCGAGGGACAAACTTCCGGGATGACCGTAACATCCTTGCGGGCGTGGCAGTGGCTTTGGGTGCATTGGGCATTGGGCGGGAAGAACTTCTAGGGGTGACCAAAACATCCCCGCGGGCGTGGCAGAGGCTTTGGGCGAGTGGGGCAGTGCACAGGGCAAACTTCCAGGAGCAACCTGAACATCCCCATGGGCATGGAAGAGGAGTCAGGTGTGTTCGGCAGTGCGCAGGATGAACTATTGGGAGCGACCAGAACATCCCCGCAAGCATGGCAATGGTGTCGGGCGCATCCAGCAGTGCACAGGATGATCTTCCTGGAGTAACCAGAAAATTCCCATGGGTTCGGCAGAGGCATCAGGCACATTCGGCAGTGCACAGGATGAACTTCTGCGAGGAACCAGAACATCACTGCAGGAGCAGCAAAGGAGTTGGGTGCATTTGGCTGTTCACAAGATGAACTTCCAGGAGCAACCATAACATCTCCATGGGCTCGGAGAGGCTTGGATGCGTTCAGCAGTCCGCGAGATGAACTTAAAGGAGTGACTAGAACATCGCTGCAGGCAAGGCGAAGTGACTGAAACATCCCCATGGACGCTTTTGAGGCTTCAGGCACATTGAGCAGTCCGCGCATTGAACTTCCGGGAGCGACCGGAGCATTCCCGAGACAAGGCACAGGCTTCGGGCAAGTCGGATAGTGTGCAAGATGAAGTTCCTGGTGTGACCAGAACATACCCACATTTGTGGCCGAGGCACCAAATGCATTTGGCTGTGGACGGGACGAATTTCTAGGAGCAACCAAAACATTCCGGCAGGCACAGCAGAGGCATCGGGTGCGTTCGGTAGTGCACAGAAAAAATTGCTAGGAGGAACCAGAAAATCCCCGCAGGCATAGAAGAGGGGTCGGGTCCATTCAACAGTGCGCACAATGAACTTCCGGGAGCAACTGGAACATCACCACAGGCATGGCAGCAGTGTTGCTCACTTTTGGAAGTGAGCGGGACGAACTTCCAGGAGCGACCAGAACATCCCTGCAGGCACATGTGAGGCTTTGGGCGTGTTGGGAAGTGCGCAGAATGAACTTCCAAGAGCGATCAGAACATCCCTGCAGGCTGTGCGTGAGACTTCGGGCGTGTTTAGGAGGCCTCAATCTGAAATCACACGACACCAACTGCATGAGGAAGATTCTGACCAGGGAGTAGCTTCCCTCTCAAGAAAGGGGGAAAAGGCGCACAAGTTTGGGAAGCAGGAGGGAGACTTCACCAAACGAACACCTGCCCCATGCTCACTACAATGATTATAGCGACGATGAGGAGGTGCTGGACAGAAGGCCCGCATCATGGCAACCAAGAAGAGTACGAAATCACCCTGAGGCAGAACCATGGCGCACCACAAGGAGGGAAGATTGGCACTACGACAGCCCAAGCCACTACACATGGCCTAAGGTGAAAAATCGAGTTCCCTACCTTTGAGAAGGGAGATCCAACTGAATGGATCTCCAAGGCTAAGTTTGCATCCTATCACCTATGTGGGAGAGCCAACCAATGGTGGCATTGGCTTAAGGCCACCTATGGCCAAGAAGGGAGAAGGATAGGCTGGACAAGGTTCACACAAGAGCTAGTGAATAGATTTGGCCCGTCTAGCATGACAAACTACAAGGGACAGCTTGCCAAGATAAGGCAAGAGGGATCTCTAGAAAGCTCCCTTGAAGAATTCAAGAGGTTGGCGAATTGGTAGGACATTGGCCAGATAGTGCACTCATTGGCACTTTTCTAGATGGCCTTGTACCTTGGCTAAGCTGAGAAGTGAAGATGAGGGATCCAAACTCTCTCACTCAATGCATTCGTTAGCAAGACTCATCAAATGATGGGAGAAGCATCACCTGCAGCACAACCAAGGTCATCAAACCCTCAGACAAACCAAGTAAGGCACCCTTATCAAGTAAGACAGCACCCCCAAAAACAAAGGACCCTCTCAAACTATCCACCAAAGAAATCAACAGAAGGATCGAAAGAGGCCTATGTTTTAGGTGCAATGATAAGTGGCAAGTTGGCCACAAGTGCAAGAAAGGGCTGTTCAACATCATTGAGGTAGTAAGTGATGAAGAGCATGAAGAAAGCAGCGAGGAAGAACAAGACAGCCACATGGACAGCGAGGAGGAAGCAGAGTTAGAACACTCCCCAGATCATGCGAAAGAAGGCAAAATCAACTTGCATGCAGTAGGGTAACCACCAAGCCTATTGCCATTAGGTTATTTGCAACCATTAACCGAAAAAAGGTTTTAGTGTTGATAGATAGTGGAGCTACTCATAACTTTATCAACTCAAAATTGGTCAAAACACATCAGCTACGTCTGAAAAAAGATTGCACCCTTTGAGGTAAGAGTGGCAAGCGGACAGAAGCTCATGTGCGCAAGTAATCCAAGCAGTAACTATGCAGATTCAAGGAGTTAAAATAGAGGTGGAACTGCATGTGTTAGCCTGGCAGGCCTTGATGTGGTTTTAGGCAATGCTTGGCTTAAAACCATAGGCAAGATGATGTTCGACTATGAATCCATGGCCATGCACTTCCAATGGAAGGGGAAGGAACTGCACATGGGAGGCATCCACCATCAATGCAGCGTATCATTGTGAGGTAAGTACCCTTGAACGACTATACAAAAAAAGGGCACAATGTTTTGCGGTTCTCTTGGCCACAAAAGAGGAAAACACAGCCGAACATCATTCACACAAAGACATACCAATGGGAGTAAGGAACCTACTGGAGCAATTCGAAGATGTCTTAGGAGAGCAACAAGGACTACCACCCTCAAGACATTACGACCATGCCATCCCATTAATCGATGAAACCAAGGTGATTAATGTAGCACCTTACTGGTATGCACACTTCCAAAAGAATGAGATCAAAAGAAAAGTGGAAGAAATGCTACAGCAAGGTATTATTCGACCTAGCACCTCACCTTTTTCTTCTCTCATTCTACTTGCTAGAAAGAAAGACGGAACTTGGAGGTTTTGAACAGATTATCGGGCACTCAACCAAGCAACTGTCAAGGATCGTTTTCCGATCCCAACAATTGATGATATGCTGGATGAGTTACATGGAGCAAAGTTGTTCACCAAGCTGGATCTCAAGGCCGGATATCATCATTTAAACATGAAAGAAGAGGAAGTGCAGAAGACAGCATTTTGGACTCATAGTGGACACTACAAGTACCTAGTCATGCCCTTCGAACTATGCAATGCACCCTCCACATTTCAAGCAGCCATGAATGACATCTTCAAACCTTATTTGCAAAGGTTTGTGTTAGTTTCTTTGATGACATTTTGGTCTATTCCAGGAACCACAATGATCACATAGAACACTTAGCAAAAGTGCTAGAAGTGTTAAGAAGAAATCGTTTCGTCATCAAGCTATCCAAGTGCACATTCATGCAAAGAGGAGCTTGAATACCTCGGTCACATCATATCCAAAGATGGAGTGAAGGTAGACCAATGGAAAATAGGAGCCATGCAAACATGGCCAACTCCAAAAATGTCACAGAACTTAGAGGATTTCTATGTTTGGCAGTGCACTGAATTAACTTCTGGGAGGGGCCGGAACATCCTTGCAAGTGTGGCAGAGGTGTCAAGCACATTCTGGAGTGCGCGAGGCGAACTTCCTGGAGTGACCAAAACATCGTCAAGGGCACGTCAGAGGCTTCGGGCGTGTTGGGCAATGCACGGGACGAACTTCCTAAAGTTATTGGAAAATCCCCGTGGGCTTGGCAAAAGGCGACAGGTGCATTTGGCAGTACTCGAGATTAACCTCCCGGAGCGACCTGAAAATCCCAGTGGGTGCAGCAGCAGGCGGTAGCAGTTTATCCTGCGCACTACTGAACAAGCCTGAACTGCGTGTAGGTATTGTGCATCGCAGTGGAAGATCCTGAATTTGAGACTTTCTGCACCAAAATATTCTTTTAAATGAGGGTATTCGTGCTTGGATGGTAGTTCAAGATCAGCCACATGAAAACCTTTTATTCCCTGAGGAGGTTCTACCTTATGGAAATGCTTTTTAATGGAACTTTAGCTGTAGTAGGTCGTGACCAAGAAACGACTGGTTTCGCTTGGTGGGCCGGGAATGCCCCGACTTATCAATTTATCTAGAAAACTGTTGGGGCTCATGTAGCCAATGCTGGATTATTGTATTCTAGGCCGGAACAATGAACCTATTTGAAGTCGCTTATTTTGTACCAAAAAAGCCCATGTATGAACAAGGATTCATTTTACTTCCCCACCTAGCTACTCTAGGCTGGGGGTAGGTCCTGGTGGGGAAGTTATAGACACCTTTCCATACTTTGTATCGGGAGTACTTCACCTAATTTCCTCTGCAATATTGGGCTTTGGTGGTATTTATCATGCACTTTTGGGGACTTGAGACTCTTGAAGAATCTTTTCCATTCTTTGGTTATGTATGGAAAGATAGAAATAAAATGACCACAATTTTGGGTATTCACTTAATCTTGTTAGGTATAGGTGCTTTTCTTCTAGTTTTGAAGGCTCTTTATTTTGGGGGTGTTATGATACCTGGGCTGAGATGTAAGAAAAATTACCAACTTGACCCTTAGCCCAACTGTTATATTTGGTTTTTTACTAAAATCCTTCTTTGGAGGAGAAGGGTGGATTGTTAACGAGGATGATTTGGAAGATATAATTGGAGGGCATGTATGGTTAGGTTCCATTTGTATATTTGGTGGAATCTAGCATATCTTGACCAAACCCTTTGCATGGGCTCGTCATGCACTTGTATGGTCTGGGCAGGAGGCCCTTCTCACTCAAGCTCAAGCATTTACTTTTCTACTTAGAGGCATCTTAGGGGCTAACATGGGATTTGCTCAAGGACCTACTTGGTTTAGGTAAATATCTCATGTGTTCCCCGACTGGAGAGGTCATTTTTGGTGGAGAAACTATGCGCTTTTCAAAAATGGTCGGAAGAATGAGTTTCAAATATATAAAAAAATATATATATTATCAGCTGGCTGGTTTTTATGCAAAAAAGATAAAATGGGATTGGATTTCCACTCATAAGGAAGGTTAGATACCTTTGACAGGGTTGTATTTTTGGTTGAAATGGGCTGGTGTTCAAACACCCAAAATGCAGTATAGATAGTGGGCCCTCCCCTTTCTGACTGGACTAACTCGAGGAAGGGTCAATCTCCTCCGAAACATGCTGCACAGTTGCTCATTCATCCTTACTAAATAGTAGAATCTATCTCTCAGAGATTCTTTTTCTTTTCTCCGCCAATAACCCCTTCCCAACCAGCCTGCCCAATCGATTTTGTAAGATCAGCTAATTTAAAGTAAAAGGGTTAATCTGGTCCGAAGTTGTCGGAATGAATCATTTGCTTTATCAAAAAAAGCTTTATTAGGGGGTCTTGGTTGGCCCCCCTATTTTCTCATAGCTAGCGTCGACCCACTTTTGCGATACGAACGAACATGAAGAAAATAGCAGGCAAAGAAAATACAAAAGAGAAGAGCAAAGATTCCCGACCTAAAGCATGTTATTGGCTCAACCTCAAATATGTTGAATGAAGGTAGCTTGCTTACTCTCAGACACTAGTTATAAGGAAATCCCTTTACTTTGCTTATGCCCTTATCCTTATGCAGTAAAGAAAGCAAGTGAGGTGGGCTAAGATTCCATTCAAAGTAACATAAGAGGATTCGATCTTGCACCATCTTCAACTCTGCTCGAGATTTGGAGTTTTTCGAGAAAAGGTCCCATCCTTCAATATCATGATTGGGTCGACCAGGTCAATGTTGAAAGGGTCCTGATGTAGTGGGATTGCTCGGATTGTTACAACCTCTAGCAGATGGTTCAAAATTGATTCTAAAAGAACCTATTTCACTAAGTAGTGCTAATTTATCCCTTTTTAGAATGGCTTAAGTGGCAACATTTATGTTAAGTCTGGTCGCTTGGGTTGTTGTACCTTTTGATTATGGTATGGTATTGTTAGATCTGAACATAGGGCTACTTTATTTGTTTGCCATATATTTGCTAGGTGTTTATGGAATTATTACAGTAGGTCTGATCTAGTACTTAGGGGGCGGCCATTCGATTGCCTATGAGACTAGGACTAATAAGCACAAAATGGGTTTGTGCTGCAGGTGTTGAACGATCTACTCTACACAGGTGTGGGCTTGTAGGGATAGGGCTCATAAACCCTTTCTTTCTTTCATCAATAGGCCCTGGTTGGTCACTTTTTTGGGCCGGGATTGAAAAGTGGAAGTCATAAAGATGTTTCTCTTTGCACCTTAGATCGAGAAAAAGAGTACCTTGTCAAGCTGGCCTATATATATATATATATATATATATTATATATATAATAATAAATAAAAAAGATTCGCTGTCTTTTAACCAACTGTTCTTCTTTATCAATGTAATTAAGGACCTATAGGTTCGCCTACTTAACTTATGAAAGATAATGAGAATAGGTTATTCAAAAAGGAAAAGGCACTACTATACAATACATTAGTAGAAGCAAGCGGCTGAGTTAGCAAAGCCTACCCTTACCCTACTATTGTATTGTATAGTAGGGTATAGTATAGTATAGTAGGCGAGCGAGTTAGCAAAGAGGCTTAGGCTAATAGATAAGAGAGCGTCAGTGCATAGCCTTCATTCTACTATGCTACGCAAAGGTTACGAAGTCACTTAGCTCAACATTAGGAGAGTCAAGTCAAGGGGGAATGCCATACCTTCATAGAAGAACCGCTGTTTGCTGACTTTCTAAGGTCTAAGTCTAACCTTTCGCTCCCCTACTAAAAAGAGGGCAAAGCTGCTTCGCACCACTGATAGACTACTCAAGATTCAATTCAAAAGGCCCTACTTAGTTTTGCAAGCCTTGTCATTGTCAGTCAACTAAGTAACACCTGAGGCCCCCTACGAATCCGTAAATCTAAGGAGCATGCTGCAACAAAAGAAAAGGATGGTCCCCTACGCATTTCATTCTTTCCGGAAAGGAAAAAAAATAAGTACCCCCATCATGGTGAACCTCTCCTTATGATCAGGATGAGGTAAATGCCTCCCAGCCAGGGGGTGGATCGAATCGGAGTTTCCTTAGGTAGCCACCAACCTACAGATATCCTTAAACTTTCGTGCTTGGTGGCTACCTACAGTTGTCCACTAGGATAGCTCGCTAGCTAGGTCAGATTGGAGCAATATTTTTTGAGAACACATTACCCGGTGGAATGACCTCTCGATCTACTTACTGCAGCCCAGGAATAAATTGTCTAGGCATTCCCTATTGCTTTGATTTCCCCTACACCTAGGGCATTGTCTAGGCCAAGAGCCATAGTTAGTTGCTGTTTCCATTTGGTTGTTTTTTTTCTCATTGTTGATATTGGCAAGACCTAGCCAAATGATGTCCACTGGTTGGTAGTGAGAGGACTCTTAGTATCTGCATACCAAAGCGCTGATGAAAATCATTTGATTTATTTTGTTGCTCCCCTTTAGCAGTGGGAAAGGAGTCTATCTATCTGCCTAGCTTTGGTAGATTTTGTTGATAAATAGAATCTGAATGTGTTAACTCACAATTTCAAAGATTCAACATAAACCAAGTAAAAATGCAAGTAGAGAGAAAATGCATGAAGAGAGAAAAATGAATAGCTTTTTTATTCTATCTCAAAATATTTACACATCTTGGGTTTATATATACAACATCCTAACGGCTAGGTACAAGCTTACTTTACTTTTCTAACAGCTAGGTACAACACATAACAACATATCTTTCAATTTAAAAACTAGCCGTTATTTCGTCCTTTAGTAGTTAGCTTGAATTGGGCTTTGGGCTTGATATGGGTATCCATAGATCAATCCAAGAGTTATTTGGGCTTTTCATCTTCACCCTCAATCTCTTCATCTTTAAAGATTTCCCCCTATGTAATCCATAGAAATTCCACAAATCCCTTGATGGATAAGTCTGACAACTCAGTAGCAGTGCAGAATTGAGTTTCTCGTCTAGTGGATCTGATCGATAGTTAGAGGGCAATACATACCAAAAGGTACGAAAAAGAAGTGCGCATAAGATTAAATAACCAACCCACCCTTCTGTACAATCTATTCATATTATTGAAGTGGCTGGATGCATAAGGGAAGTGTGAGTTTGTGAGACCTTAGTCGGGATGCATAGGGGAGTCAACCTATGAGCACGGAAGGGCGTGGTACCACTCTGGCCGTCTCTAAGTAACGGTAAAGTCTCTCCTTCAGCTAAAGTGTAAGGAAATTGAAAGAAGCGCATAAAAGAGCCAATACAGTTGCTAGCATCGAAGAGAAAGTGGGAGTTAAGACTTGGCTTGGCGAACAAGCTCTTCCTGCGGGAGAGGGGCAGGCAAAATAACCATTCCGAGGGTTGATAGTGAAGCAAAGGCTTGATAAAACATGGATAGGCATGCCTTATCTACCAAAAGGATGTAGAAAGAGGAAAGGCTCTACAGCTCTACCAGGATGATAAGGGATAACTAAACTCTACAGCTCACAGGAACGGGAAAAGTCATTCCACATTACTCCAGTTTTATCATAGCTTTATGTAAGAGAGAATAGGGAGTAAGGTTGAAATGGCTATATGGCTTCCAAATTCTTTGTTTTAATGTATGTTAATTGAATTAATAGATGCTGGGTGAGGGATTAAAGACCCTATTCACATAGCGTTCTTGAACACATAATTTTTCCTCAGAGTGAGTAGATTTCCCTATAAATAAACAAATAAATAGGGGATCTAGGCATTTTTTGGGGTATAAAAGAGCATCGGGTCATCCTTTTTCGTCAAATGTCCCGGGCCCGATTTAAGGTAAAGAAAGAACTTTTCCTTTGCTGCAAGGCGGGGGAGAACCATTCAAGTGTAGAGATGAAAATGGCTCTGTAGCGATAAAGGATGAAGGAGCAATCATAGTCAACTGGTCGTTACTGTTACTAGAAGATGATAAAAATGCAGGCTGCTCTTTATTATTAGAAGAGCGAGGTGCAAGCTTCTGACGTAACTGGGCAGGTATATAAGCATAGTCGAAAAAAAGTATAATATTTTCATAATCAGGTGGTGATCCAAACGCAAACAGGCACTAACATGGAGTGATGTCCCCAAGCACAGTATTCTCGCCTGGATGGCCCTCAACTCTGGGCTTCTTATAGCAGATCAAGTTAGTAGATTTTATCCCAACACCATGACTCTTTGTGGCCTATGCATGCTTGAAGATGAAAGTGCCAAACATCTATGTTTTTAGTGCAGTTATGCAGGGTGAATTTTGGCTCAGCTCTGTTTTAAATGTGGATATGATCAGCCTACAACCAACCTTCATCATGTTTGCCGATGGATTAAAATAAAAATTTAAAAACTAAGATTCAACCTTTACTGGCCTGATCTTGAAGCTCTACTTTACAGAAGTCATATACTATGTTTGGGTTTGGCATGAGATAAATTCCAGGCGACATGAAGGGAATCCAAGCAGTAAGCAGAACGTTGGAGATGAAAAGATTGAGGGTGATTGATCAATCTCCAGATTCATACCAGCATCGTGATTGTGTTGCATTGGAGATGAAAAGATTGAGGGTGAAAGATGAAAAGCCCAAATAACTCTTTGGTTGATCTATGAGTACCCACATCAAGCCCAAAGCCCATGTCATACTAAACCACTAAAGGACAAAATAACGGCTAGTCTTTTAAAGTTAAAAGATGTTCTTTTGTATGTTGTACCTAGCTATTAGAAAAGTAAAGTGAGTTTGTACCTAGCCGTTAGGATAGTGTGTATATAAACACAAGATGTGTAAATGTTTAGACAATTGAATAAGAAGTAGAAAACAATTCTCTCATCTTCTTCATCTTTCTCTCTTTGGTGAAAGTTCTCTCATTCTCTCATCAAACTTTACATGGTATCAGAGCAGTAAGCTCCTATCATTCTTCTTGTTCTTTATTCTTTTACATTGGTGCTTCAAAAAAAAATATCCCTCATTCTTTGCCCAAATCTAAATGGCAAATGAGGGACCCTCTTTAGGCACCAACAAATCCAGTGAAGCACCTTCTCAAACCACCATCAACACCTCTACTAGAACCAATTCCATGATAATGGAAGTAGATGCTAACACCTCCCTTAAACTCACCACAATTCTACTAAACAACCACAACTACCCCATATGGGTCAAGGCTGCAACAAATGCTTTGTGTGGTAAAGGTAGATACAGGTTTGTCACAGGAAGGGTTAAGAGACCGTTGGATGATGATGGATTTGAAGAATGGTTCCAAGTAGACAAAATGGTTCTAACTTGGATCCTTAACTCAATAGAACCAAGCTTGATTGGTATCTTTCTCCAATGCCGAGACTTCGAAAGAGTTGTGGGATTCTATCAAGAGAATCTATGGTCAACAAAAGAATCTCATGAGAGTGTATGAGCTTAAATCTTTCTTGAATAAGCTTAATCAAGGTGAGATGAGCTCAGTTGAACACCTCGGAAAATTTGTAGAGGCATGGGATGAGCTTCACTCCTATAGGCCAGAAACTAATGACATTGCCATTATTCTTGCACGTGCTAATGAGGATAAGGTATTTACTTATCTTGCTAGCTTAAACTCAAGTTTAATGACATTCGGAACCAAATACTGAGAAGCAATGAAATACCTCCCTTTGAAGAGGTTTGTTACATGATCAACAAGGAAGAAACAGCCCATTGTGTCCTGGACGTAAATGGCCATGACCACAAGGTGGAGACAAATGCTTTTTTGGCTCAAGAGAAGCTTAAAACTGAAGCCTTAGTGACCAAGTAAAAGGGAAACAGCAACAACCCAAATGGAGCTAAGTGTGACCATTGTCACAAGAATGGTCACTCTAAAGATCGATGCTGGTATCTTCACCCAGAACTCATGCCTTCACGGTTCAAGAAGGGTAAAGTCTCAAATCAAAGTATCCACGGTGTTCCAAGTGGCCATTCAGCTCCCATCACCGAGACTTCAAGTGTTCACTCCTTTAGCCTCGATGATATTGCCAAGGTGATACGGAACCAACTCCAAATCAATATGGAAGCACTTGGAACCCAACACCATGCTCATAAAGGCAAATGAGAGGACGATACTCTTCTTAACTCTCACTTTTACTCTCGCAATGATCAGTGAACTATGGATTATAGACTCAGGTGCTAGTGATCATATGTTTAGAAACATAAATAAAGCATCTAGACTATATCCTTTAAGGAAAATACAAAGTGTCAAAGTTGCTAATGGAAAGCATGTTCCCATTAAGTATTCAGCGGATTTAGATTTATTGTCAAAACATACTAAAGGGTTCTATATTCCTAATTTTGATTCTAATCTATTATCGGTTAGTAAACTCACTAAAGACTTAAATTGTATTGCTATATTTAGTCCTAATAAAGTGATTTTTCAGGATATTATAACCAGAAAGAAGATTGGTGAAGGTTTCGCTGAAAATGGCCTCTACATGCTAAATGACGAAAAACAAGCTTTTAGGGTCACTAAACAAATTAATTCACATGAGCTATGGCATGCACGGCTGGGACATCCTTCTAATCACATTTTGAATAGTCTAGTTCCTGATTTAAAAGATTGTTACATTTCTAAGTGTGAAGCATGTATTTTAGGAAAACAAACTGATGTTTTTGATTTAATTCATTCTGATTTATGGACTACTCCTATGACATCTCATGATAACTATAGATACTTCGTTACATTTATTGATCACAAATCTAGATATACATGGGTATATCCTTTAAAATGCAAGTCGGACACATTACCATGCTTTAACGCTTTATGCTTTTTGTCACAACCAATTTGGCAGAAAAATTAAAATGATTAGAACTAATAATGGTGGAGAATATGTCAATAATTCCTTTAAGGAATACTTAGTAAGTGAAGGGATTGTACATCAAACTACATGCCCATACACTCCAGAACAAAATGGAGTGGCAGAGAGGAAGAATAGACATATCTTGGAAGTTGGAAGATCAATGATGTTCTACCATAATGTTCCTAAGCATTTCTGGAGCAATGTCATCCTCACAGCTGTTCATTTGATAAATAGAACACCAACAAAGGTTCTAAAAGGCAAGACTCCGAATGAGGTAATGTTTAATCATAAGCCAAATCTTTCATATCTTAAAATTTTTGGATGTATATGTTATGTTCATATTCCTTGTAGCAATAGGGACAAACTTAGCTATAAAAGTCAAACATGCATATTCCTAGGTTATGCCACAACCCAAAAGGGTTATAGATGCTTTGACCCCAAAACAAATAGGTTGTTTGTATCTAGAAATGTAACATTTTTAGAGCATGAACCCTACTTCGAAAAACATGAACTCAAAACCAATGGTAAGGGGGAGGATGTGGGTAATTTCGCCCCAGGTCCTGTTATTTGTTAAAGATGAAGAGATTGAGGGTGAATATGAAAAGTCCAAATAACTCTTGGATTAATCTATGGAAATGAAAGCCAAGGAGAATTCTAGTAGCAATAGGATAGTCGCGACAAGAAGAATTCCAAGGGCAGAAGGATACTTATTGAGAGTCCTAGTCCTAGAAGGATAAGTCAAGAGGAAGTCCAGCTGTTGTAGAAAACAAGATAAAGTAGGAATTCTAGTCTAAGTAGGAATTCAAGAAAGACCAAGAATCCTTGTAGGATTAGGACACAAAGGATAAGGTCTATCTTGATAATGTTTTATTTGACTTAGAAAAGCTTGTTGACTTAGGAAAACATATCCTAAGTGGATAAGGAACCTAAGTACTAGTTAAATTAGGATAAGGCTGTCTTAGGACTATAAATACAGCCCATTATTCGTGAGGAGCTCATAAGCTACGAATTTTGTTATTTTCTCATTCATTAATCAAGAATTAAAGGTAAGCATTCTTGCTCACATTCTTGTTTATATTTTCGGTTATCTTTTAAGAGTTTGTCTTGAGATAACTTGGGCTTAAGTTAAGGTTAAGAGTTGTCTTCCTTGCTTAAGAGCTAAGGTTGAAGTTAAGAGTTGTCTTCTTCAACCAAGGCAAGTTGTGATAGGTTTAAGAGTTGTCTTGCCTATCCAACATATCTTTATATATGTGTTAGTTAACCCGAAGGACAGCTTAGGGGATATAAAATAAGAAAAGAACTCAAGAATCAAATGGGACAGCAAGTTAGGAAGGATTCCAGTAGGCGTGCTGACCCCTAAGGTGTAGAAAAGTTGGTGAAAAAATTCGGGACCCCAACACGAACACTCCTGAAACCTCTGCCATGCTCGCAGGGATATTTCGATCGTGCCTGGAAGTTCATCCCACGTACTGTCCAACGTGCCCAAAGCCTGTGCCACGCCCACGGGGATGTTCTGATTGTTCCCAAAAGTTTGTCCCGAGCGCTGCCGAACGCGTCCAATGCCTCTTCTGTGCCTGCAAGGATTTTACAATTGCTCTCGGAAGTTTGTCCTGTTTACTGTTGAACATGACCAAGGCCGCTACCATGTCTGCAGGGATGTTCCAATTGCTCCCAAAAGTTCGTCCCGCATGCTGCCAAATGCACAGGAAGCATCTGCTGCACCCGCAGGGATGTTTCGGTCGCTCCCAGAAGTTTGTCCCACGCACTGCTGAATGCACCCGACACCCTTGCTATGCCAATGGGAATATTCTGGTCGCTCCCAGAAGTTCATCCCGCGCCCTGCCAAACACACCCGACACCCTTGCTATGCCAGCGAGAATATTCCGGTCACTCCCAGAAGTTCATCCCGAGCACTTCTGAACTTGTCCAATGGCTCTGCCGTTTCATGAGAGGACCAAGCATATAGAGGTAGATTGTCACTTTATAAGAGAAAAATATTTGAGCAAGACAATCTCAATGCCTTATGTCAAGAGTGATGATCAATTGGCGGACATATTCACCAAACCTCTGAGTATTCAACAACTCCAAAAGTTCGTATGCAAGTTGAACTTGATCAATTTGTTCAAGCCCAACTTGAGGGGGAGTGTTGAAGATGAAGAGATTGAGGGTCAAGATGAAAAGCCCAAATAACTCTTTGATTGGTCTATGGACACTCTTGTCAAGCCTAAAGCCCATTTCAAGCTAACCACTAAAGGACAAAATAACGGCTAGTTC